>ML675646.1:5475048-5566366 GCA_007922155.1 Mesoclemmys tuberculata | reverse complement strand
GAGCAGCAGGGGGACGATGGGGGGACCCGGGGGCGGGGCGAGCAGCAGGGGGACGATGGGGGGACCCGGGGGGCGGGGCGAGCAGCAGGGGGACGATGGGGGGACCCGGGGGGCGGGGTGAGCAGCAGGGGGACGATGGGGGGACCCGGGGGGCGGGGTGAGCAGCAGGGGGACGACGGGGGAGCGGGAATAGGGGGATGATGGGGGGACACCAGGGGCGGGGCGGGGCAGGGTCCTTCCATCCTCAGTTGCAGTAGCTGAAGGTCCCCAGGGCATCCCTGCTCCCGCCCCCCCGTGCCGCCAGCCGGGCCGGGCCGGGGAGTGGGGACTAGATGGCAGGTCACGCTGGAGCCGTGTCTGATTCTCAGGGAGCTGGTGGTACCTGAGCGCACCTCCCGTCCTGGGCTCGCCGTGCTGCCTTGCAAACATGAGCCGATTTTCCGGCCTCAGGGTGTGGTAAATACCGGGCTTTGGTGAGAGTCTCCGAGGCACAGTTGGGGTCCCATTCCTATTGGAAATCTGTAGCGTTTAAGTGCTCAACTGCTGTTTGTGCCTTTGAAAATCCCTTCCCTCCCCAGTGATACAGGTGGGGAAACAGAGGCATAGAAATGTAAACCTTCTTCTTGGGGTAGTATGAGGAGTGATGCGCCTAGGGCTGTGTCCAATATTTGTGGAGGTGCAGGGAATAATGTTCATGTTGCTTTTCCATATTTCAACAACACTGTTTGATAGTTCTCTTTCCAGCTTCTTTTCATTTCATGTCATGTCTTATGCACGACATGATGCAAAAGTAAGGTCTCACACCAGGAGGTTATAGATAACCAGCTATGCTTGTCCATGAAAAGAGCAGCATATATCTGCTATATAGCTATATCTGTGCAAAAAGAGAGTAAAAAACACTATTAATTGAATGAAACAACCATTGGGATTAAGTATTACCTGATGTCACTATCCCAGTGAGGACATTATATCAGGAACTTTGTAGCAAAATTGTACAGAAATTTCATTTCTTTATTTGAATGATAGTTTGAGGAAATTCATTCTGACACAAACACAAAAATGACTCTGAAGAAGATAGTCTCAGTCCCTGTACAAAATGCCTGCAGCCTACTGTGACCATCTTTTATTCATATTCCTGTAAAAGGGTCAGGTGTGCATGTGCCCATTAATCTAAATGTATACAGGTGAGACGTGGCATCTGAGACTGTTAACCTTGTAGTGGAAGGATCTTTGTAATTCTCTGAAGCCCCTTCGTGCATGTGTAAGGTGTTGCATGGGAGTTGCATGTGTGCACCACCTCTCAGGAATGGGTTTCGTATTACTTAATAGTCACATTTATTAGCAAATAGGTACCGATAATTTGAGAAGCCTGCAAAACTAAAGATAACAACAAATCTGAACATCATCTTGATTAACCAGCGAGCTCATCAGGGCAAAATATTAAATTCTCCTTATGCATTCATATAATATGTTGGTGGAAAATACATGGTTGTTTCTTCATCTGACCATATAAGAATTTTATAAATTAGACTGTAAAAACAATATGTAAAGCTAAACCTTTAATATATAGAAGAGTTAGGGAGTTGTTGTTGTGGCCATTTTGCATATGAAGAGCTGAGACACAGACACTGGTCATAAAGGAAGTCAGTGACAGAGTGGAGAATTGAGTCCAGATTGCCTGAGTTCCGGTCTGGTGCCTTAACCACAAGACCATCCTTCTGAAGCTTTATTTCATAGGCTGATGAGGCATGCTCTTGTAGATGGTATAATCTGTTGCTTTCCAAGCTCCCAGCAATGTTGTGCATCTTAACTGTTTGTGAAGTTCTTTGTGATTCTTGGATATAAGGTGCTATGGAATTAGAAAGCACGGTGATACAGCTCTTGCTGCTTGAGATCAGCTGTTAAAGTCTGTTCTGAAACCCCACAATACAGAAGGGAGTATTTGGTGTTTCCATAAAGTTTAGTTTATATATTGACTTGACGTTATTATTTTAAAAGAAAAATGAAAATTGCACTTTTTTTGTACCTACTATACATATTTTTACCCATTAAGATTGAAAAGGTAGAGAGAGTAATTTAATCGATTTGTTTTTTCATTTGCATATTTGACAGTGCTTTTTCTTAGTCACTGTCATGGTTTCCCTTATTAGTCAACTTCTTCCTTGCTGGAAAGACCTTTATGATTATTAACAGAGGAACAGGAAAAAAGAGAGCACGAGAGAGAATGTGTGTAATAAAAAGAAGCTTTATACATTGTTGAAGGATACTGTATCAGAAAGTGGAGTTTCATTATATTAGTCATTTTTTAAAATAATCTAGTTGACAAGTGTTCCTCCAAAAAGGTGTACTCAACATTAGAATTGGAAGTCAGTACTAAGAAGTGTCTGTGGAATACAAATCATGTAACTATTGTTTCTACTAAAAAGCAAATATATGTTTAGTGGGATTGGAAAATGAGTCCCACTGTCATGTAACTTTATTTATTCTTTGGATATGTTGTTTTATTAGCATTGCTCTTTCCTCAGGAAAACAGAGTTTTCCAGATCTGATCTTGGTCTCATACCAAATACTGACCCTAAGGTACAGTTTTAGCTCAGTGTGCTGTGCTGTTTAATGGGTGCCATCCTTTTTCGTAAGTGTGTGAAGTATAAATATCTCCTGGCACTTTTTTGGAAGCATAGAGAGAGAGCTCCCCAGATTCCTAGAAACCTTTCCTTCGATAAAATTGTTAAAGTGTCCAGCGTAGTATGCAGCTTCCTGAGCCCATGATGGATGTCACATTTGCCTATATCATCACTGTGCTAACTGTATTGAAGGCATTTTTTGTAAAGTTCCAGAGTGGAAGCCATGTTAGTCTGTATACAGTCTGTAAACCTCTCGTTTTTTGTAAGAGGCTTAAATTTTCTTCTGTCTTATTCTCTGCAACCTAGACGTTTTTTAGCTAGGTTGTGAATTTTGCGGCTGGATAAGGGCTTGAAGTCAGTTATTGTTTGTATCATGGTGAAGCAGTCAAATAGGATACACTTTCACTTTTGTCATCCTTTCTTTTGCCTTAGGTCAGACCTTGAAATTTAAGGTGAAGGCTTCTCCTCACAGTGCATGGACGGAAAGCCAATGCGCAGGTAAGGTACAGTACAAGAAATGATCATTCTCTGATCGAAATCTGACAATTGGTATTGAGTTGATTTCATAAGTAGCTAGCCCATAATATGTTTATTTGGAAACCCTAACTAGTGAGGAGGTGTATATTTTAGAGCTAAGGGTATTTATTTGTAAGGGACAAAACAACACATCTGTTAAAATGAATATGCTGTTAGAGAAAGGAAGTATGGAAGATATATGTTGATGTAATCATCCATTTTAGAATAGTTCACTCTGTTGCTTAAAAATGTACTTTGGGACCACTTATTATATGGTGTGATTATATCAATACTTCCTCATGAACTGTCTAGCAGTATTTCTTAAACCTAATCATGCTTCTGATGTGCATTAGTGTGACCTTTACTGTAGACTCCAGTTCCCTACAGGTTGAGGGGATTTGTCTCTCCATTGTGGATACTAATTGCATTCACTGTAGTGGGCTGGGGACAAATCTGCAATCTCATCCTGTGTAATGCTGACTTCAGCATTCTCTGTTCTGTAAAGCAAAGAAGAATTGTGTTGTTAAAAAGGGACCCTGACCAGCCTGTTTGACATGAATTGTATCTGCCCATTTTGATGATTTTAATACTGATTGTACCATAGTTGTGCTTTGTAGCAGATATATTTCTGTATCTTGAAATAGGCTGTCTACAGGCCTATCTGTGTTTGCATGGTTCAGAATCACTTTTAAAAGGTGTTGAACAGCCAAGACTCATGAAAATCACCTAGCCTGATACGCCGGTTGTGCCCCTTAGGTCAAAGTAGCCGTTGAAAGTGGGAAAATTTTATTAGATGCACACTGGTAATCTCATAAACATTACACTAGGAAAAGAGGTGGGATTTTAGCATAAACCACTGTGTAGAGAGAGATTAATTACTGCATTTGCAGAAATGAGTACTAACCTAAACTTGCTGGTGTAACAGGGTGGTAGGAATTGCATTGTGTATGAACTCACTAATGTCATTCTACAAACCCTTATTGAGTTAATGAATCCTTCAACAACCAGAAAAAGATTATCTATGCCACTGCTTCATTTAAGCTAATAAATACATCCGGGATCATGACACCTGTGTGACATCATTGTGGCTGTGTATCATTCAACATTTTGCTGAGAAAAGGAAACTGATTTAGGCTGTGAAAGGAGACAGGTAACTTTCTCCTGTGAGGTTTTTTCCTCAGAGGATGGACTGAACCTTCCCGATATTTCCATCTTGATCTTCTGCAGTGGGAGCTGTTTACACAGTTTTTAGCTACCATAAGGCCACATCTGTTTTACTGAGGTTCTTGTATTGCCCTCATCTGAGTGATTTCCATAGTGCATAAAGCAGTGTGACAAGCATTTGCCATATGTGGCTCTTCCCCCCCCCCCATTTTTTGCGAGCGGGGAGGTCAAGGGAAAAATTATGTGATGCTTTTAAATTGTTTCTGTATTTATTTTGGCTGCTGTGGTGTGTGCCAGGGAATGAAAGTGCTGAGATTTGAGGTTGTTTTTAGATCCTTTGGGAGTTCATTCTTCACCCTTGGCTCTGTTTCCTGTACAGACAAGTTTACCCTGGCAATGGACAGCTCCATTGTGCCTGAGCAGCAGATTTGTCTATCACAGTCCTTATCCCAGAACATCGGGCACATTTTTAGTTTTACTGGGTCCAGCCCCTTTAGTGGCTTGAAGAGAAGGACAGAGATCTTGAATTTGACTCAGAGTTCTATAGGTAGCCAGTGGAGAGAGTGGATGACAGTTGTGATGTGCTCATGCTAGCCTGTGTTGTTGAGGAAATGTGCTCTTGTGCTGTGTACTCACTGGAGTTTCCTAAGAGTTGAGGGCTTCATGTCCAGGTATATTGCATTATTTTTGTCCAGCCAGAAGCTGACAGCGGCATGGATCTTTTGGAGACGGGTCTTCTAATCTTGTGGGAATATGCTCACATATCTCGGGGAGCTCTGTATAGGCCATTAGGTTCCTATTTTGCTTGTTATCGTATTGCTTATTTTAGCAGAATTGTTTCCAAAATGTATTTCTAACAAATCTTGCTATGAAATCAAGTTACACCATGAGGGAAGCATTTCCTTTTATCCTTAATCAATGTCCTGCAGACATAGCAGCACCGGATGTGATGGTCCTCAGCTCTCACAAGCAAAGTGGGGTTGAGCTGTGTCATTGCTTGGATGGATGATTATGGTAGGCCTGTATAAAGCATCCGGCCTTTAGAAGGAGCAGGTTAAAACGGTCTTCTTTGAGCAAAGAAGGTATTGCAGATATGTGCTTTCACTGCAGACATTACAATGGAGAAATGAGGTGAAGTTAATTAAAGATGAAATTGTAGTTTGGGGAATGGTGTTGCCTCTCACTGGGGAAGTCAGCCAGTTGCAAGGACTAGGAGCTCATCTGAGTGAAACTAGCTGCAGAAGGCATAGAAACCTTATTAAAAGAGTCAGGATGCAGAGACTCATTAGCTTCTTCTTTCTACATGTAGATAATCTCCGAGTTAGTGAAACGGATTTAATTGCTTTTAATTGACTAAATTGAGAGAATTGTCAAAGTAAGCAATGTAAATAGTGACAAGTAAACTGGAGTATTACAATTATTTAATTTTTAACAATCTAAGGTATTAGTAACAGATTTTTGAAAAGTGCTTGTACTCAGCACATAACTGTAAATTGACAATGTCCCTTTAAAGCCCAACATCTGTGAGGGACAAGGAGACTGATTTGTTCCCACTATTGATACCTGGAGTTAGTTCTCTGCTCCTAGAAGCCTCCACTGAACATCTAGTTGATGCAATGCAGAACGTTGAGGATTTAATATGTGGCATTCATGGTCGGTATTGAACTACTGTCCCAGCATGTTGTTAGTTGGCACTGTGCTGTTGGAGGTAACTTATTTATTCTGGCTGAGACATAAAATCAAGCTCCTTGTGTTCTGAAAATCCCATGACAGATTTAGGGATTGATAGCCTGGTGTACAAACCAAATTCCAACTCTAACGTTTATATTCTTCAAACCAAAATGCAGTCCCCTCGCAGCTTCCGCTGGGTGCTATAATCTTCACTTCTTTTCCTAATGAATGTTGCAGAGTGCTGTTAAGCAGCGGCCTGCTTTTCTGAGCTGGCTGTGTTGTGTGTGAGGGAGCGGGGTGGGGGAGCTTTGAGTCAAAGGTGCTTATAAGTAACCCATTACTGAAGCATCAGCGTGTATTTACTCAGAAACATAGCCATAGATGTTCGGAGCCCTGAAGGAGGTCCTTGCGTACTTCAGGGCTGGACGCCTAATAAATGCTTGTGATAATGAATAAAGCTCTGGGAGCCAGCGTAGCCGAATACAGTGAGGAGATAGAACAGCCCGTTTGTTTAGTTGACTTGGGTTACTGGCTGCCTGTGTTCCTATTTGTCCTTTTTAGCGTTGCGTGCTACAAAGTGATGTTGTTGGCTCTTCCTTAATCCCATTGTATTTGCTGATTTCCCCAGCCCCGCACTCTGATGGAAGCTAATCCTTGAATATCTGCACAGCTGAGTGTGACTCTTTGATCCTTGCATACACATTTCCTCTTCTGTCTCCCGTTCTGTCTTTTAATCAACCCAAGTATTCAGGAGCAGCGCTCAGCCCTTTGTGTGGAGGAAGGCAGCCAGCCTAGCATGTGAGAATCAAGTGCTGCCTTCTGTCTTTCACACCTCTAAGCCACTGAGTCATCATTTCGTTCCCGGCGCATATTTATGCATAATGCACACATAATGCAGTTAAATTATTATCCTGGTTCAGACATACACCACCAGCTGGGTCCTTTTAATTCACACTTCGGTGTCTCTGTGTAGCAGCAGCTCACAGTACATAACATCAAGCATCTGGTCTGATCCAATGTCAGAATTCCCAAGTCCACTAATCGCCAGCTTCTTCCATATCCAGAGATAAATTATGGATGAATTGGGAGTGTTAACTTTGAATTTCCTTGCATCTGTTCAGTTTGCTTTAATCGTTAAGTTACACTCTTTCCTTTAGGAAATATACCAGATACCATGGAATACCGTGGCCATGGGCACGGTGTAAGAACCTGAATAGAATGGAATTCTTCTCATTAACAAGCCACATTTTCAGCTATTCAGTTTAAAACTGGCTTCAGTTCTAGTGCGAGAGAGGAGATTTCATTCTCCCCTGCTAGATGCAAGGAGGTAGGGTTTTCCACCACACAAATCTAACCAGGTGATAATATGGTTTGAGCTGGATAAAAAGCCCATCAGAGCCTAAGATTTCATAGGGAGCTTTATTCAGTCTAGGGGACACTCCTGGTTTTCCCCTGGTTCTCTTCCCAGCTCTCAAAATCAACTAAGACTTCCACATAGTGGAAGTGGCTAAGTAAACCACCCTACTAGTAGGGAAGTAGTCTTTGCTGCGACTCTGTGGAATGAAAGATAGATACGGTTCCCAAAAGAGCTTGGGAGTGCTGCTCCAGGACCACATTTCAGGGGACTTATGTAGCTGGGGAAGCACAGATGTGTCTTCAGAAGGTCACCTTCAGGCACAAGAAACATCCCATTTTCCAGGAAATAGACCGCACTTTTCTGTGATGCGATTTATAATTTCATCAGGTCACCTTGCAGTTGATGACAGCATCTGCCTTGCTTAAAGATGCTTTGGCTGCAAGCTTGGTCAAGAGACACTATCCAAAGTGGCCACGGTGGTATGCATTTTTCTCGTGCTCTTTCTTTTTAGAGAAGGCTTGATGCATCTTAAAACTGGTGATGCATAATGCAATCCAACTGGTTTGCTTAGCTAGAACTAGACCTCCTGCACAAATTATTTTGCATCCATCTCTTGATGGAAGGATAAAATACCTACCCTCTGGTCTGAGTCACTAAAAACTGTTAAACTAAACTGAAAAGGCAAGTAAATGAACGTATAACCAAGCTTTCTAGGGTTTCCATAGGGATATTGCTGAAGTTAGTTTATGTAATCCACACGGGATGGAGCTTCCCAACATTGTGTGTGAAATTATCTTTCCAAAAATAGGACATGTTTTTGAAAATGATGATAAAGCCCCACCTGGTGGAATGGGTTAGAAAGGAGGAGTGGGATTTTAATAGCAAAAGGATTTGTCAGAGGTGTCAGGAAGGGAGAACAGTGTGTCATATAAAAAAGATAAAGTTGTGGGGGTGGGGGAGAACCAATCAAGCTATTTGAAGTGTAAAGAGACTGAATAGGAGTAAGCAGTAAAACCCAGAGGGGAGACTCAGCTGAACCTGTGTAACCAAAATCTGAGGAAAAGGTAATGGTCTGAAACATCTGAAAATGATGATTGGGGAGAAAGAAGGAAAACAGTTTAAGATGCAACTGAATTATTTGAACTGTCGTGAACAGAGCAATTTCCTTGTGGTTAGAAAGTGCATTTGACATCATGAGAGAAAAAGATGTGATCTATTTTTTAATTCTTTTTCCTTCAAGCATGCAGCAAAATGTACCATGCAGTGGCAAAATGAAGCTAGATTTCCATTTAACTCTTAGTGCAGATTGAGACTGTTTTGCTGCTAGTGGTTGTGACAGCTCGCAAATATCATAGTGTTCTAGAAGTTGGAGATGAATAAGACCTATTAGGTCATCTGGGCTATCCTTGAGGGTCAGTGCAGCCAATTAGAGCAGCCACAATTACCTCCCATGTCTCACATACAACACACATGAATACACCCCAGGATTATATTAGCCTTTTTTCCATTTGTGTTCTCTTTTTGTAGCCGGGGTGGGGGGGTACAGTGCAGTTCCTACCCCTTTTTTGGAATGCTTGTGTGACTGGTGGTGCTAGAAAGTAGACACTCTACTCCTAAGACACCCTGTGGCTGATACCCATCCAGGAACAAGAGAATGTATGGGAAAGGTATTTGTGGCCTAAAGACCCAGTAGAGAACAACAAAGAGCTAGAGTATTGCACATGTGGCTGAAAACCTTTTACACTTAGTCGCCTTAGCTAATGACAGTGACGTTTTTGAAATACCGGGGCAACCTTTTCCCCATGATCTCTGTAAGAAATGTTATTGTTTATATATCTCACTGACTGCCTTCTAATTTCTGCGGTTTCCATCTTGACTTTTTCTTCTTCCTTTCAGGGAAGAGGAGTTTAATTTTTTTTTAAATCTTGTTGAAAATGCTTTGACTGTTTAGAATCCAGTTTTGCTAATTGCAATCCTTTGTATGCCATTCCATGGAGAAATTAACAACCCTGTGTGCAGTGTGTCTGAAGAGTCCAAGTACAAAAATCCTTGAGATAAGTAAATTAATAGATGCTCCAGGAACCTGGGACATACACATGATAGAAGCCAGCCATCTTACTTTATGAAAGTCTACGAGGTTGTCGTGTGCTCAGATACCATGGTGATGGGTGATGATATAAAAATCTACCTAGAGGAAGAAGAGAAGAAAGTTGATCTTTTAGTTAAGACATTTGCCATGGACTCTGGAGATCTGGGTTTTAGTTCTAGTTCTATGTCAGACCTCTTGTGTGACCCTGGCCAAGTGAATCTCTTATGCTTAATTCACTGCCGTCAAATCAGGCTCCTCCTTCCCTACCTCACAGGGCTATTATGAGATTCAATTAAGGGTGTAAGACATGCTCAGATACTCCAGTGAAGAGTGTCAGAAAAGTCTTTAAAAATAGATGTAAACATGAGCCTATTGCAAGCTGGCTTTTTGTTAACTCACTGGGATGCTTTGATTTAGACTGATTTTTTTTTCTCTAGCTATATGAGCAGAAGTGCTTGTTTCCCTAGGTGGTCAAGGGATTTTAAAGTGGTGGTATTTCTGTGTCCAGCTCAGAACAAACAGTGATGGACACCGAGCCACCAATGACATTTGGTGAGAGATGAGGTGATAATTCTGTTTCATGGCTTGCTCCTTTTCAGGTGCACCAGTACTCGACCAGGAGAGACCGGAATGGATGTGACGAGCCGTTGCACCCTTGGAGATCCCAACAAACTGCCAGAAGGGGTGCCACAACCTGCTCGCATGCCCTACGTCTCGGACAAGCACCCTCGACAAACCTTGGAGGTCATCAATCTTCTGCGGAAGCACCGGGAGTTGTGTGATGTGGTACTAGTTGTGGGCGCCAAAAAGATCTATGCCCACCGGGTGATACTTTCGGCCTGCAGCCCTTATTTCCGAGCCATGTTCACTGGGGAACTGGCAGAGAGTCGGCAGACAGAGGTAGTGATTCGAGACATCGATGAGAGGGCCATGGAGCTGCTGATTGACTTTGCGTACACTTCCCAGATCACAGTGGAAGAGGGCAATGTCCAGACCTTACTGCCGGCTGCTTGCCTTCTCCAGTTGGCCGAGATACAAGAAGCCTGCTGTGAGTTCCTAAAAAGACAGTTGGACCCTTCTAATTGCCTGGGTATCCGGGCTTTTGCTGACACTCACTCCTGCCGTGAGCTGCTGAGGATTGCCGACAAGTTCACACAACATAACTTTCAGGAGGTAAGCTGCAAGGTGTGGCGTCTGGGCTTCTTATTTCGTGCCATTACAGATCCTGCCGTTCCACTTGCAGTGTGTCTTGTTCTCGGTCAGTGCTGACTAGCTTAGGCTACATCTACACATCCAATTATTTCCATATAACTCACATTGCTCAGGGATGTGAATAAGCCAACCCCTTTGTTAACCATCTGGTTCTGTTAATGTTTATGTATATTGCCATGTTACGTCATTAATTTCTTGGTAAAATAGTTCTCCAGGCTTTCTATTCCTCTAATTTAATCTGCTTTAGTGCATCTTATGCATATAATGTGAAACGGATCTTTTAACAACTCTATTCTGTGGCGGTTTGTTCCTGCATATTTGTTCTGTTTCTGACATCTGTGCCGGCGGTGGGGGGAGAGGGCCTGTGAGGTGGACAGCTCATGCTTGTGTGTCAGTAGGAAAAGTCCTTACAATATATATTATATTTTCAGACACTTGTTCTGGGATGATGAACCGTATTCTCTGGTATATAAATCAAATTATCACAGCTAATACTGTAAGATAAATTCTTCTGATTACAGAGAGCACAAAGAAGTAGTGTAGCCCATTCAAGATCTTGCATAGGCCTATAGGCGTTCAGTAAGGAAGCAGTCAAATAGTCTATTAATTTTAGCCAGATAATTACCACTGTCCTGGGAAATTGACGTTTAGACATTTTTAAATGATGCAGTTCACTTTTATATGCTAACAGGTTACACAGAGGTAGCAACTCCGTTGGCAGAAGCACTAGCATTACTTTCAGGGTCTTACAAGACCTCCCATTATGCCATAAATTGGAGAGTTACAGGATATTGCTCTTTGCAGTGCCTGGTTACTTTTCAGACTGACACTTTTCAATTGTCAGGTCCAGCCTTAGGCATACGCTTGTGGGGTTGGGAGACAGACTTTGCACACATGCTAGCTTGGATGTTCATAGGCTGGCCCAGTGTCTACCTCCCTCCCCAGCAATGGGACTGCAGGGGTGAGGTAGTTTGTGGACCAACTTAATTTCATCTCCTATTTTGACTACTGGAAGCTAGTTTGGTGACTGTGACCTTCACTGCCTACTGTGTCCCTTTTAGCAACATTTGCTGTTGTCAGCATCTTGGCTATTTTCTAACACACACACAATATTCTGAATCAAGTCTTCCAGTAACTAAATGGACCATGCAGCTGATCCCTGGGAGGGTGGAAATCTTTGCCAGGAGACTTTATTTTTCTATTATTTTTGCTTAAACTCTTGCAATCAGGAAGGTGAGCTCATGCATACACATTACTTACTGGGGAAGGCCAAAGTTCAATCACTTCATTATGGCCTAGCCTCTGTCGCAGGCGCTACGGTAGAAACTGGGCACACTTGGGAAGATGGATTGGCTGTCAGCAATTGTGCCACATCCACGGTTATGTTTTATTTAGGTTGTTATACATCTCCCATTGACCTGGTAACTGAGCCCTAGTCGACACTTACCTGGAAATTCGGCGGCAGTCGATGGGAGTTACGCAAGCTACACAGAGTAGCTTGTGTAACTCCCTTCGACTGCTGCGCTTCCCTTCTGTGCGCCATCTTCACTGCATTCCCGTCGACGCAGCGCTGCGCCACTCGAGGGGGTGGATTACCAGCCTCGACTTCATGATGGATTGAGCGGGTCTACACTGACTGCTCAATCGATCCAGAAAGATCGATCTGACGGTGGCGACTTTGTGCCGTTGGTGCCTGAGCATGGTATTCAGTGTGTCTTCGCTGCGTGGCCACCCAGGAAGATCTCTAGTCTGCAGCATGGCTGTGTAGTGCATTGTTACCATTGTGCTATCATTTGGTCTGAGCACAGGAAGGAGAAGAAACTCTAGGTCCTCTAGTGGTGGCTAAAGTCTTCAGAAAAACTTGCTTCCTATCTTTTGTACCAAAGAAATTATTAACATGTTTTCAGATTGTCAGTGGCTTATATTTCATAGCAGATCAGTCCTCGGGGTTTTACCAGGGCTCTGATTCCCTCTTAAGTGCATTTGCACTCTCTCTCTCACTGTGTGTATTTTTAGAGACAGTGAAAGAGACAGAGATAGGTTCAGATGAGTCCATCTGCTGTCCTGAAAGACTTTCCATTGCTTTCCACTTTCCACTGCTACAAATCAACATCAGGAAGATTTTTTTCCTAGATCTCTACAATGCCTTTGGTAATTTTGTTTTAGAGATTCTTTTATTTTGGGTTCTGATTTGGATTTGTTTTTACATTACAGATAAAAGGTCTTTGTTTTGGTGCAGCTTTCCCCTCAAATATTTACCAGCTGCAGAACATTTGTCTTTCTGTTTTATGTATTACACATGGCAAATGAGGAGGCTGGCTTTAAACAAGGGTTTTGCTTTTCCTGAATTTTAAAATTGGATTAGTGCATTCTATGATTTACCCCTTTACAAGTAACTACAAAACTTGTATACTCTCCATTCATTTGCATCACCATCTAAAAGTTGTCTGAACTGCACTGTTGAGGCTCAGTTCTGCGAGATGCTGAGGATCCTCCACTTCCATTGACATCAACAGAAGTGGAAGGTTCTCAGCACTTTACTAGATTGGGCCCTATCTAGAGGGAAGGGTTTCTTCTTTAACCTTGTGGCAGATTTAAGAAGCAGTGAATGTTCTGATGCTTTGTAACACTGTCCTTACCTTTTTCTTTATCCTCCTCTTTTTGAACAGGTAATGGAGAGTGAGGAGTTCATGCTTCTTCCAGCCAATCAGCTCATAGATATCATATCCAGTGATGAGTTGAATGTTCGCAGTGAGGAGCAGGTGTTCAATGCAGTGATGGCCTGGGTAAAGTACAGCATTCAGGAGAGGCGACCCCAGCTACCCCAGGTAACCTTGAGCATGGTTCATATGCATCTGCTTTATACAGGGAGAGAGAGATTGGTCAACGTAGTGGAAATAATTCCCCTCTGGACTTTCCAGATGTGTTAGAACACTCACATTTTCCAGTCAGCTAAGCCTAAAAGTCCAGTGCCCAGTTACTTTAGTAATGGGCCCTTTAGAAATGCTTACAGATAGAAACATAAGATTTGCTCTATTGGATCAAAGCCCATGGTTCATCCGGTTAATCCTTTCTCCAACAGTGGCCAGTACCAGCTGCTTCAGAGGATTGTGTGCCAACCCAATAATGCGATTATGGAGTAACCTGCCCTTAAGGGAAATTTCTTCTTAACCTCAGGCAGCTGATTTATGGCTTGAAGTCTGAGGGTTTATACTAAAGCTGGTCGGGACATTCTCAATGAAACATGCTCTTTTGTCAAGCTGAAATGTTTTGCAGCAGCGTTATTGGTTTTGACCACGTTTTTGAGAGGAAGGTTTCTGAGTTCCAGGGTTCTCTGGTCAGAAGTAATTAGAGAGAAAGAGAGACTTTTATTGCCTGGCTTTGCTCTTTTTGCTCTAAAAATGGACATTTCAACACAATTCCATTTCATGAAAACTCTCAAAAGTTGTCCTGAAACAGAATTGCCATTCTCCAGTCAGCTCTGGTTTATAGCTCTTACAATTCTTTGGCTCTGATTGGGCTCAGTGCTCATCTGTATTTAATTCTCTATTCTATTATACCTGCTTGTGCATTTAAGCTGTAAGAGGTTTGTGGCATATTTGACGTAGTTCAGTTACTGTAGAATGCCATATACACTCAAAGGGCTAAATAGATGATAAAACTTCCAGCCAAACAAGTGCTTAAGACAATATGTATAGATGTCTGCAGTTTCCGAAGGATGTTGATTTCATCCATTAACAGTCCCGTTGGATCAGCTCTTGTAAAATCTGAGGTTGTCCAGCTGGACGCCTAAATTGGCTGATTGAAATTGCAAAGGTGCTGTAGACAAAAAGCTGCCGTGAGCTTGAGTGCCATGGTCTGAATTTGTAAATCATTCCACACTGCCAGTTCGCAACTTGGACTGTCATTACTCTCCTATTGCTAATCTTTCTCTCCTTGTGACAGCATTATAACTTAACTGGATCACAAAGCATATGGAAGGAAATTAGTGGCTGTTGCTGCCTATTTGACTGCTCCCTCCATCTGTAAGGTGAGAAGTGCGTTGCCTATAATGGTGTTCTGTTTTGTCTAATAGGTGCTGCAACATGTCCGTCTGCCACTGCTGAGTCCCAAATTCTTGGTGGGTACAGTCGGCTCAGATCCACTCATTAAAAGTGATGAAGAATGCAGGTAAGTCCCGATAGAAAGTGCACTGTTCAGTTTCACTGTATCTAAATTTCATTTCATCTGGGTGCCTTATCTGTATTTGCTGTCCAAGAATATTGTGATTTGTCAGTGGTAGAACTAGGGGGATACAGTTTCCTTTTCTGGGATTGTGTAGAGGGGAGATAGAAGAAAGCACTGCATTGCAAGTATGTGTTTATTTGCGTAGAAGTTGCCGTGTGTCCTCAAAAGAGCTTTTTTAATCAATATTTTGGTGGGAGAACAAGCTTTGGGTAGGCAATTTACCCTTGTGATAACTAATCCCTTACAAGATAGACTGTTTTTCATATCACTTTGACCGTAAAGCCAGGTACTTATGTTACCATGAATCCCACTAAGCACAGCTCAGAGTAAGCCATATTCTAAACAACCTAAAATAGCTTTTCTGTATCTGAAAATGTCCTCACTTTAATGACCAGTATACGCAGGGGTTCCCAAACTTTTTTGCCTGAGGCCCCACCTGTGCAATTGCAAAAGGCACTGTTGGCCACTATTAACACTTCTTGAGGAAAATTACTAATTTTAATTAGTACATATGTATAAGCTATCACATTGTAAATAAACAGTGTACATGTTTCCATTTCATTTTTATGTAAACAGTTGTAATGATCGAAATCCCAAGCAATGTGCACTCAAATAAATGCTTCAAGATCTTTGAAACCCAACAGTTTTAGTAAAACTACACTTCAAAAAAAGATGTTTAGAGCAAAATGTGGTGTTCAAACAGGGAAAACACAAAGTATGAATGTACATTGTGTAAAACTGAACGATAAGCAACACAACAATGTTAACAATGGTTAAAAAATACATTGTTTATTATTCGTTGATTTTAAAACAAAATACTTGTGTAACTTTGAACACTATCTTGTGTTTTCTATTTTTTTAGTGTAAAATCTGGATTTCTGTGCTGTTTTTTCTCTTGCACAGGGACCTGGTGGATGAAGCTAAGAACTACCTGCTGTTGCCCCAGGAGCGGCCGTTGATGCAGGGACCAAGAACTCGACCACGCAAACCTATCCGCTGTGGAGAAGTGCTCTTTGCAGGTGTGTACAGTGCCTCACAACTTTGGCTGTGAATCCAAATCTATGTACTCTTTGTGTCAAGGTTAGGCTGTATGGCCAACCCTAACTGTCAGACCTTCAGAAGTGACATTGTATGCTACCCATCCCACACTTGGAGTTAACCTACACTTTCTTCTTGTCTTGCATTATCTTTGTCTTGCAATATGTGTTGCTGGTCGTTGATTAGAGCTCCAAGGCACTGCGGTAACACTAATAATAATACATGATGAAACACTTGACTTTCAGTGTGACTTGGTGCTCCTAAATTCACTTGAGCATGTCTGAAAATCCCATCCTGTTTTCCTATTGACTGTCCTTTGAATGAATAATTCTGAGAGACTGTCTTGTTGGGGTGGTGTGTAAGAACCACCTGTGGGTAGGCGGTGTGGAGAGATTTTTTGTTGTAGACACATGTACAGTGTGTGAGTTTGATGTGCTACCCTGACACCATATGTTGCATTGGTTCCTGCAGTGGGAGGATGGTGTAGTGGGGATGCAATTTCCAGCGTGGAGCGCTATGACCCTCAAACCAACGAATGGCGGATGGTGGCTTCCATGAGCAAAAGGCGCTGTGGAGTTGGAGTCAGTGTTCTGGATGACCTCCTGTATGCTGTGGGAGGGCATGATGGTTCTTCTTATCTTAACAGTGTAGAAAGGTAGGTCTCCAGCAGAATGTTGCAGGGTTAACATGCATTCAAAATATGGTGCCATCTGTGATAAATGTATCCATTTTGCTGTCTGTCTTGCTCACATGCTGAAAGGCTGAAATCCTACATCTAAAGTATCTATATTTCCTCCTTCAGTACATTAGCTAATATGTGGCAGTGGTTACTAGCCTTTTTGTGCATTTGTATCCATGTATTACTAAACTAAGGCTAGGTTTCCACTATATGGTTAGGCTGATGTAAGGTGCTTTGTGGGTCTTCACCTAAATTTGGCTGCTAAGAGCCTCTCTCCACCAATACAACACCTCCCTGAGCGGCATAGAGTCGGTGTAATTAGGTCAACACAGTATCAGTGTAGGCATGGCGCTGCTCATGTTGACTGTTACGGGCTTTCAGGAGCCGTCACACAGTCTCTCAATGGCCCACGCTGACCATGCAGTTGATACAAGCGCTCCTGGAGAGGACACGCACTGCCGACACAAGGAGCCAAGTGCGTGTGCACACAAGCGATTTAATAAATGCAATGGCTGTATGCCATTAGGTCCACATAATTTTGTAGTGTAGACATGGCCTAAGACTTCAGACATAGCAGCCCGCAGACTTAGATCCCTAATTTAAT
Source organism: Mesoclemmys tuberculata (assembly GCA_007922155.1). Taxonomy (NCBI): domain Eukaryota; kingdom Metazoa; phylum Chordata; order Testudines; family Chelidae; genus Mesoclemmys; species Mesoclemmys tuberculata. The sequence continues at coordinate 5,549,185 of ML675646.1, read as the reverse complement.
GGTAATCTTAATCTGCCCTCTGCTCTGAGCTCTCTGAATAAGGAAATGAAGTGTAAGAGTGGGCCTGGGTATAGTTTATGATGGGCATGGCTATCATTGCTTAACTTCTTTACATAAGCATTCTCATCTGCTTGTTTTAATATTGCTCATGAAGGTGAGACTGCAGGCATATATTTACTTATATATAAGTGAGGAAAACTTTGCAGACATTTTGTTCTGGGACTGGTGAATAGAGAATTATGTGGGCCTTAGAAATACATACAATGGAAGAGGAATGGAGATCGGATTTGGGATTCTGAAACCTTCCGTGATTTAAAGTAAAATACAGTGGAATAAGATTTTAGTGAAGTCAGTAACTTTTCCAAGAATGACTTCATGCTAAGATGAGGTTTTACTGCACCCAGAATTTCAGTGTGCACAGCTTAGTGTATTGGAACACTTCAGGACTTTCATCCTTCTTCCTTGTGGTTTCCCTCTGGCTTCAGCGAAAGCAAGTTCCACTGTGCCACTAATCCCAAACCATAGGGGAATCAGAGATTTCCAGAGATAAACAGTGCAGACTTGAATAATTTGACACACTTTCTAGATACGACCCGAAGACAAATCAGTGGAGCAGCGACGTGGCTCCCACCAGCACCTGCAGAACCAGTGTTGGCGTGGCAGTTCTTGGTGGATATCTGTATGCTGTTGGTGGCCAGGATGGCGTCTCTTGTCTCAACATTGTGGAAAGGTATTAAAAATGAGGAAGCAGGAGGGAAGGAGAAGGGAATATCGTATAACAAGATTCAGTTAATGTAGGTGAGTTGGAAAGGCGTCAAATGCTGAGTGGGTTTGTTAGTGATTGTATTTGAAGATGGATGTTTTTCGTTTAACCTCAATTCCAATAAATAGCAACTGTCTGTCTAGCTGCCACGATGTGAATGTGCTGAACCTCCATTAGAACCAGAACAGGCATATTAGTATTACCCCGCCTGAATGTGGAACGGTCAGAAATAAAGTTCCCCACAGATTCCTTTGGTTGCTTGGTGCAGCTCCTGAGAGAAACAGGGCCCGATGTACGTATTTGAAAGCTCAACTGGTCTCTGCTTTTTCTTGTGGCAGGTATGATCCAAAAGAAAACAAATGGACTCGAGTGGCTTCCATGAGCACCAGGCGCTTGGGAGTGGCAGTGGCTGTTTTAGGGGGCTTTCTCTATGCTGTGGGAGGCTCCGATGGGACTTCCCCTCTCAATACAGGTATGTCACTTCTCCATACTGCACTGCAGCCAGTAGCCTCCATGATTCTGCTCTTTTATCCCTAAGCCTTCCCTAGTCAGCTGGTAAATATTTGTATGGTCTGATTTTGAGTGGATTCCTTACCTGAAGTTGATTTTGCTATACATTAGTACACTTCCAATCCTCCTACCTGCTGTTGTATGTTTTGTGTCTGCTTCTCACTAGAAAGTTGCAATTGATAGTTACGTTGTGCATTTGCTTAGCACTTGCCTACAAAGAGCCAGTACATCATCTCTGCAATATTTCTGGTCTTCCCTGGCTTGGGCAGCAGTACATTTACGAGCGGTCACTCTGTCACAAGTGCAGATTGCAGTACAGACCAGCTGTAGCTTCACCAGATTGTCATTCTTCAGCTGAGGTGCATTAAAAGACTAAACATGTGGCATTCCTGTCTTTGCTAGGTTGGGGCTGGGGACAGGAGGAAGAATAGCAAACCTTCTAGAGAAGGCAGAAAGAAGCGGGGTTGATGGTGACAAACTGACACAATGTATTCTGGTGTCTGGGAGATGTTGTCTTTCCACTCTGACCTGTGCTAAGGATACAAGGACAAAGCCACTAATAGAAGGGCATTACATGGTGTCCAAAGATTTGTAATGTGACTTTCTTCACAGTGGAGCGCTACAATCCCCAGGAGAACCGCTGGCACACAATAGCTCCCATGGGGACTAGGCGGAAGCACCTGGGCTGTGCAGTATACCAGGACATGATCTATGCTGTGGGAGGCCGAGATGACACCACAGAGCTTAGCAGTGCCGAGAGATACAACCCCAGAACCAACCAGTGGTCTCCTGTGGTGGCCATGACATCACGGCGGAGTGGAGTGAGTTCTGCTTGATTTCTAGCTTGTGCAGTACGTAGCTATTTAGTTGGAGCATAGGGGAGGGCTCTGCTCTTCTCCTGCTTCTTTCACTCTTCCTGCATCTAGCCCCTTCTGTGAGGGAAATATTTGTAGAAAGGCAAAGCACGTCACCCAGAAGGAAGTACAAGGTGTAGCAATAGTAGCTGCCTATGCTGCAAGGGGTGAGTGGGTGATGACAACTTTTTAATACAGCTGGAAAGGGAGCGTTGCTTTTTGGCTGCTTTTTTCCATAAGAGTTTTGACCACTAGCACTGAGCCATAAGCACTTAATTGTGAAGCAGGGGAATGCTTGAGTGTATTACTTCAGTAAATAGCCATAACACCTCCTCCCCCAATAACATCAGACGCCATTAGAGGAAAAAACATGCCATTAAATAAACTATCCTGTGTTCAGAGGAACTAGCAAACGAACATTGTAGCTACTCATTGGAAACCTTTCGTGTGCTCCCCATGGGAGAGAGAACCAGGCAGCTGGTTGGCCAAGGATAGATGTTTTGTTGAGGTGGGATGCGGTGCGGTAGCAGCAGCGTCCTTCAGACTCTCACACAGGTCACTGTCTGTCTTCCCAGGATCTTGTAGTCCAAGGAATGGCAACATGTTTTCATCAGCTATGGACATGTGAGCAGAGGTTTAATTTTCTGCTCTCACAGCACAGCTTTTTGGCAGAGGGAGACTGCTAACCATCTTGAGACCTCACTCTTCTAGAGTGCTTTCATGTGGGCCACGGAATATGGACTATTCTGATTCACATTTGAAGTTATTTGGTAGTAGATGACATAGTAAAGTGGATTCATTCAATCCTTATGTTAAAGTAAAGCACTGTACTGCTGGCACAACTTCACATCCAGATTGTAAGCTCTTTGGGGCAAGGAGCATGTGTTTCTCCTTAAAGCGCCTATCACATCTTTAGATGTTGTCAATACAATTAATAATTGCCTATTAGTTGGGATATTACAATCATGAGCTCTTTCTGTTTGTGAATCACAAAATTTAAAAAGAGATGTCTTTCTGCGGCAGACCCAGGAGGCAGCTCCTGGGGATCTATGGCTTCAGTTTAGAATCTCTGCCCCTTCAGAGTTCAAACAGCCAAAAAAAATGGAAAATTTTCCTGTGTCTTTGTTTTATTTCTGTCATTCAGCTTCCAGGACCACAGGAGGAGCTTCCTTGCATGTAGCATTTCCTAGGTGTGATAGGGCTATTAATGAGTCCTTTGTATTTCAATGATCCTTGATGGCCCATCTGATTTTGATAGTACTTCTGGATAGGAGGGGAGGGGACAGGAGATGAGGGTGATTCCTATGCCTAAATTCATAACTTCAGAGCAAACATTGTCCAAGTTTTAAAGCAAAACTTACATATTTTCTTACAAGTGAGATACATGCAGCAATTGACAAGCATTTCATAGAATCTAAACACGAAATATATTCTTACAAGACTAATATACATTCTGCGCAAAAATTAACATATAGGTGACTTGGTCTGGTCTCCTGCTCCGAGGTTGTCAGTTTTTAGCTAATACCCACTGCCTGGGCAACAGCTGTCATCTGGGCCTGCCAGCATCACAGTGAGGTCATCAGAGTCGGGAGCTGGAGGATGTTCACTCTGGGATTCATAGCTGCCAATCCACTAAGCAGCAGAACACATTTTTTTGTCTTCTCTGAAACAGTGGGAAAGCCCTGTTGTTCTCTTCCTTTTGGTTGCTTCTACTCAGCATCCCAGGAAAGAAACCATGTGTTATAGAGGACTCTTTACTGAAGTGTTCTAATTGAATACAATGTTATGCTAGCTCTTCTGAATCTATTTTAGCACAAATACTAAAATACAATTGTCCCTTCTCCACCGCTCCTACCCCCAGGAAAGTGTATGCTGTGTATTGACATCTTCCCAAAGCTTGACTCTGCTGAATGATTGAATGTCCTTTTATTGAAGTGTTTTCCTTGTGAAGCAAGCCTTCAAGACCTGCAGCGAAGGATGAGTAATGTCTGTGGTGGTTGTTTTCCAGGTTGGCCTCGCAGTCGTGAATGGACAACTAATGGCCGTGGGAGGCTTTGATGGCACAACCTACTTGAAGACCATTGAAGTGTTTGATCCTGATGCCAACACATGGAGGTAACCTTGAAATTAAAGAAACAGTGAACTTGCAAACTGAAGGGACAGCTGCTTAAATTACACCGATAACTAGTCTTCCCAGCCGAGTCGAGACGTGTCGTGCCTCGTCTACTGGAAATCTGGTTGATGGAGGAGGCCAATGTAACCTTTTGTGTGACTTGGCTGACTTGTTTGCAGGGGAAACCAACAGAGGGAGCAGGCCGTGTAAGCCAGCATGTCACATGACTGCCCCCCCTTCCAGTGTGAGAGAGGATCACTTTCTGAATAACTGAGTGGTGGAGAAATGGCGTTTCACGTGCCCCCGGAACGTGGTTCAGAACAGAAAAGCGATTGTGGAAATGGGGACACTTGCCACTCAAAACACTGTCACGTTAGTGCTGACAGACTGCATCAGTATCAGCGAAGTCTCACTACGCAGCCACTTCCTAAAGAGAGGTAGCACACTTCCACACGGGTTGGGCTTTCACCAAAACAATCCATATTTGAATGGTCTGCAGTGCCACTGTGTTCCAGTACGTGTTTTGCCTATTGCTCCTCAGTGTGTCTGACCAGAGGAATGATGGCCATTTTGGAAATAGCTCCCTGTGGTGAGGGCCTGCAGCTGTCCTTCAAAACCACAGTGGCTGTGCTAGAAGTTCTCTCTACCATCTTCATTTTGAATTTTTAATACACATGATCCCACTATAGTGCTTTGCACTCAAGGATCCCAAAGACGTTTACCCACAGTAGCGAATTAAGCCTCACAACACCGTTAGGAGGTAGGGAAGTGTTGATATGCCATCATACAGCTGGGGAAACAGATGCAGAGAAGGTGAGTGAAGTAGTCAGTTACATGGAGAGCCATTGGCGCACACAGTACTAGAATCTAGACCTGCTAATCTCAAGTGCCGTGCTTTGGCACATTTTTTGTAGGCTAATCTGGAGATCTCCTCTGGGTGTGTGTACATTGAGCCTTGTCTGTTCACTTTACCAACAGAAATAAACTTGTACCTTAGCTGTGGCAACTTAAAGATACAGGAAGCAGAACAGAATTCAGCCTACTCCTTTGGGGCTATCTAGGCTTCACAGTGATATGCCTTGATTCAAGAATCTCTCTAGATGGTTCTGTTAAATCTGCAGGGCCAGCAGTTAGAAAAATATTGCTTTGACTTGTAAACTGAGCAGATCTGATATGAAACCACTGGTGGAAAAGATGTGTTGAACAGAGAGAAGCTTGTTTTCTAAAATCACTTTTCTGACCATAACTGCACTTGAAAACAACTGTTTGTACATTAATCTCAAAATCTAATCAGTGTAGAGTTTCAGACTCCTATTTATATCCTTTAAAGGAGTTTGCTGCTTTAGAACACCAGCCCAGGATATACTTAATTCTGCCTTTTAACTGAATGGTGATAGCTACTCTCTGGCAGAAGTGCTGTAGGACCTACTGTATGGAGAGCTAGCCAAAGCATGTGGGCCAAAGGCTGAGGCAGTGTTCGTAGGTAATACAGATAGTTATTGAGGATACTAGCTTGTTTGTTACTAGCACTGAATTGAATAAAGCTAGTGATGTCTCCTATCATCTTCCTTTTCTTTGCTGGCTGCTGGACTTCTTGCTATGTGAAGTTTTTCTCCTGTCTGCAGATCATCACTGGGAAAGCCTTGATATGCAATCTAGGGTTAATGGATGGCACTGGTGACAGTTACTTAAAGAACTCTGCTGTCCTATTTCTTTTAGCAGACTGTAATGGCATCAGCACATAGAGGAATATGCAGCTGAAGTAGGAAATGGGAGCCGATAGGGATCAGATTTCCATGTGAAACGTGGGCACAGTTTCAGTATCATAGCATGGAGAGAACAGACAATGTTCGAAATGCATTTTACATTGGTCTGTTCAGCTGTGTGTAGTATAAAGCAGAGATAAGTCTGAAATTAGCTATGCACCATGTAGATTTACCCCTGCTCCATGGTTGCCCAAAGCATAGTCAGAGGGCCAAATGCAGCCCACCAAGCTGCTGTCTTCTGTCCTTGTAACTATACAGGAGCAGAAAGGGGATTCAGTGGTTTTCGGTTACTGGAAGACTCAAAACAAGAAACAATTTCTGTTTGCATCAAGGGAATTAAATGTATGAGCAGATATGGCTATTTACTTTAGATATGTGTCGGTATAGATGGGTACCCCTGCTTACTCATCAGGCAGCTTAATCACAGGCGTCACTTGAAATGGAGACCAACAATTGTGCTGAACTATTGTGCTGCCTACAGCGGCTGCTCTATTCTTTTACCAGAGAAGTGTCCATTAAGAACCAAAGCACTATGACTAGTCGCATCTTTTCTTTGCAGGTTGTATGGTGGAATGAACTATCGTCGGCTGGGAGGAGGTGTAGGCGTTATCAAAATGACACATTGCGAATCCCATATATGGTAAGCATGCAACGGAGGGAAAGCCCTTGGTTCTCAATTCTATACAGACTGAAGAGACTCATGGAGCTCTGTGTGGCTCTAGTAAAATATAGATCCAACTTAATTCTTTGCTGGTGCCTCTTTCTATGGACTTATACAGAAAATGACTTTTTAGAGCGCACGCCCAATGGGAGACCATTGTGTCAGACTCCAGGGAACCACCTACCACAACGAGAAGCTTTGCTTATGTCTGTATTTTTTTCTAAACTGTCTCTCGGTTTTTGAATAAACTGAACAGCAAAAGTGACTCTAGCATAAATGATGACCTGGGACTACAAGCTGTGCCAGCAGTCTGGCAAAGAGGAGGCCCTCTCCTGCGTGAGCAGTGGAAGTGGCACCCGTGCAGTGGGTGAAAGAGGAAAGTGATACTGAAAATAGTGCTTTTGCCTTATTTACAGAGAGCTTCATTTAAAAAAAAAAGTGCTTGATCTGCAAGGTGCCATCTTTGCACAGAAGCTTTTCTGAGTGCAGAGTATATTTATTTTTTCATTTAATTTGTATCATGTATTTTCTTTGTCTCGCTCACAATGAAAGATTCCATCTCTCTCAATTTATATATATATAAAATGAGAGTTCTGACAGGCTGATGATGGGGGCAGGACTACATCCTGTGATACTTCTGGGTACTGCAGGGCCAAGCCACTTGGGCCTCGTAGAGCACAGGAGCTGTGAAGGTTAATGCCCTGAGTGTCTGTTCAGTTTTTTGGGAAATGAGCAGCAGGACTGGAGTTCCCGTCTCTTTGCTGAATTACTGAAGCACAAAAAGGAAGTTGGGGATGAAAGGTGAAAACTAGCTAGACTCCAAAATTATGCATTTTTTCCGGAGCGTGGTGCACAGGTTCAGGATCTGTCTCCTGTATGTGAACCTTATGAGAGCACTTATTGCTGTCTTCTAAAATATCTCTGTACCACACCGTCTGCTAGAATTACCAACTCTTGTCCAAAGCTCATGTTACCACTCGTTACTTTTGGAGAATCTAGAAGGGTGTAGTTCTAATTTCCTGGCACTCGCTACTAGTGCAGACTTGAAACAACTCCTGCTGAAAAATGCTCTGGTCAGAATCAGCTTAGCTGTCTCTCTCTCTCTTGTTCCTTTCTAATTCCTTCTGGGGAACATTAAGATAAAGATTAGATGGTACTCCCCCCTCAGTGAATTTTTATGCACTTCCCTTGTTGGTGGTGTATAATTGCACTGTGAGTAATGGGATATGTTTTAGTGAGTGCAAAAAGGGTTGGGGCACCCTGCCATCCAGCTTGAACAATCGGGACAAGTTCCAGAATGAGAGAATGTCATGATGCAACCAATGTAACTTTGTGGCCTACCTACTAAATTGGAGATTATAAAGGGTAGGAAGAATGTAAATCCTTGATATTAAAAGAGCAGCGCTAACATCTCAGTACTTAAACTTTACAGTTTGATTCATATAACTCAGCACTTTAATGTGCTAGAGAATGTAGAAAAATAACACTATGCTAACAAAAATGGGTCATTAAACAAGTTTTTACAAAAAGCCCCTCTGAGGTTGGCATTCTTGTGTTTACATTTGAAGATCATTTGCACCTTTACAAGGAAAAACAAGTATTCTGTAAACAATTGTTTACATGTATCATTTATGCTTTTTTCTAGCATGAGTAACTTGTATAAATAGTGTTACCTTAATAAATTTCTTTTATGCTGTTATTTATTGTTTGTTCTTTTTGTCTAAAGCAGCTGCAGAAGGAATAATTTACAGTTTCATTTTATGGCTGGATTCGGCTTCCTTTGACAGGGAAGAACAGGCCTGTTGCACCATCTCTGATAAAAGCAGGACACAAAATTCTCATAAGCTTGTTACCACTCCACGGTAAAATTATAGGTGCTAATCATTGCCAGTTTAGGGTATAATCTGATCTGCAGATGGAAGTCAGGACCAACTGCTCTTCCCCTACCACACAGCATGTAGGATTTTACGTTTAGGTACATTCCAATAGGGGTTAGATGCCTTTCTGAAGCATTTGGCATTGGCCGAGTAAAGACAACATACTGAACAGGAACTGCTTCAGCCATCCAAGTAAAACTGACTTGTAACTCTTCTGGTAGGAGGAGAACAGCACATGCACCCTTTAGCCTAGCAGTGTTTGACAGCTATTTTTTAGAGGGGAGGATGGCCCTAGTACTGTAACCTAACTCCAGCCCTAGTGTAATTCCACCGATTTGTAGATGGGCGTTTACTCTAGTACACTTCCTTAGAACTACTGTTATGTAATACTGAACATACTGAAACAGTTATTTAGCAAGCCTGTGGTAGATGAAATACCACTTTCAACAGTTCAATGGGGCTGTAGATCATAGAAGGGAAAGCCTCACTGATATAAAATATTCTATATCACAGGTACACTGTAGTGCCCCTATGCCAAAGCTGGAGTAAATGTGGACAAGGGTCAGATTGTTTTAAATTAAATCCACTATATTTCAGATCTTGTAATGAGCATGCAAATGAGAGACTTATGATTGGAGGATTAGTAGGTGAATCTTTCTCCTATACTGATTAGCAATGAAAGTTGTCATTGGATTTCAGAATCAACCTCCTTAATATAAAGAGCTGTTTCCAAGCTGCCAACCTTTGCATCAACTGTCAGTCTCTTGCAAACGAGTAGAATGTAATTTTTTTTAAATGAAAAAGGCCCAAGATTTAAAAAAAAGGGACGGGGGGGGAGGCGGGGATTTTTATCTAACAGTTGCTATGGATTGGCTAAGCCCTTCTGAAAGTCAGGCTTTTAGTTGTATTATAATAGCACCTGGGAGCCCATAGCCATTGTGCTACGTGCTGTCCAAACAATGAAAAGATGCTCTGTATCACAACGTATTTAAATGTAGACACCATCAAGAACAGCAGAGGTAGTAGCATTGCCCACTTCAGCAACACCAGTGCTATTATGTACCAGGTGACAGGCAAAGGATAAGATTTAACTGACCTAAGGTGGATTTAGGCAGGTAAAGAGCAGCTTGAGCAGAACTCTGGTTTCACAGTGATTCAGAGACCATACATTCAACAGCAAAGTCTATTAAGATTGAAAGAAGTTGACACTTCTTTCAGATCTTTTACTCCTCCCCAGATTGCTGTAATGAACAAATTCTAAGTGAGGATAGATGTTGCTCTCTTTAAAATATACAGCTTCCTCCTTTGGTTGAGTTAGCTACAAGCAGCATGAAAAGTACAAGTTTGCTGCTGTCTCAGGACTCCCAATCTCATCAGACATACAGGTCCAGCATTAATTCAAGTATCACACTTAAACAGCACTGATGGGAAAAGGCCTCAGGGCTTTAGCTTCACTGACAAACTACTTGCACTGTGGGAAAACTCATTTTACCTTACAACACTTTCATTTGTACATCTCACCCTGCTTTACGACATGTACCAACTATCCTATTTTGTAGATGAGGAACTTGTGATTTGCTTTATCTCTGTACCTCTTTAGGTCACTAGTAGCAGAGCTGGAAGCCAGAGAAAAGTCTCCCTCAAGTGCTCTGACAGCAAGGCCATACTGACTGTTCTGAGTATCTCACTGTTCCCTCAGCAAACAGGGATGCTTTTGAACTTTGCCAAAATTAATCCCAAACACAGCCTTTTTTGCGCTATATTACAGCCACCAACCTCCAGCGCTACTGGGTTAACATCTAGGCTATGCAACAGGAGCAGTGTTCCATTTTATCCCTGTTCCTTTGAATGAGAGGCTACTTAGATGCTATTACAAATTGCAACTTTATTGATGTGATATTTTTATTACAGCAAAATATGCATTTAAATTATGTCCTCAGGTGGCCTCTTTGCTTTGTTACCACCTGTGGATTTCAGTCCAGGAACCAATGAGGTAAAAATGAAACACGCTTTCATGTTGTGGACTGGAGTCTTGTGAAGAGGCTAAATACTCTGCAGGAAAGTCAGTTTTCTGTGGTCGACGTCTCAGACGTGAATCTACTGCAGATGGACTTAATATAATCCAAGCAGAGCATCTGTAAAGCTTCTTAGGACAACAGGTAGAGTAAAATGTTTCACTGTATTTGTGAGATTGCCAGCTCTGTCAGCAGTGTCAACACTCCTAGTAAGTGCTTGCTATTTAGGATCTGCAAGAAAACGATCAGTTGTAGTCAGAACAGAAATACAATAAGCTATTTAAATCACTGATAATTGTCAACATGTGTTCTACACATTTAAATAGAAGCAGAGGGCAATGAAGGATTTGCACTACAGGTTAATCTCATCACCATGCTACTTTCCATTTTTCTTTACAAGATTCCTCTTGAGTATACATGAGGGCTACTGTCCTCACTCCTCCTTTCCACGGGGGCCCTTCTGATCTTCACTCATCTTGGGAAAAGATCAGCAGCTCAAGGACCACTATTCCCTGGCTCCTCTTTGGTTGGGACTTCTCTCTTTTTCCTCAGTCTGTTCCCTCACTTCCCCTCCCCTCCTTGGAAGAAGCACCAACAATTTGGCCACTTTACTCCTCCACCCTCCTGCCAACTATCATAACAAGCTGTTATGATCTTGCAGAACTCTTCCTTATTCAAGCCATATCTGACAAGTTGTTACTGAACATTTATATTGCTGTACTACCCAAGGATCATAACTAAGGTTAAGCTTGTCACTTTTGTATTAGAAGTCAGGGACAGGCAAACAAAAATTCACAGAAGCCCATGACCTGTCCCTAACTTTTAGTAATAATAATTGACGAAATGAAGCTTCAGTCATCCCTCTGTCAGCCCAAATGGGGGGGTGTTTCTCTGTACAAACAAGCAGTACCTGCCTCAAGGAGCTCACATTCTAAAAAGGTATCCTGTGCATTTTCCTACCCACCCAATGAGGCAGGGCTGCTGTAACAAGCCACGCATCAATGAAATAAAGATACTCTAAGTTTGGCAGTTTCCAAATTTAAAAACATATTTAACTATGTTGCTAACACTTCAGATCATTACAAATCAATCAATTTTAAGTAGAATGATTTTTTAAGACTTTTCCCAGCTTAGACAGTGAAAATACAAGATGGAGACTAGTGTATCTCAATCCCAACATTGTGGTAACCCATGAATACTAGGAAATTTTTCTTTAAAAAAAAAATTAGTTTTAACTTCTACTGACTTTGATATTTCTATTGGCTGTTGGTTTTGTATAAATTTGGAACTTTTAAATCCAGATTTTAGTCAAAATGAGGCAGAGACGATTTGTACAGCACCTAACACCATGGACTGGGGCTCCAGCACAATACAAAATTTTGATTGCATAAGTGCCAGAGGCACTGTAGAACCCACTAGAAACTAGTTATGTCTGGTAAAGGCTGAAATTTTTAATAATATTTAGGAGGAAATCTATTACGAGAACCAAGTCGCTTCCAAGTTTAGGGGCAGCTTTCTGTCTGGCCAGGTAGCAGTATTTTAATTAATGCCAGTTCCTCAAAACCTTATAATTGGAATTCAGTACAGTACCTTTATATTCCCATCACAGTGTGCTGAGGCTATAGATGTAGAAACTTTCACCAGCCTGGTGGCTGACAAGTGGATCTTAAAGTGTCTATGGAAGTGAGAGTAAAGGCAGTCCATAAATAAATTCACTTCTTCTTGAGTAACCTCCCCTGGAGTTTTTTGGATTGTGTCCCATAACGCTTTTGCATCCTCAGGATGTATGGCATATGAAATGTCCAGAGACTGGGGAATGCAGGGTACAGAGAAAGCAAGTTCTGTTGCAGTGATATGACTGTCCACTTTGCACCCAGTCCACATAGCAGCCATCCAGGCAAGATTGAGTGGGCTGATGGTCAAACGACTGAAATAACAGTCAAAGGTCTTTTGAAACCAGGTGCCAACTATGCGTGTGTAACTCTCTGCCCCATTTGCAAGAAACAAAGATAAACAAGTAAAATCCTCTGAAACACTCTCCAAAAGCTCATCTCCAGATATACAGCAGAACCAGCCTGACCACACCACTTTGTCTTCTGCATTTTCAGATGGGAGTGGCGATCTTGATGCAATCTAGAGAAAAAAAGTCTGCATTACATTTAAGTTCTAGGATGCATCTGACAGTTCTTAGCAGAGCAAAACTGATTCTAATAAGACTTGCTAAAGTACAAGAATTCCTCCTCCCAAAAAACATTTTAATAGCAAAAATCACTTCTAAAAATCAAGCCACTGATTTGGGTGGAAGTGCTGAAGTTCCTGTATGGGTTTAGGTGCCTAATTTAAAGATTTTGGCCCAGGATCCCGAGTTTTGACTGTGCAATGCACTCGTTTCTAAGCCATTAGACCACTTCGGTTATTTTGACAGTTTAAAGAGAGTTTTTGCAATTCATCTATTATACCTATAGAGGGCTTGGCTCCTCGCACTGAAGTCAGTGGAAGTGTTGCCATTTACTTCAATGGAAACAGAAGCAACCCTCAAGTCTACGTTAATGGTGCTTAATGCAGCATTTGCATTGTACATTGATTTTCCTCCAATATCTGCAGTACAGATCATCTCATTTCAGTAGCATCTTTCCTCTGAGGACCTCAAAGTGTTAATGGGCTTTAACTATGGCAGGGAAGGAGCATTACACCCATTTTACTGATGCAAGTAGAAGACCTGAACAAGATCCTACATCAAGTTGATGGCAGGAGCGAGAACAAATCAGTGCCAATTCCTACTTCCGTGCTCTAATTATAACAAAGATTTGTACCCAAGTCCATGTTTGAATGGATCCACTGTTTATGAAGAATTCCATAAAGTGTTAAAAGACAGACAAGAACCATATCGGTTAAAAGCACCAGGATACAAGGCGGTCTGAATCCCAGCATACATGAAAATTACTATAGTATCAGCCATAAATATTTTAAGACACTAGAGTGAGGCAATTCAGAAGTGCTAAGATATACCCCATTGCTATCAACAGTGCTAGCTGCAGCTCTTACCTGGACAAGGATTGAAACCTGGTCCTGATCCGAACCTTTCAATCCTAAGAGGGTGGACAATGTCACTTTGATACCAAGATCACTGCCTACTTCTACAGCAAGTCCTTTCTGCTTTTCAGCAGCAACAAAGGCACTTAGATATCTAGAATACTCCTTCAGATTACCATAAGAGAATTTGTACATGGGAGTCACACTATATAAGGTCCATTGTTTGCGTAGAAGGAATGCTATCTTCTGAGGATCAGCGTCGTCCTGAAATCAAGAGAACAGTATTCAGTTTTGTAGGTCTGCCCAGTTCCTTTCATGGAATGGAAGAAATACCCATAGATTGCATCAACTATACAGGTTAAATCAGCTGTGTTTATTCTATTAGCTATTTTTCCTAACTTGTCAGTATATAATTTCTTTACTGTAAGTTATTTCCATGAGCACTGCTGAAGGACTGAACAGGACACTGTTTTTTGTAGTTAGAAAGTAGAGATGGAGGATACCAAAGTCATTGTCATCTGTCATGCTGACTAGATTGAGGTGGCCTTGAGGTGTATTCAGGAGCTCTGATCACTCCATTCTACACCAATCTCGCGTTGGGGCTGTCACGCTGGCTGGATTGGTGGGGGGGCATTCATTATATTGTTTGACATCAGTATGTCAAAATCATAGTGATTCATGTGAGATATGCCATGTCAGGTACTGTTAGAAAGGCTATAATGTGCTAAGTAAGAATGTTTGTGTTCATGTGTTATGTGCGAGGGAAGTTATGGATATGTTTGATATATCGGTATTCAAGTTGAGCTATTTCTAGGCTGCTCCTGAGATAGGATGGCAGCAGAACAATAGCCTGCTTAAGGGCCCATTAAGCCATTCCCAGGTGCAGGGGGCTCAGGGAGAGCAGCCAGAGATATACCTGATGAGCCACCAGATCTGGCTCATGTGACTCTGGACTCCATTTTGGTTCCTGTAAAATTCCACAAGCAGTGTGGCAAGGGCCAGAGGATATATAAGGAGAGGCCCTAGGATCCATTTTGTCTTCAGTCTGTCTGTCTGTCTGTCTACAGTTCAATCTTCAGTCACCTATCTACCTCTGGTGCAACCCATCTGCAACTTAACTGAAGCTGTGAAACAAAGGACTAATACCCATCCAGGTACTGGATATATACCAGAGGGACTATAAAAGCCTGCAAACTCCAAAATTCTTCTAGAAACCTGATGTATGTGGACTTTCAAATCATTTGTATGTATCTGATTGCTTAAGTCCTTTAACATTTCTTATTGTTTCTTTTTATAATAAACCTTTAGTTTTAGTTACTAAGGGTTTGGCTGGTAGTGTGGTATTTTGGGTAAGATGCAAACTTATATTGATCTGATACTGTGGCTGATCCTTTGGGATCAGAGGGAACCTTTTTAGTACAGAGCATAGAGTTTAAATAACTGGACCTAGTGGCAGATTGGGAGCCAGAGACTGAAATGCAGTAAAGGGGGCTGTGTGTATTTGCACAGTGGTTTCTTGATAACCAGTGTGGGGGAATCAGAAGCACTGTTTGTGGCTGGTTGGGAACTCCGAGTTCAGTGTCACCCACCAGTGCTGGGAGAATCTGCTCTCCTCTTACAGCTTGCCCTGACCTTGGCATTATCAAATGTCTACCCTGGGCACAGACAGGTCACAATCTATTTTCCCACTTCCTCTCCCAGCTATAGCATTCAGGCATCAAAGACTGGATTATAGTAACAATGTTTTCCAGCATATAATACAGGCTAGTTTTAAAGAAAAGTCCAGTGAGCCCTATCAATGCCCACAGAATCTAAACTTTCATTTCAGAAAAGTTAAATTTCTAGCCTTTCGAGTTGCAAAAGATACTCAGTTCAGGTTTGGAAGGCTGACCGAAGACACATGCAGTACTGCCTTTGTACAGAAGATAATTTGAGTGCCTCTGATGCAGTTCATAGCTTTGCAATGCTGTCAGTTTTCATTGCTACAATTCAGAAGCTAGTGGACAGCAGAGGAACTGAAAAATTAGGTTAATTTTACTTGCTGCAGTTTGTGCAATCTGTGATCAACAAAAGGGGCAGCCAATGGAGATGTTCAAGAAGCCAATGGAAAGAATAGAGTAGCACACCCGTGCCAAGGAAGACAGAGAGAAAGGCAGCATATGGAAGACTCTCCACACATTTTAACAGCAGCTAGGAGGTGCCAAGACTGGGTGGGGGAAGCCCACAAAACAAACTACTCCTTTTTTTCCCCAATCAGCCAAAGGGGCCTTAGGAGATTTCACTTTAATAACATTCCTGAACTGCTAGGCAAAGCCTGAGTCAAAAAGGTGGGAATCTCCTAGAGAGAGTCAACAGCAGCTTAGTAGATGTCCCAAAACCTTGGCCTCTCTCAGTAGCTTGGCAAAGGAGAAGAAAAGAACTGCTTCTTCCCACCTTCCCACACACTCCTTTATTTCTGACTTTGGCTAGTAGTGTCAGTCCTGTAGGAACTATTGGGTGTATGGGTGAACAAAGGTGCATATGCACATGCACATGAACATGTGGGTGGGAGGTAGAGCAGGCATGAGAGAGATGGCGATATGAGAGGTTAGAAAAAGTACAGCAAAGAGACTTGAAGGGGAGGAATGAAATACACAGTATAAAATATAGGGACAAAAACTGTGTACAATCCTGGAAAAGTAAAGAGAAAAACACTGAAGATAATGCAGAAAGACATATACCATGATCTATTATAGGAAAGTAGGCAGAAAACTTACTACGTCTCTTGCTTTGGTGGTTATAAACAATGTGTTAAAGAAAGTTGGCAGGATCACAAGTAATACAGTACATAACTGTTGTATTCCTTTACATTGCAGGGGAAATGATTGGGTGCATGGGTATTTTTCACCCCAACTGATTCAGGTAGCTTTTTTAAAAAAAATTAGTTTTACTGCATTACTCCTAGTTCTACCCTTCTGGTCTGACTTGAAAATAACAACTCTCACAACAATTAGAGTGCTCTACAAGTTTTAAAGCCCATTCCTTTCAGGAAATGCATGATGAACATCCCAGCAATTGAAACATAGGAAAGAAGCCATTATCTCAACATAGAAATTACTGTGAGATATACAATTGACATCATTAGTGACTCAGCACACAGATCTAGTCAACAATAGAATGGTTAGATAAAGATGTCAAATAAGATGTGGCAGCTAATTTAAGATATGAATAGACAGATTTTCTTTAGTTAGATCAAACTACTAAAAACCCACCTGCAGTAAAGATGTTTGTGGAATTGCTCTCCTAGATGGACTCTGACCAAACAGGGGGTGTGTCCTCATGAGTGTCAAACCTCTTGAGAAATGTGTAGTACTTGTAAAATTGATTCCAGTCTCTGCAGTTTTTCTTCCTAAAGGGGTCATTCCCCTAGACTCAGAAGTGTCCATATCCTGTGCATGGAAAGATCCAAAAGACTGAAGACTTACTATAGTCAGAGTGGAGTAATTTAAATTATTAATTTAAATCAATTAAGTATTTGTATATCATTAATTCAGATCACACTGACCCTTTGTAAAACTAATTCAAATTGATCAACTAAATTATAAATGCTTCTTTCTAATTAAATGCCACTACTGGTAGGGTCTTATTTGAATTTTACAGAACTGCTATAGGCAAGAGATAAAATATTGAAAATTAAGGTGTTTCTACAAACGCTTGAGCAAGGACATCCCTTCATATGAGTAAAGTTAACTAATGTACTTAAAGGTAAGCATGCGTACAAGTGTTGGAGCGAACGTTGTAGTTTTATTTAAAAAATAACTAGAACACTGAAGCAATCTTGTTTTGAACTGAAAATGAAGTTTATTAGCATGACTGCATACAATGAAAAGTTTAGACTTGCAATTGATTAACAAAGTTCTTATGAATTGTTTTATAAACAGGCCAAAATGTTCAAAAATAGGAGCCTAGAAAATTAAGCTACGAAGCCCATGCTTAAGGGTGGAATTTTCAGAAACACCCAAGGGATTTAGAAACACAAATCTTATTGACTTCAAATCCTGATGGAGGAGTACAGCCTGGTTGAAGCATGCAGCTTTCTTGAGTGGTAGAAAATTAACATATCGGAAGGTGGTGCTGGCTGTAAGTATAACATTAGCTATTTGCTTATTAAGGCGGTGTTTGAGTTTGTGCTGTTTTTATGGTAAGGATGTTAAGTTCCTGGGCTTTGTTCAGCATAATGAACAAATGAGAAATTGCTTAGTAGAAATCTGAATAAAAACTGAAGTCTACTAAGAATTAAGAAACTAACAAAACAAATGCACAATATTCATCTTTGCAATTTAAGACTACAAAATGGGAATGAAGTAAAGAACCACCAATATACACATACAAAAACTTGATTTAAATTCACTACAATTCTCCCCCCCGCCCCCCCCCAAAAAAAACATTTAAAAATTAAAAACCATGTTGCTATCCTCCTTGGCCAAAGTAGAGATTGACAGTTCATTTTAATGTAAGAGCATTTCCCAGGATCTAAGTACTAGATACAATTAAGAGATTGTAAATGCTGTACAGCATAGAAATCCTTGTTTTCTTCACAAACATCCTGTAGGAACCACCACCTCAACAAGATTTATCTTAATAAAATATACTGAGGCCCGCAATTGTATGAGGCTACGCTCACAGCTCAGATATAATGCGAGGAACAAAGTCACAGCCTGAGGGCTTTCTGTCACAAATTGGTCCTGTGCTGGACTCCCAGCGTTCTTGGGCAGACACTGGTCTGTTCTGTTGGGATCAAATCTTCCACTGGAGAACTTCCAGCCAGCAAACTTCTTTCCCACTTCCCACCTGGGCCTCTGGACTGACAGTGGTTCAAAAAAAAAGAAAAAACACACACACACCAATGGCCCTGCTGGTATTGAACCCATTGTTCCACTGGGGTAGAACAGCCCAATGCTGATGGCCCTGGATGCTCTGTCACAGCTTCCCAGACGTTGATGCAGCGTTTTAAGTGAAGACCTGCCCTGTGTAATACGTAAGTGAAGACCCTCCTCCAACAGGAGGTTCGGGTTGGTAAAACTACATCACCCAGGGGTGTGGGATTTCTCTCACCCCTGAGCCACCTAATCATATTGACATAGGTCTGAAGTGTAGACCTGCCCATAGAGTCTTCACCTGGAGTGTGTCTACACGTCGCCACTGTGGCAGGGACACTGCTGCAGGGAAAGGGTTTTCCACCCCGCTAGTAGATCCGCCCTCTCCAGAAGCGATGGGGGATGTTGTCCACTGGCCTGGCAGCCCGCACAAGTGTTTAGACGGGCTTAGCTCTCAGGAGTGCCGTGGCTAGCCCAACCCACGTTCCCGCTGCAGGCCAGGCCCGGGGGATCACATCCCGGCCCCACGCGCAGCACGGAACGCGCCCTGCCACAGGCCCACGCCTTCCCCCGCCCGCACCCGGGGCGGCGCCGCCTCGCCTCCCGCAGGCCGCGGAGCGCGCCCCGCCCGCCACAGAGCGGCTGGAGCCGGAGCCGGGCCCCTCCGCTCGCCCGGGTAACGGGCCCTCCTTCCGCTCGGCCTGAGGCGGGGCGCGGGGCCTTGTCCCCTCCGCGTCACGGCCCCGGGCCCCGCGCCGGCCGCAGGGATAAAGCAGGGGAGGGGCGCTGCCCACCCGCCCGGGGAGGACAGAGGGCAGCGTCAGGCGGGCCGGAGCGCGCGGCGAACAGCCTCCCCGCCACGGCAGACACGGCGCCGCGCGCTCACCTGCCGCAGACTGGGCCGGCCGCGCCCGGACCGCCTCATAACCGCCGCCGCTCGCGCGCCAACCGCTCCGGGCCGCGGGCCCCGCGCTGAAAATCGTTCGAATCCCCTTCCCGGCAGCCCGCGCGGCGAAGGCGGGGGCACGCGCGCGAGCCTGGGCCCGGCAGCCTGTCACGTGACCCGCAGCGGCGCCCCCGCCCTCTTTAGTGCGGGGCGGTGGAGGGGAGAGCAACGGTGGCCGGGCAGGGACAATTCGGGAGACGCGCGCTGTCGCGAGCCCGGAGGTAAGACCGGCCGAGCTGTTGCGGAGCGGCCGGGGGGCGGGCGGCGGCTGTGGTGTGAGGGGCCCGCCACGCCGGCAGCAGGAAGGGGCCGGGCCGGGCCGGGCCTGTGTTGGCCTGCGGAGCCCGGACGCCTGGGTTCGCTCCCGCTGGGCGCCCGTTAACACAAACGGCTCGGAGCGCGAGCGCGGCCCGGCTGGGGGGAGGGGGGTCGTTCCCGGCCTGCTTTGGCCCCGCTCCCCCGTGTAACGGGCGCGTCGGCAGCCGGGCTGGGCCTTGTCGTCTCCCCACAGCTTCGGCGCTCGCTAGCGGCCCGGCCCTGGCGCGGCGTCTCCCCCGGCCGCTGTTAAAGCAGGGCGGGGGGTTTCTGGATCATCGGCCCTAGCGATCTGGGGCGGTCGTGTCCTGCAAGGGGCCAGACCCCTCTGGCCTTGCGCCCGTGGACCGGGTGCTGACACCCTGCGTGTAAACCCCTCTGGACCAGCATGGCTTATTCCAGGTCACCAGAGCGAAATGCGCTGTGCTGGCGGGGATGCTTTCTGCCGGGACACCTGCATCTAGGCCGGGGCTTCCACCAGCACTACCCGATTGGTGAAAACATCACAACCATTACGGACCCCTTCCCGGGGGGCAGCCGTGTTAGTCTGTGTACAGCAATAACAAAGAGAGTCCTGTAGCACCTTAAAGACTAACAGATTTCTGCAGGCATACGCTTTCCTGGGCTGCAACCCACTTTGTCAGATGCAAGTGGGTTGCAGCCCACAAAAGCATATGCCTGCAGAAATCTGTTAGTTTTTAAGGTGCTACAGGACTCTCGGTTTTACAACCATTACTGATATAGTTATGCTGGTAAAAATTTAAAGTGTACATCAGCCTAAATCCATTTTAAATCCCACCGTTACTTATTTCTTTATAAATTGGTGTTCTTATTTCAGGTTAACAGTGTTCCATTTTGATATGATATAAGAAAAAATTAAGTTACATCAAAATAGGAGACCCTTGAACTGAAATAAGAGTCTCTATGCAAACTTGCACTGGACTCAAGAAGTTTAAACACACATATTTAGTTAAACTGGGTCAAGTTGGTGTGTAGACAAGGGCTGACCTTTCCTGTGAAGAGCCTGGTCTTCTCTAGGGCATGTCAGGCACCAGTTTTTTTGTACTGATTGAATTATGTGGCTTTAGAAACTGTAGACCAGCTCAGGAGCAGTTGGAAGAAAAAGGGTGGAGCCACTTCCATGTAACCTGCCTTCTTTCCATAGATCACCAGCAAGTGGTTTATAGACCTCTTTCTGAGAACCTCTGCTGTGATGGAAGACACTGTAAACATACAGAATATTAGTATATTACACAGGCCAGTGGGCAACAGGGACCAGAACTAGCATGGATGACAAATGGGGAATAAATGTGGAGCTTGTACGTGTGATTATTATTTATATTAATTAAGGCCCCATTGTGCTGATCACTATCCAAGTAGATAGTGAGGTATAGTCCCCCTTTCAGAGACTTTGCAGTCTAAATGTCCAAGATAGGAAAAGGTTGGGAGGGAGAAACAGAGGCACAGAGAGGTGAATTGACTTGCTTGTCAAGATCACACAGCTGATCATTGGCAGGGCAGGGAATAGAAATCTCAGGCCTACTAATTTCCAGTCCAGTGACCTAGCCATTAGGCCATGCTGCCCCTTCCAGGAAATAAAGGCAGCTGGGCTGTGAAGGGAGAATTTGACACAAGTACTGACTGAAGAATAAAGACAGGTTTGCAAGTTAAATTACTTTCCATGTTTTTTTCCCCTAAAACTGCAGAGTGTGAAAGATCCAGGGCAGCCCTCTTGTTTCTGATCCAGCCGTTGTGGCCTGTAAGATGTCTTTCAGCCATGGGCTGCAACTGCTGTACAGTCAGCTGACTTTGTTCTCTAGAAAGCTTAACAGACCTTGCTGCAGATATGTTTCCAACAGTTTGGCACTTAGCTCAGAGAAGAGAGCATCAGGTGAGTAGGGGTGGGGATAAATCTGCTGAATATGATACTTTATTTTTACACACTGAGTTTACAAAAACCGGTATTGTATCATGTAAAAACAATGAGAGTCCTGTAGCACTTTAAAGACTAACAAATTTTATTTCTGCAGGCATGAGCTTTCCTGGGTTGTAACCCACTTCATCAGATGCAATGAATAGAAATCAAATAGAGGGTATATATATACATGCAGGGGTAAGAAACAATGGGGAGGGGAGGTGTTAGCAAAATCCATTCAGTTAGAGTAAATGAGGCCTATTCACAACCCTGGATTAGAAGGTGAGAATGTCTGAACAGTGACAATTACTTGTAATGAGTTAACCGTTCCCTATTCAGACCCAGTTTGATAGTGTCAAATTTGCATATAAGTTCCGGCTCTGCATTTTTGTAGTTTTCAAATCAAGTTCCTGTCTGATAACAGAATTTCCCATTCTTCCTGCTGTAGTGTGAAGGACCTGGACAAACAGGGGAAATTGACTCTGCCTAACGTAAAAGTGAGGGAATTTTTTTCCCCTCTAGTAATTTTAAGGGCAGTAACAATAGTAAGTAAAATGTTTTCAGACAGGAATCTGATTATGTTGACTGTTTCCCTTTAACCTTCTTCTAAAATGCTGTAGACTAATTAAGGCTGGGTCTACACTGAGGGCCGCAAATTCACTGCTGTCAAATGGATTGCTCTGGATTAACTGAGCAGTCTCTGTAGACCTGCTCAGTCGATCCAGCAATCAATGCTGGAAAACCACCCCGATAAGTGGCATAGAGCTGCATTAAAGGGAGTGCTCTTCCCTTCGACGCAGCGCAGTGTGGACAGCATGTGGAGGAGACGCAATGAAGTCAATGGGACTTGCGTATCTCCTGTCAACTGCTGCTGAATCCAGAAGGTAAGTGTAGACCAGGCCTAAGACTCAGAATTCTATGTGAATGTATAAGAACTGGCGTGTGAAATCAACGAGTCTGACTTTATTATCTAAGGTCCTGATGCAATGCGCATTGGAATCAATAGGAAGACTCCTTTTAACTTTGGGCTTTGGA
This sequence comes from Mesoclemmys tuberculata, assembly GCA_007922155.1. Taxonomy (NCBI): domain Eukaryota; kingdom Metazoa; phylum Chordata; order Testudines; family Chelidae; genus Mesoclemmys; species Mesoclemmys tuberculata. The sequence goes on along the minus strand of ML675646.1, from coordinate 5,526,526 downwards.
TCAGGCCCTTTGCTAGCCTTGCATAAAGCAGGCAGACCTTCAATTTTCCCTTATGTGGTTTTGCCAATACATTTAAACCTTGACCTAGTGAACCCTCTACTACTCCATTCCTCAATCCCCTGCTACTCCATTCCTCCAACACAGACCTGGCAACATGCCTCCATCCTGACATGCAGCATCTTCTGCTATTTTTGTCCTGGGTCTTTCTTGAGAAGAAATAGGCAAATGTGGCAAATTATGCTGAAGCGTCTGTCAACATCAAAGAGCACCAAACTGGAATTAGGATGAGAAATGAGCAAGCCTGTTACTTGCTGTGTAATCAGATCATGAACCCAGGCTGCCAGAGTTGGTATATACAGGTTGTTTGATGCAAGGTGTGGCATGTCACTGTTATGATTCTTAGGGAGCTGAGGATGTTCACATGTGGCCATGTTTCAGTTGTGCCTCCCTGTAGTTAACTTTATAGTTTCCTTTGGATATACAGTATTCTTTATTTCCTTGCCTAAATAGTTTGTAGCGTTTCCATGCCACGCTTAACGGCTGCTGGCTTCCACACAAGAGGCCACATAAGTGATGGGAGAAGTGATCCATTTATATATGTCCATAAAGCGCATTAGGATTATTGTTTTTATTTATTTGTATTACCATAGTGCCTAGCAGCCCAAATCCTGGACCAGGACCCTATTGCCGAAGCACTGTACAAACACAGAACAAAAAAAGACAGTCCCTGCCCCAAGAAATGGTAAACTCTATGGAGCAGAGCCTGTCCTTTTTGCTCTGTTTGTACAGTGTTCTTTGACTAATAGGACCTCAGTAGTTCTTATTATTGTATAGCTACATTAGCATTCATGCTCCCATTGGAACTGTTTTTTGTGTGGCTTTTTCTCAAGATTTCAATAGCTTTGTGGCTCGGACCAACACTTGCGGAGAGTTGCGTTCTGCTCATGTGGGCCAAGAGGTCACCTTGTTTGGATGGATTCAGTACCAAAGGTAAACGCGGACCACGTGGATTGAAGAGAGGTTACATTGCTGGAGCCAAGGAAGCTCCTAGGGCCTGATTCTTGATTATGCTAATAGCCCTTTACACTACTCTGGCAGCATAAAGGGGCTTAAAAATGGGAGAAAACACCTCCTCAGACTATCCCCTGTGCATGGTGCCTTTTAGGCAAGTGTAGAGCACCAGCTCAAAGGGCTCTGTGGTGGACCTGTGCCCAGACATGGGTGTGGGGAGCATGTGAGGGCTAAGGCCCAAGGGCACTGTACTATGACTATTCTCTGCTTCCCGGGCCTATAGGCAAACTGCAGAAAGCACAGTGTAAATTAGAGTACCCTTGGTGCTGCTTTAGTTTATGCTGTGGTCAAGCAGTCCCCCTCACGGCCCCAGAAGAGGAGGTTTAAAGTCACCTTTGCGTATACACACACACTCCTCTCAGCTCTGCCTCTGTCCGAAGTGAAGGACTTGAGCAATGAGAATCATGTCAGATCAGTGTTTAAACATGCAAAGACCCAGGAGGGAGGTGGGACTGAAAGCTATGGACAGGCTTCCTTACATCCACTGGCTTTCACCATGTCCAGTGAAGCCCTCAGTGGGGGAGGCGGAGGAGCTTCAATTGTTCTTCCTAGCCTACTGAGGGCAACATCCTCTTTACTCAGTCAGAGGGGGTTCCTGCCTACCAACTCCCTCCTTCATAAAGTGAGGAGAATGATACTTGTCTCCTTTGCAAAGTTCCTTGAGATCTGCCAGTGAAAAGTGCTGTATGAGATTTCAGCAGTAGTAGTTACCAGCCGTCTGGGAGTGCGCTGTGTGTCATCCTAAATTTTATCTGAGCTGGGATTATGTAGCATTCACCAGAAATACCAGGGTGATAGCTGCCTTGCAAATACCTAAGATAGATAGATCTGAGGACACCTTAGAAATAAGTGTAATAATTTTAAGCACAAGATACCGCTTTCTGCTGTGATTCTCTCAAGTGTTCCAAGTGAAGCAGGTCAGGTCAGGTTAGATGGGAATTTACAAGTAGCTGAATCATAGCTGGATTTTTTTTTTTTTTTAAGCATCTGTCTGAAATTTCTTCCCCACACTGTTACTCTGTGCTTTAGTACGCATGCGGCCATATCACTGTGTGTGGGATTTTCTTGCTTTTCAAAAGATAAGCAAGGCTGCTTTAGGTCACTACTGGGAAGGAAGACCTCCAGAGAAAATTCAGGTACTGCAGGAAGTGACACCAATGATTCACTGCAGTTGCCAGCCATATTCCCACCAAGTCCTCAGCACTAAGATCTTGTTTTAAAAATCTCCTGGGACCTTCCCCGAGAATTGAGTGTTAACCCTGGAGTCTTGACCAAGTGTGCATTTTAGTAACTGCATTCGGCCAATTTAAATTTCTACTGCTGTTTCAGTTGGAAATTGTGTTCTTTTTCACTTCCTGTCCTAAACCTTTGATTAGTACTGCTGTATATATTATTCATTGTCCTAGAGGTAGCTGCATTACAATGAGTATGTGACAAAGGCGCTTTTGGAGGCATTTGTGCTAACACTAAATACCAATGATTAATCTTGTTTGAATACAAATCTGTCAGTCTTAGGGTTTTCTAAAGCAACCACTACACGATTATCTAAGTGGGGAATAATCAGAAATGACAACAGTGGTTTGTGAACATTATAAAACTTATTGTAGCATTGTTAAGCTAGCTTTGGATAAAATATTTTGCAGAGTGCTTTATATTTTTTCAAAGTTCCTCTCAAACATTAACTAATCCTTACAGCAACCCTGGAAAGTAGGAAATTACTATGATTCCCACCATACAAATTCAGAAACCAAGATTTAAAATATTCTATTCTAATAAGGGGCATGAGATTTGAGTGTGGTTTTTTGACAACAAGATTTAATGATGCACATTGAAAACACAGATGGATTATTCTTAAAATATAAATAAGAAAAATAGGTTAGGCGCTAACTAGTTGCAGGATTAATTCAAAGTATTGAATATACACAATAATACATGCTTCAGTGTGCTAACTGTTAGTAGTATAGCTACAATAATTCATTTTTTTGCAAATATTTAGTAAAAAAGCATTAAATCTTCATGTAACACAGAAGCAGTATTCTTAGTACTGTGACTTAATTATGGACACATTGGGCCAAATTCTGATTTTGACTTTGGTTACATGCATTTAAATTGGGAGTAACTCCTACAAGTTTAGTGGCGAGTGTAAATAAGATCAGAGCCTGGTGCTTCATATTTTATAACGTAAAGAGACTGTTCTTTATCTGGCAGAATTCTACAATGATGTTCTATGTAGATTTTATTAACAGTACTAAACATGTCATCTTGGACCAGTCTTGACCGGAGCTCCAAGAAAAGGCTTTATGATTACTACAACAAGATTATGGTGTCCGCTCATGTTTCTTACAGGCTCAGTAATGCATCCTATCTGGCAGTGCATGGCTCTATAAAATACAACAGGTCTAGTTACCACAGCCATGGAAATAGATTCTATTGCAGATTTATCCCAGCCACTTCAGAGACTTGGATTGTCTACATGAAATTTCTTGATAGGAAGTTGAATGCCACTTTCTTTGTTTTCATTTTTTCTCATCTCTGTATGAACTTTAGTTTGATTCCTTAGCTAGATTTGTTCAGATAGACTATGATGTTCAGTACCAAGGGTCTGTAAATGTTTTGCTGTGTATTCAAAAATCTTATTCTTCATGAATAAGTGTTCAAATTTAAGCAGTGGTGTTATGTTTTTTATAGTCTGGTTTAATACCTGAATCTAATCCAGATTAAATATTTGATTATTCCTGATTTCCAAAGTGGATAAAGTGATTCCTATGCTTATGTTTCTAACGTGCTTTGAGACTAAAGCCACAATATCCCAAAAATACAAGCTATTGAGAGAAGTTTTGGCTCAGAAGGCAGAAGAAGAGACACAACTCTTTTCATTTTGTTTTCGTCATGATTCAGACAGGGCCTGTTCCTGGTTCTGAGGGACTTCCAGGGGCTGACACAAATCATCATCCCGCAGGATGAGGTAAGGGCTGCCAAGGGATGAGTCTCTAGATTTTTTGCTTTAACAGCTTGTTGTTCCCCATGGCCTCCAGGGCAGAATGAGCTGCCTTGCATTGTCAGACTGAATTTATACTACATATTGCGATCTGTTCTGATTTATGTATATTATCTGTGACCGTCGGTCTCCTGGCAGATTGCTAGTGCAACCCCCAGTTGGGCAAAATTTGAGCAACCCTGAAATAAGGAAAAGGGACTGTGATCACCAAAGCTCATAGCTGATCTAGGGACCTAACTTAGTCCAGCCATTAAGGAGAGTGAGTTGTGCTCTGAATGTAAGATTTCTTAGATTGTGATCTCTTTGGGAAAGGGCCTGTCTTTTTGTTCTGTGTATGTACAGCATCTACCACAATGAGGTTCTGGTCCAGGACTGGATTTTCTAGGTGCTACTGTAATACAAGGAAATAATGTCATTAAAACTGGTTTATAAAGAATGATCTTTAAACTATTCTGTGGGGAGGGCATAAAGAAAGCAGAAAAACACCAAAGCATGACACAGTCTGCAATGTGACTTCATCCATGGCATCTCAGTATTTTCTTCTTCCTGCAGGCACATTCCCATGTGAAGAAGGTCCTGTATGATGCGCCTGTGGAATCTGTTGTGAGGGTAACTGGGACGGTCGCCTCTCGACCCCCAGGGCAGAAGAATCCGGTTAGTGCTTTGGAATCTTTCTGGGGTTTTCTGGAGTCCGTCAGTCTGAGAAAGTGCACTGAATTTAGCACAGAGATTTGGCAGGTGGATTCATGCTGCACATGTGTCATTGTTTTGCCGTGAACAAGCTTGTTTTCGCCAAGGTGTGATAATCCAGCTCGGAGTGATATGAAAGAATTGTGAATACAGTGAAATAGATATAACTGCTGTGGTATGCACCTTCCAGGAACTTCAGAGCACTTCACAAATACTAATGAATTAAGTCCCACTATACCCGTGACAGGCATTGGCATTGGTCACCATTAAAAGCAGACTTTACTGTCCATGCTTTTGGTTTCCTAGTCTAAATATAAGCAATGTCATAATACATTATGCAGTAATTGTTGACTGTTTTTACTCCTTCCTGCTGTAGGTAAGTTTTAGCAGTTCCATTTTACAGACAGAGAAGCTGAAGCCTGGAGGTTAATGGCCTGATTGTTCAGAGGTGCTGCATATCCACACTCATTGTCAACATCCTTACGTGACTTCCAAGATCATACATCTCCAGTCGTTGGCAAGACTGAGCATTCCAGTGCCCAAGCCACTTTGCTAACCACTAGGAGTTACCACAAAGAACGCCAACTCTGGGCTTCACGGTTGTCTTTTTTTTAAGGCACACGAGTGTATTGTAAACTTTAATGTGTTCTTTTCTGGTTAGTAGAAGGTGTTCCACTCTGTCCTGCAAGATGGAGGGAATGAATAACAGAGCTTAGTGGTCTTTATTGTGGCAGTGGTAATAGGTGGAAGGAAAAACTCCAGTCTACCTTAAAATTCAAGTGGGAACTTTACTGATGGAAACTGGTATAACCCTTACAGGGGACAGTGAGCTGAACCATAGCTCTCCTCCACACGAAAGGCCAAGGCCCTGATACTGCCAACCCTTATAGATTCATAGATGATAAATCCGGATGGGACAATGATCATCTATTCTGTTCTCTTGTATAACACAGGCCATAAAATTTTCCTGAATTAATGCTGGTTTGAACAAGAGCATATTTTTTAGAAAAACATCTAATCTTGATTTAAAAATTGCCAGGGATGGAGAGTCCACCTTGACCTTTGTAAGTTGTTTCAATGGGTAGTTACCCTCACTGTTAAAAGTTAGCACCTTATTTCTAGTTTGAAGTTGTCTGACTCAACTTCCAGCCATTCGATCTTGTTATTTCTTTGTCTGCTAGACTGAAGAGCCTTCCATGTCAAGTTTCTGTTCCCCACGTGTAGGCACTTACAGACTGTGATCAAGTCACCCCTTAACCTTCTCTTTGTTAAATGAAATAGATTGAGCTCCTGGAGTTTATAACTATAAAGTATGGCTTGCAATTGTTGAATCCCTCTTGTGGCTCTTCTTTGAACCTTCTCCAATTTATCCACATCCTTCTTGAATTGTGGACACCAGAACTGTACACAGGGTTCCAGTAGCAGTCGCACCAGTGTCAAATACCGCCCTACTCCTGTTTGCGATTCCCTTGTTTATACATCTGTGAAGCTGATAGGACTAAAATTAAGCATGTTCATGAATGTTGGCAGGATCCAGGGCCTAACTCTTGCCTTATAGTTGGTACATGCCATAGGGGGAGAGCAGGTTATGGGCAAGAAAGGTGGTTTACTTCTGATAGGGATGGGTACACTACTGAAGAAGAGTGAGACCCAGTGTGTCTTAAATAGGAGCTGATTGGCCTTAGCCTGCCAATGAATGGTAAGGCAGTTTTGGAGAAACTGATCACTAAGAGAAATTCTCTGGCCTGTTCTGTGCAGGGTGTCATACTAGATAATCAGAAGCATCCTTTCTGGCCTAAAAATCCATGAATCTAGAAAGAAACTTGTCCAAGTATTTTGCTTGATGTTCAAATCTATTTTTCTTTGTTTCAGAAAATGCCAACAGGTGACATTGAAGTGAAGGTGAAGACAGCCGAAGTCCTGAATTCCTGCAAGAAGCTGCCCTTTGAAATTAAAGACTTTGTCAAGGTGGCTGCCTGCCTCTCGGCATTAAGCACTGGCTCTTCAGAAGAGTTAGAATTTGCCATGCTGAATGGCAGAGCAGTGTCATGGCACTGTTGTAGGCATCCTCTTCTTACACCCATCATCTTGTGTTGGGGGAGAGAGTTGTTTACAATGAAACATGCTTAGAGTGAGTCCTGAGAGTGAAATTCTAATACTGTAATGCCAAAGTAGAATATAAGGCCTAACTTGGCTCAGTGCTTCAGGTTTAAAAATAGCAAGGACGATTTGAGATCGTGTCCATGTTTTGTGATTATGCAGCAAGAGACGTCAGTATTACTGGTGCATTTAAAGGTTAAGGTACCTATCCTGACCCAGGCATGCAGCCAGCTTGCAGGAGACTACATCCCTCCAGGACAACAAGGTCAATTAGACTGATGGTTAGGTATATCTTGGGCTCCACTGTATAGCTCTTACATCACTGATTATTGTGTCCTTTCTCTTGTCTATGAAATGTGGACCAATGGATAGGAGTTGGGACCAGCATACAAGAGAACAGGTCTCTATATCTTCTGTGCCAATGGTTCATTATGTGACCCTGGGCAGCTCACCCAACGTCTTATATCTCAGTTTTCTCCATCTGTAAAGTGAAGAGTGAGCATTTTGGAATGTAGAACCTGGAGCATGCAGCTCCTATCACAAAACCTGCAGTAAAGTCAAAATGTGACCTAGGCAGCTAACACTTTTCCCTGTAGGTCATGAGTGACCTGCAGTAATGCAGGGTCCTACATTTGCTTCCCCAGTTCCGTTGTGGCCTTTGAAGAAGCTTTTACGGGCATCAGGTTTGACTTTTGCTCTTTAATCACAATTCTTTTCTCTTTAGAAATCTGAGGCCTTGCGCATGCAGTATCGCTACTTGGATTTGCGCAGCTTCCAGATGCAACATAACCTGCGACTGAGATCACAGATGGTAATGAGAATGCGGGAGTACCTCTGTAATCTACATGGTAAGAGAAATACATCTAGTGAGTATCTAGTTCTTAGCACTTTATCCTCTTCTTCTTTCGTCTTTGTTCTTGTTATCTGCTCTACTACTGCCAGATATACTAGGGGAGAAGTGCTGGGCAAAGTGCTGCCCTGATGTGGCTCCGTACCCCAGAAATATGCCAGCTTTCCATGGGAACCGTGGTGAGATGACAGGATATCTAAAGAGCACAGCAGCTATAAGTCTCTTATTATGCTGCAGATGATCGTTTCTGAACAAGTTGTAGCTATAAAATAAATGTTAAGGCCAAGATTTTTAGAAGTGACTAGTGATTTTTGGGCATCTCAGTTTTTGAGTGCCCAACTTTAGATGCCTTATAAGGGCGTGATTTTTAGAGGGCAGGTGCTCATCTTAAAATAACTGGTCACTTTTGGAAAGTCTTGGCTTAATTGTTTAGAGTAGCCAGTGAAAACATAAACAACTATGCAGCTTGTACAGGGGATGCTGGGAACTAAAGACCTGATCGGAGTAGTGGGTGCGCAGCACTGCTCAGGACCAAGCTGTTCCTGCACAAGTAATCCTTAGCTGCTCAATAAAGAATCAGATGAGTCTATACCTGCATGCTCTGCCAGGCTGCCTCGAGCTGACTGACCAGCCAAATCTCCAGCCAACTGGTCTCAAATCAACGTTCTCAACATATTCAGAGTCTGAAGCATGTGTCTTTTTTTTTAGGGTTTGTGGATGTAGAAACTCCAACGCTATTTAAGAGAACTCCAGGGGTATGTATGCTCTTAGTCATCCATGCAGGCCTTCTGCAATCATGTAGACTGCTTATTTGCTCAGGTGTCCCAGTGTTCCCTTCTGCCTTTATTTCTGTCAGATGTTACTACTTAACTTTTCACTTGCCAGTCAGGGGCGTCATTTCAGAAAAATTCCAGTGGGTGGGCAGGCAAAGTTGTGTTGCGTATAGAACATTACATGTGATTATATTATACCCTGCAAAGTCAGAGGGTGGCAAACCAAGGTGTGTGTGTGGGGGGAAACTGTCTCCCTTTCCCTATAGTAAACCCTCCTCCTGTTGCCAGTCACTAATATGTCAAACGGATCTTTCTGAGGCATGAGGGGGTGGATAGGACAAGGTGACAACCCATGTTTTGACTCAGAATCTTCTAGTATCATGAAAGAACAAAGTTGCTTTCTTGCAGAGCAGTACATATGCTGACTAGGAATCCTATCTTTTGAGGATCATATTCCAGAAAACACCCATCCTCCAAGCACTGCATTCTACTGGCTTATATCTCTTGTGTGAATGACTATACTAGTATTCCCACTATAGGCTATTTAATTTCCAGTTTTATATTTTGGACTTTTATTTTGTTAAGTAATAATATGGTGGTAGAGAGCTCAAGTCCAGGAATGAACGATGTGAGGATCTATGCTCTATCCTCTAACTGACATACAGTGGTCTTAAATCCACAGTGGCCTTCTTAAATCCATATAGTGGAATAGCACGTTATTGTGGAAGTGATTAAAATGATCTTTGGGATGTTTAAAAACTAAACAGCATGAAGTTTTATCAAACATACTGAAGGGAATCATCTGGTCCTGGCTGAGGAGATTCAGCAAGATATATAAAGGACCTTTTCTTCTCTAACTTCTAGGGGATGCTGGATTTTAAGTTCTAATTTCTATACACATTGTAAATGTTAAATCTGTTGAGTTAGGCTGTATTGTAGCTATTTATGGAAACCCATACCAAAAGCATTAACAAAAGATCACTCAGTTTCTGCACCATATAAACCTGGGCCAGAATGCATTAGTCCTTCCGGAGTAAGTTTGTCAGAGCTTGTCATAGTTTTCTGCAAGGCAGAAGCCAGGTTGTTGGTTTTGGATCTTGCTCTATGGTAACACGGAGCTCAACAGAGTTGCCTTTTACATGATGGCATAGAAATGTGACTGTAGCAGGAGCAAGCATAGTGAAGGTCTGTCCAAAGCCCATTGAAGGCAATAGGAAAACTCCCGTTGACTTGAATGGATTTTGGATCACACGTTTACAGAACAATGATTTAACACAGTGATTAGAGAATTCTGAATACAGCCTGAAGTTCTGTTATACCCACTTTCCTTTGTACATCTCCTCCTTAACCAACATGCTAGCCTCTCCTGAGTAGTCATAGTAAGGCCAGTGTTACCTTGACTGTTTCAACTATTAATTTCTTGCCTGGCAAGCCAGGTCAGTGAATCCCATGAAAAAGGTGGGAGGGATTGACTGTTGAATTAGAAAATGTATTTCTGTAACAGGCTTGTAAATCTTCTCTTTGAGGGGTTCCTTTGTATTTTCAGAGCCCACTTCTCTTCAGCTCCTCCCATTTTAATTCACTGTTAACCTGCCCATCAAAGCTGCACCCCAGCCACTAGCCTTCTGCCAGAGGATAGGAATCTTTGCGATGTGATGCCTTAAGTGTAGAAAACACCAGGCATTTCCTCCCTTGGAGGCTGACCAAACTGTGGCTGCCAATCCCTGGTGGCCCTTGGAACGTGACACCAGAAGGGGGATTCAGATCCATGTCATGCACGTGCCAGTGCAAAGTCCGAATTGCCCAGCCACCGGGGCTGGCCCTAGATTTCAATAGTGATGATTAGAATAGTATTTTTTTTAGTTTTGTATAAGACCTCAGCCAACCCATTTCCAGCTACTGTTTGTAGAAAGAAAACAAAGAACATATCCCCTTTCACTCTGCATTCATATAGCATCGACCCCTAACAAGAGAACCCAGTACAGGAAAAACAGCTGACTGAGGCTTAAAAACAGAGAGAGAGACTATTCTATCCTATCCTATCCTATCCCCACACACCCTGCTTTTGCATAGTGCACCTGATTCTTCAGTGCTTTCGACCCTGCAAAGAGATTTAATCTGAACTCCAGCTGATGAGCATTTTATGCCCCATTAGTACAAACTTTAGTAATTTGATCCTAATTAATGTAAAAACAGGTGCTACTCTGATTTATAGGGGGCCTGAGAAATAGCTCTTTGAAATCCATGGAAAGTCTGCCATTGATTTCAGCTGGCTTTTGATCAGCTTCGTAATTGTTTAGTTCTCTTTTGAAACTTAGGACACTGTTTGCCTCAATAAGTTCCTTTGGCAGGGTTCAAGATGGCAGTTGTACACTCCATTAAAAAGTGTCTCTCCCCTCTTTGTTACCAGGGCGCGAAGGAATTTGTCGTGCCTTCCAGGGAGCCTGGAAGATTTTACTGTCTGCCACAGAGTCCTCAGCAGTTTAAGCAGCTCCTGATGGTTGGAGGCCTGGACAGGTGAGTGTCATCTTTTCCCTGAAATATTAATGTTATGGGGTCCATTCTCTTTGACTTGGGAGAATTTAAAGAGTCCCCCAAGAACTTTGGAATTAGGCTTCTAAATACCTTTGGGATCTGGACCTTAGAGCAGGTTTTTTTTGGTGGATAAGATGGCCATAAATGGATGAGCTAAATGACCTAAAGTGGGAGAAGCTTAGAAACTGTAAAGCATACTTTGTGACTCCCAAATTCAAGTAGTGGATTTAGTCAGGTGACTCCGATTGGAATGAATGGGAGGTGTGTGGCTAAATCACCTACTGGAGCTTTGAAATTTTCCATTTTAGTCTGCTTCTGAACTAAAAATTGGGAGGAGGCTTTTCATGGAAGGGAATGCTTGAAGATCAGAAAATGAAAGCATAGTGTAGCCTCCCCTGGATTGACCGATATAACAAACTCTCATTGAGATGAAACTAGATGAAATGGTCATGTGTGATTGAGATTTGGAAAGGACATGGTCCTGGCATGAGTGCAATGCCTTTTAACATGCTTCGTGAAATAAAAGCAGGAAATGCCAGAGAGTGGTAGGAAAACATTCTAGAGGAACTTCCGATCCTTACAGCATCAGCCCAGTGGGAGGACAGCCAATAAGAATTCTCCACATGCCGTTGATGTGCTTGTATAGCCTAGTACAACCTAGAGACCTGAAGAAGAGGAGCTTTGGTCGGGGGGTTTTGCCTAGAGTCCCAGATGGACTACTGGAGCACCACTGAGCTGCTGGCCCCACATGTACTGCCAGGTGATTGCTGGAAGGTGACTCATCCTGGTTGCTATCTCCAGCATGAATCATCAGGAGGAATGAACCTTATAATCCATCCTGGAGCCACAATTTAATTTAGGTTGCCTTTAATTTCAATTGCAGGTACTTTCAAGTCGCGCGCTGCTATCGAGATGAAGGTTCAAAACCAGATAGGCAGCCTGAATTCACTCAGGTAAATGTATCCCCAAACAGACTCTTTAGCTGCTTGACTCTGGCAAGGTCTCAGGCCACTTAGGAGATCTCAAACAACATTGCTAGTTGCAAGTATTATTGGTATAGCCCATCCATTTGGTGAGAGACTTGCTCATCACTGTTCCCCGTAGAAACGTTATTTGGCCTTGTGTTTGGGGAAGTGTATTTCACGAGCCAGAGTTCTGGGATGAAGAAGGGTTTCAGCCATGACAGGTACCAGTGTCAGCTAGTTTGGTTATTTTGGCACCTTGGTAGTGAAATGTGTGCTATTCTCTAGGGCTGGCCTGCTCCTCTTCCACAGGGGTTCCCAGGGCAGTGTGCTCCACAGCTTTTGGCTCCTGAACTGGTCCAGTTGGCCCAGCTCATTCCAAGTTGTCTTCTTGTGCCCTGAATTCACTAACTAGTCATTAGGTTTCCGAATAGGGGACTATTGTTGATACCCTGGGCAGGATTCTCTGTGATGATGTATCTAACTACATGAGGTTAGCAATATGCCTTTAGGTAAGGCAGTTGTGAGATGTGTGTGTGTGTGTATATAGTATATCGAAATCTAATCCTTTGTGATTGCTTTATATACCAAGTCTTTAGGTCCTGAGAAGAGCTGCGAAGGGGTATAGGATGCAGCTTTCCCAGTGCCTGTAGCTAATATTTTGTTATGTCTCTTGTTCTGTCCTCAAGATCGATATTGAGATGTCATTTGTAGACCAAACTGGAATCCAGAGGCTGATTGAGGGCCTGCTCCAGTATTCCTGGCCTAAGGAGAGAGGCCCCTTGACCACCCCTTTCCCTTCCATGAGCTATGCTGAGGCAGTGGCTGAGTATGGGACTGATAAGCCAGACACTCGCTTTGGTATGAAGGTGCGCTGTCTCCCATTGGAAACGTCTGTCCTTTCTCCTTCTCTTTTTCAGTGTTCTCTGATCATCTCTGTTTAAACCCCACTTCTCCACACGGATGGGTGAGAGTCTAGGTGTCATAACATCTACAGGTTCTGAAACCCCTGCAATTGTAGCTGGCCCCTTATGCCACTGGAATCTTTCTAATGAGTACTTTAAAAATGGATTTTTTTGCAAATGACGCAAAATGGATTTGGGATCTTCCAACCAACTTGTTCTTTAGGGAGGGGTGTTCTATCTTTCTTTCTCATTTATATCCTAACAAGGATACATTTTCACGGAGGACATGCCTTGTAGGGCAGGAAGGATTGAATTAGATGACCCAAGGTGTCTTTCCCATCATCTGAGATATGTGCAGGTATTAATCTTCTAGACAATGGTGGAGTTGATGCTCAGTGACAAAGGGCTGGTTTTGTGTAGAACTTTTTTTTTATCGTAAAATGAATTTAGTGCTACTTAAAGAATCTTGACTGGGCTGGTAACTGAAGTCCTCAAATCATCCATAGAAACCACAAGGTTGTCTGAATTGCCCATCAATGTGTCTCGCTCCTGACCAGGCCATATCAGCTTAAGAGAGAGGTCTCCTCTGTCCAGTTCAGTCCTTGATCTCTCTGAGACTCTTATCAAGAATGCCAGTTGTGATTTTTTTCGTCAATAATTTTTATTGTGCAGAAAATTGAACTGTTCAATAATAAAATGCAGAAAGCAGTACTAAAAAATGTAATGCAAAATTTTACATTTACTGCTATGTGAAGATTTGAAAGGGCTGAATCATGGCTGATATGATTTGACATCCCAATTTGCATGTGTGTACTGGAGAACCTGGGCTGAGATCACCAAACTCATGTCTCATAGGACTCCTCATCAGTACTATATGCTTACACTCTTTGACCACTGCTGACTTGTGCTACGTTCAGATGGGTCGCCTAGAGATGAAAGGCTTTGGACACCATTAGCAGTTCCCTAAGCTATCCAGTCTCTCACTCAGTCTTGTATTTAGACTTTCTTTTCCTGAAGTCTGTAGCACTTCGAAATCCCTGCTCCATCTGTTTCTTTATAAATGCCCTGTGGTTTCTTAGAGCATGCTTTGTTGTCTGGGGAGATCTTGCTGCAGTTGGAGGACACTGGAACAGGTCCGTGCTGCATGTTTGTGACATCTTTTTTGTGTGCCCTTTCTCGTTCTCAGATAATTGATATCACTGACGTGTTTAGGAACGTGGAAATTGCATTTGTGCAGCATGCTGTCAACAAGCCACAAGGCACTGTCAAAGCCATTCGTGTTCCCCAGGGAGCGGTGAGTGATGTAGTTCTATGTTGGTAGAGGCAAAGCACAGTAGAAAGAAGGTAAATTTTAGAAAAAAAATAAGTTCTACTGAGTTAAATTTGTTCCTAATTAATGACAATCTCCCTGTCACCAGCCCCATTATGGGGACAGACCCAGTTCCACTTGTGACTGATCAGTTGCCTCCCGCTGAAGTTGTGGACTGGTGTTAGGGTATCAGATGGTAACATGAAGAGCATCTGGTCCATTATAAAGACCAGCAAGAACGCAGCTGAGCTTGAGAAATGCAGTGTTCCTGGGTTAGGCCAAGAACCTAGAGGGAGCTGAGAAAGGCCAAGGGGAAAAGTCTCTGGAGGCTGCAGCCTGCTTTGGTTAGGGGAGCAGCTTTGTTTTGGGCTTGAATAATAAATTGTGCCTAGACACAAGGGTCTGAAGTAAACTTGGACAAGGCATGATTCCTTATGGGCTGGTGAGACAGACCTGCTGATGACAGCTCTCTCCCATGTGGGCCATTGTTACCTATGTGGGGATCATTAGTACTTCATAACAATAAAGTCAAAGTTCAAATCCAAGGTTGACTATAAATCTAGAAGTAATTATGCTACTTTATATATATTGCAATTGCTTCTACATAAACCATAGATATTGGGTTGTTTCTTTGCACTCTTGCTGCACACGTTGTCTAAGGCTCTCCGGCCACAGTTTCTCACTAGTTGTAAGTTTGGCAATAAAAGGTACATGTCAGTGGCATCCCATTAGGTGGTGCTGTGGCGTGTATTTAAAAAAGAAAAATGGAATTGTGAACATCTCTCAAAACACAAATCATTTTGAAATCAAGGGCTTAATACAGGAAATTAGCTGAGCCAGTGGATTCAGTTTCTGACTCAGCTTACATACTGCTTAACTATTTAATGTCTCGATTCCCCCCCCCTTTTTTTTCCCCAGAGATATCTTCAGAATAAAGATTTTGAGTCTTTAAAGGAATCTGCGAAATCTCAGTTTAACCAGGTGAGGCACAAACACTTCTGCAGTGTAAAGAGTTCATCTGAAAGGGGCAGGTAAAACATGTGCAAAGTGTGTTGCATGGAATTTCCAAGCAGATACAAGATAGAAAAGCAGGTTAAATTTTCCGCCTTCTGTACATATAACTACCTTGTTTTGAGATTAAAAAAAACTGTGTTAATATAGTGGTGGTTTCTTGTTGAAGGTAAATAGCTTAACAGCTGTGTGTATTTCTTTGTGTGCTGCAAAATGCCCTCGAGTATTCTAGTAAATGAGATGGTAAATACATTAGGTCATCTTACAGGATATAAGAACTTCACGGTGTAGGAAGCTTTTATTATGGCATCCTCTTCTGCGAGAGAGACAGTCTGTGACTCAGTGCTACATCTCTTTTATCAGGATTTACAGGATGAACTGAACATGCTTCACATCTGTGCCTCTCTTTTACAACAGGAAGTTTTACACTTGATCCTGAAGCCTGATGAGAGCTTAAAGTCTCCACTAAGTAAGTTTCTCAGTGAGGAGCAGCAGTCAGAACTCATCCAAGCTCTGAAGGTCCAGGCAGATGATGTGGTGTTGCTGGCAGCTGGAGAGCATGAGAAAGTGGTAGGGAAAGCCCTGGTTGGCTGTGAGGTCTGTTAACATTAATAATACCTAGCACATCTCTCATTCCTTCCACTTGAGGATCTCAGAGCACCCTGCAGAGATTAATGAATGAAGTCCCACAACACTCTCTACCAAAGAGGTGCTATGAGCCCCTTTTCACAGATGGGCAAGGGCAGGCACTGAGAGACCAAATGACCTGTCCCAAATCACGCATCCAGTCATTGGAAGAGCAGGGAGGAGGATATTCTGCCCCTTCCCTGGGTGCTAACCAGTAAGTATATTCCCTTCCAAGCAAGCAGCAGGGGACAAGGTGTGTGGTTATGCGAGGTGCTTCCTCTGTCCGGAGTTCTGAGGCACAAGCCCAAAGAGAGTGACCGTTTTTATCTCTAGCTCAGGGTCCTGTGGCTAAGGAGAGCCCTCCCCCCTGCTTAGGAAGTCCTTGTCTCAAAGCAAGGATAGTATCTCTTATGGAAATACGATTTTGAATGAGTGTCCAACTCTTGACAGGGACTAGTGATCTGAGCTACAGTTCCGATATAGGGGATTATAGTTAAGCAGTCTGAATTTCCTCTGATCCTAACATGGGAATACACAGTGCTTGCAACTAGGATCTTCATTGTTATTCAGCCCTAAGAAAAACTTAATAGAAAACATACCAATCAAGATGGTGAGAACCACACTAATTCATGTTAAAAAATCAGTTCTTTTCCTGGAGCCAGATCCTCAGCTGATATAAATCAATATAATAGAGAGAGATTGGCTTACGTCAGCTGAGGATCTGACCCTGATGCATATGTCAGGGTACTCTTCATTAAGTGTTATCTCAGAAAACTCTGCTTTCAATTCTTGCTGTTGCTGATTAGAGAGGCAGCATTATGTAGTTGTAAGAGCCAGAAAGCTGAGAGTTAGTTTTGAATTCTGTTCCTGGCTTTGCCACTAACATATTCCAGGACCTTGTGTAAGTTGCCCCACTGCTCTGTGCCTCCACTTCCCAATCTGTAAAATGGGGATAATGTTGCTTACTTATCTCTCAAGAGTGTTGTGAGAAGTAAATAATGTTTGTGAAGTGCTTTGAGATCGGTGCACGAGAGATGCAATAGAGGGTCAGAGTGTCTGTTTTTGTCGTATTTTTACGCTGTATATAATTGTGGTTGGCCATGCATTGGGAAAGGCTGGAGCATTTGGGAAAGATGAACTTTCCAGCTGCTGCTTAGACTTACTTTGCAGAAGCGGGAATGCTGAGGACTGGCAGTAGCTGCACAAATGCCTCCCCTGCCGTGATGCTGTCTCAGCAAAAGACTGATGTCTTCTAAAGATGCTGCAGCTAATGCAAAAATGCCGTGAAACTGGCATGGTGGCGTGTGTCTCTAGAACACATGGTGGTGATTCTGTCTCTAGAAAATTAAAATCTAGCCATAGGCTATGATGGGACCCTCCCCAGAGTTCTCTGTGTTCATGACATTAAACTGGACTTTCATTCTCTCTCTCTGCCCCATTCCCCCTTTTGCAGTGCTCTGTGCTAGGAAATCTGCGGTTGGAGAGTGCGACCCTTCTGGAGTCGAGAGGCCAGTTGCTCCGTGATCCCACTGCTTTTCATTTCCTGTGGGTGGTGGATTTCCCACTATTCCTTCCCAAGGAAGAAAACACTGCAGAACTGGAATCTGCTCATCACCCCTTCACAGCCCCACATCCCTCAGACACCAACCTCCTCTACTCTGAGCCTGCAAAGGTGACTACAACCATCAAATGTTTCACTCTGGCTTAGTTTTTCATTTGGACTTTCCTTGGAAAAAGTGGGTGAGGTGCAACCTTAGCTGCTGTATCAAGGGACATTAACTAATGCAGAAAATCATGCATTCTGCCTATCTGCTGGGGAAAAATGGATCCCAGGTTACCCAGAACTAGCAAATACCGAAGTGTGTCACCAGCTGACTGGCTTACTTCCTGAAGGCTTCTGGGAAATAATTGCTTACAGTGAGGAGTGTCTATGGAAGGTAAAACTGGTTCAGAACTCTTCCCTAGAAGCCTGTGAGGATGTATGTTACATTCATCTATAGAGCCCTAAGGATTGAGGCAGTTACTGTCTCTGATCTGTTTCTGCTTCAATAGTACAGTTTTGATCTTGACCTCAGATGTAAGGGGCACTTAACAGAAGCTACCTAAAGGGCATCAGTACCTAGGGGCAGTAAGAGAGGGATTTGATCCATTGTCAGTACTGCCAGTCCCAGGAGATTTGGGGGAATAACAGCAACATCTGCAGAAAAGGTTTTAGGGTTTTTGTTTTGTTTGACAACTTTCATGAGAATCAAATTGCAGTGAGAACAGTGGCCATAACCAAGTCCTAGTGTGAGTTTGTTCAGCCCATGAAGAACTTCCTGAGGGAGAAGCTCTTCATTTGGCTTGCTGAGTGTGTCCCAGATCAGGATTGATGGTGCCCTGCCATGGCTGTGTACGGTTCCTAGGTCTGGAACAGTAGCGGGGAGAGTATCACAAATGAGGCGCTGGCAGAACTGTGAGAAGGGGAAGTCTGCATAGCAATTACTTGCATTCTGCCTGGCATTGTGCAATGCTGATCCAAAGCCCACTATGATCAGTCTTTGTGTTGGCTTCAGTGGGCTTTGGATCGTATCCATGCCAAGCATCTGTCACTTGCCAAAGCATGAAAGTTGAGAACCACACTGGAATTGGTTGGAAAGATTCCTGCTGTTAGTGGTTTAAACGTCCCGTTGGACTCCTCCAGGTGCCTGAGATCCTGCTAATAAAGCAAAACTGTAAAGTGTCTTTTGTCATCAGGCTGTTTGCAATCTGACTGACACATGATCTGAGCACAGAAAGGGCTGTAGTGAGCTGCACCCCAGGCACGCTAATGCACTTGTCTGTCTCCCATCCTCTAGGTCCGTAGCCAGCACTATGATCTTGTGCTGAATGGCAGTGAGATCGGAGGTGGCTCCATCCGAATTCATAATGCAGAGCAGCAACGTTTTGTTCTTGAGAACGTGCTGAAGGTAACACCCTGCAAAAGTTTCACACGTCCTCTCAGAATTTTTAAATTTAAAACGGACACGTTTAAATCCTCAAACAACTAGTTTGCAAATGGTGCAATTATTTGCAATAGAAATCTTGAGGAATTAGGTTTACTAACAATGGAGCATCTCATTGACACACAAATGACCTACTTGAAGGACACTAAAGGGGCACTGCAAAGTTAACAATTATGGACCCCAATCCCACAAACACATATCCACCTGTTAACTTGTGTGAATGGTTCCATTGGTATGGTACACTGGTTTATTCATCTGTTGGGATTGATATATCTCATTCCTTTCATGCTTTTGGGAGTCATGCATGTACCTTTCTTCCCTCCTAGCTCCCTGAGAGTGGTGATGCTCACGATAGGTGGCTCTTCGATTCTGTTTTTCATCTGTAGATCTTAAAGCACGTCACAAATGAGAGCAGTATCATTTTACAGATGGGAAAACTGAGGCACAGAGCTGTGAATTGTCTTGTCTGAGGTCACCCAGCAGGCCAATGGCAAAGCTCAAAATAGAATGTAGATCTTCCAGGTCTGCCGAGTGCTCTGTCTGTTACCCAGATCTAGATAGTACTAGTGGAATACTAGTTCTGTCTTTTGTGAAGAATGAGAAAAAGACCATAACTCATATAAGACAGGAAGACTCATGCATCTCTAGTACCAGTACACTGTAACATCTAGTTCAATTAAAAAACCCTTTGCTACTGGGTTGCTGAACCCTGCTTTGTCTGATTCCTGGTGTCTCACTAAGGAATTTGGAGCTTTTCCAAAGATGCAATTATTAAATGTGTCTAGAACATCAAGCAGATAATTACCGGCTTAGGATACAAAACATAACTTCTAAGGAGCACTTCCTTCTGAAATAGTTTCGCATGTTACTAGGTGACAGCTGGCTTGCTTAGGACAGGTTAATTTTGGTGCTAAAGCTTCTTTGTTAGCCATCCTGATGGTGGTGATGATGAGGAGCAGGGAAGGGGGACCAGCACTGTACTAATAAATGTGACTCCCATCCCCCAGGAGTGGATGACTCAGCCCGCCCCGTACCCAATACAAGCATTTGTGGCTCAAGATGACATTTTGTGTGTAATTTTCCAGGAGGATCCCGAACTGCTTTCCCACCTGCTTGAGGCTTTGGAGTGTGGAGCACCCCCTCATGGAGGAATCGCTTTAGGTAGGTGCACTGGAGCTCTCCTAGTGAGGAGAGGCAGTCGTGCTGGTGACTTTTCATTGGTACATCAGGACTCAAACCACAGCAACAAACTAAATTTCAAGGAGGGGGCTTATGTATCAAGAACCCTTTCTCCCTTTCTGATAGGGACTGCAAGGGTAGCATCAGTGTCCATGCTCACCTTGTCTCTCCAATTCTGATCTTGTACTACTGTCTCTCTTCATTCTGCATAGATCATGTAGTGAGAAACATGGATCCCAGGCAGTGCTTAACCTGTCATCACCAAAGGGGGGGACACAGTGCTCATAGGTCTGCACCAGATTTGAGGGAGGGGACAGGTTCCTGACCACCAGGTGCAATATGTCCCCAAAAACATAGTAATGTGTTTTCAGTTCTTATGTGTAGACTTGGTTTCAGGCATCTGGGTCGTGAGAACAATCCTTGTCCTAGTGCTTATGTCTAACCTAATCCTAAATGTTCCAAACAACAGGTCGCCTATCCCTTCCCAAGGGATTCTACAGCCTGAGAGATCTCACCATTACAGAACTTTGACCCAATAGCCCTTTTTTCTTAATTTCATCCCATTGCTCTTTTGTGTCACCTTAAATAATTCCTCTCCCTCCTTCCTGTTTCCACCCTTCAAATATCTGTAGATGAGTATGCCTTTCCCCAGTCATAGCTCCTACTTGCTTGTCACTGAACCATGCTAGTGCATATTTCACTCTTCAGGGTGCATTGGGAGAAGCTTTTCTAAAACATAAAAGCACGTTTTAAATCTCCAAACAAGAGAAGGAGAACATAGCTGGTGCGTTTAATGCAGATGGTGTGATGTAAAAAAGCTACTTGGAAATCTGAGCGGCTTGCTGCTTGCTTTCTCTGGAATGATTGTAATGTCACTCATTCTGGCAAAAAAAACCAGGATGCCTTCATCTGAGATTGCTCAGGTCCTTAAGGGTGTGGCAATCCATCTCAAAGGGGTTAGACTCCAGTGTTATTTACACAGCTTTACAGCAATGGCTCTGTAGTATTTTCTTCTTAGAATCTTGCGTGTTTGGGCTATAGCTTTTAAACTAAGGTTTGTGTTTCGCCTGTAGTCCATATAACTCAGTCTCCTCCAATCATCTGTTTGCTCTTGTTCTTCTCTGGCACCCCCACTTGCCTATATCTGTTAAGTACTGGGGTGCTGGAACCAGACCCCTATGTTCTAGGTGTAGTCTCAGCCAAGTCCTAGTGTGGGACTGCCACTTTCCTGGTCTGTGGTGTGATGTCTCTGCCTTTTCAGCACACTTGCATTGGGCTTTTCTTTGTAACACTGCACTGCAAACTCTTACTTAATTTGTGGTTCATTGTCATCCTGAAGCCTGCTTATAAAGTTCTCCTGCCCATTCAGTTCCAGTTTCTGTTACTTTTCCCCAGATGTGCTACCTTGTATTTTTGTCCTGGTTCCCAGTAATGTTATTTACTGCCTCGCATCTAGTTTTGTAGATTCAAAGGGACGCAATGTGGGGCCGTAACACAAGTATTGAACTAATTCGGTGCCTGCTTCTAGGACTCGACAGACTGATTTGTCTCGTGTCTGGAGCTCCAAGTATTCGAGATGTCATCGCCTTCCCGAAATCCTTCAAGGGACGTGACCTTATGAGCAACGCTCCAGATTACGTCACCCCTGAGGAGCTAGAGCCATACCACATCCAGGTTGCATGGCCTGCTGCAGAAGCAGAGGCCAAGAAGAACTGACTCAAAGCCATTCATTGTGACTGATCCTACTATCAGCATTGCTCCCACTCTGCCTTCCTAGGGCAGAAAACATCAGCTGGTCTACGGCATATATTATGGGTAATACTATTGAACTTCCAGAAGATAATAATGACTACTTCCCTTTGGGAGGGAGGGAAGGATGAATGGAAGAACAAAGGAAAAAACCCAGGTTGCTTTTCTCTCTCCAATATAGTACAGAGGGGAAGGTTGGGACCACTGGCATCAGATGTGGTGGTGGGTTTGGCGTTTCCTTTCATTTTGAAATGTAACTAGTGGAGTATGAGCACTGCCACCTGGAAAAGATCACGTCTTAGCTTCGTTTTCGGGTGACCTGTATCATGAGAATCACGGAATCCTCAAATCATGGTTAGCTGAGGACTAGACTTGCCTGGTCAAACAGAGCTGTTGTGCGCTGAGAACCACTTACAGCCTGTGGAGAGCCCTAAACAGGGCCTGGGGCTGTCCTCTTCCTGTATCTGCAGGATGAGGATAAAAAATGATCAGTTACAGTGTATTGCTGGTGAACTCAATAATGAGCAGTTTCTGTTCACTTGCTGAAGAGCAGTACAAGTCCACATATAGATTGATTTGTAAAAAAAGATAAATGCACATGTACACGTGTGTGCATGCAGCCCTTGGGATCTTGGCAAGTTACAAACACACTTGGGTCTTGCAGTTTTGGTTGTCCTTGTAATAGCCCCACATGGAAAGTGGATCTGTCTTGGGGCCTGTGGTCCTGATGCTTTTAAGAGATTTCTTGTCTAACCTTTTTATGTTTTTAAATAAAGTTTGGTCCAGGAAACATGGCTTTAATCTTTAATGCAGCATCGCTTTGAACAGGGCTTGTTTCTTTAACTTCAAGAAAGAGATTGAAAGGAACAGGTATGGTGGAATTTCACAGCCTAGGGTGCCCCAGGTGAGTCCAGAGGTCTGGAGCACAGGCAAGAAAAGCAATGATCGTGGAGAAAGTTTGTTGAGTCCAGATTCGTTCCACCCACTACAAAGATTCTGTTGTAGTTATGATAAAGCTGCATATGGCTCCTTGCAAGCTGTCAGACATCCACTGGCACTCCCACTGCCCCTATGCAGCCAATCAGGAGGAGTTCCCATGTATCCTACAGGAGTGCAATCTCAAGCAGCAGCCAGTCACCCAAGCCTTTCTCTCCGCTCTGCTTCCACGCTTCTCAGCTGTAAGAGCACAGCAGGCCCTGCCACAAGGAAGAACCACCAGTAGACATCCTCTCTCTTTGGAGCATGTAGGCTCAAGTGAGTGGGCAGGGAACAGCAAAAAGATAAGGAGGAGATTGGCTGAAAAGGCTAGAAAAATGGACCAACAAGAGAGAACGGAGCAAGAGTGCCATTACTTGGTGCAGTAGGACATGGTAGGTGTGCCTTCCACATGAGTGGAGGGAGGCTTTCCCAGGTATTTGGCTAGTGGGTCTTGCTGAAATGCTCAGGGTCCAACTGATTGCCATATTTGGGGTCAGGTAGGAATTTTTCCCAGATCAGATTGCCAGACACCCTGGAGGTATTTTGCTTTCCTCTGCAGAGTGGGGCAAGGGTCACTAGCTGGTTTGAACTAGAGTCAATGGTGGATTCTCTATAATTTGAAGTTTTTAAATCGGGATTTGAGGACTTCAGTAACTCAGTCGTAGGTTAGGGGTTTATTACAGGAGCGGGTGGTGAGGCTCTTTGGCCAGCAATATGCAGGAGGTCAGACTAAATGATCACGATAGTCCTTTCTGACCTTAAAGTCTGAGTCCAGAATGAAGCTTTGAATTCCAAAGTTGAACTGGAGAGTCAGTGGGTAGCATTCTTCCATGCGAACCAGTGCCTTCAGCTTGGGGATGCCGTCTTTCAGATGAGATGTAGCTGAGATCCTGACCAGCTGCAGTCATTCCTAGCCATCTTTCTCCTATTTTGCTTGAGTACATGTTTGACATTTGTGGCGCAAATCCAGCTTGCTGACTAGCAGTTACTATATTGCCATGTGAATAAGAGATCTTCCACTGTTTTATGCTGTTACTCTAGCTATGTTGGTCCTAGGGTATTAGAGAGAGAAGGTGGGTGAGGTAATATCATTTATTGGATCAACTTTTGTTGGAGAGAGAGAGAGAGAGGTTTTTCAGATTACACATAGCTCTTCTGACCTGAAGAAGAGCTCTGTAAGCTCAAAAGCTTTTCTCTCCCCCCAACACAAGTTGGCTCAATAAACGATATTACCTCACCTACCATCTCTAATGTCAATAAAAACATTCTCCTACAGGCTATTTTGGGTGTTCTGTGCAGAGAATTGTTGTAAGTAAACAGTTAAAGGAGCACTCCCTTGAGCTTTTCTCTCCTCTGATGTTAAGAAATTAGTAACTTTAGCAATGGGGAACTGTAATCCTATGTCATGTTAGGCCATGTCTGTCTCATCACAGTCTTGGAGCATGGTTAACGCTTGACAACTGATGTAAAAACCTGATTTGTACTCAAGTTGGTTCTAGCTGAAAGGCAACTTGAAGCTGGAAGACCATAAAGTGATCTTTGATGTTTAAATAGCTGCTGTCCTTACACCTAAAAAGACCCTAGCATCTTTGAAAGGAAGACAAGCCATTTCCTGTTATAAATTATTGGCAAATAATGCAATTCAGTCAGATTTCATGCACAGGTTATTGCTGAGTGAACAGCTAAACGCTAGTCATTGTTCTACCCATCACTCAATTCCTCATGGAGGAGAGTTTATAAATGTTAAAAAATGTGTGCTATATAGTGCCATATGAAAAATAAGGCATATGTTAATTTTTGCTACTGCTGGAGGTGCAGGGCTTAAAACTATCTCCTTTACAGCAAAAACTTCCTGGAGCAGATGGAGGTTATATATGTATTAAGCAAAGAAGGAGCAATTACCCTCCTCCACTCTTCAAAGACCTCCGTATCTGAGCACACGTCAGAAATCCCACTCTTGTCAATAGGGTATCTGAAATACGCACACACACTCTACATAACAGGTGTTGGGAGGATTCCTCTCCCTCATGTCTTTGAGTTGAGACTCTCTGATGACCCTATTATTATTCATTATTAGATTGATTACAGCTCTGCTGCCACTTGCTCTCTCCTTTTTTTTGCTTTGGTGCACAACATCAAGAGCTGAGGGGATTTTGAAGCTGCTCTGCAGCGAGGAAGTCTTTATGTGAATTTCTTGCTATGTTTAATAACCTTTTTATTAATGGTTAAAGGAAATTCACTCAACAAAGCAGCTTTGGAAGCATCTCAGACTGGCTGGGTCTTCAGGAGTGGGGCTACACCCAGCCTGCCTTGACTGATGTCTGGTTCTGTCTCCAATGTGCTGCAAGCAGGCGTAACAGATTTTTCTGAACTTTCCCTCTAGAAGAGAGGAAATTTTCAGATAAGGTAGGATAACTTTTCATAGTAACCAAACAGGACAGGCCAAAGCCAACCAAAAGGGGGTCACCATACCTGTGGTATTACCCAACAAATAAAAACAAATTCCCAGCCTGAGTGGTTTTCCTCACTCTGTCAGGAAAGTAGGAAAGCAACTTTTACCAGTTAAGAGAAGCCAATCTTCCTCTTCGGGACAGAACTCTGACCCCTTGCTCTCCTCCTTACCTTTGGGATACAGCCTCGGTTCCACCTCAGCCAGGTGTCACCTTGAGCCAGGGTGTGTCTTGTCTGGATACACAGATTCTTAGGACTGAAGGGACAATTGCAAACATCTAGTATGATCTCCGGTGTAACACAGGCCATAGAACTTCCTCATAATAATACAGCAGATCTTTTAGAAAAATATCCAGTCGTGATTTAAAAATGATCAGTGACAGAAAATTCACCGCGACCCATGGAAAATTGTTCCAGTGGTTAGATTTTTAACAGTAATGGTAACAAGCCTTGTTTTGAGTCTGAGTTTGTTTAGCTTCAGCTATTGGATCTTGTTATACTTGGTCTGCCGGATTGAAGAGCCCTCTGTGATCACGGTGCTTTACCTTCTCTTCATTAAGCAGATTGAGCTCCTTAAGTCTATCACTATAAGGCATGTTTTCCAATTCTTTAATCATTCTCGTGGCTCCTCCCTGAACCCTCTCCAGTTTATCAGCATCCTTGGATTGTGGGCACCAGAACTAGCCACTGAGAGCCTGATCCATATATCATTGAAGTCGATGGAACAGCTTCTGTGGACTTCATTGACAAAGCTCTGAACTACCACTGTGGGTCAGTGGACATTCCTACCATGCTTACTGGGCAGTGTTTCCACAAGATTAAGGAGAACCAGGTCCTTGGGGTAGAATTCAAGTCCGAAGTAGAGCACATGATAGCTTGTGTCTTCCCAGTGAGACTGCTGCTGGGTGACTGTGCGAAAGGGATTGTTGGCTCAAAGTGGGAAAGCCTGGAGGGTATTGGATGTGGGTGGGGGAGCTGGGGAGTATTGCAAGGGGGTCCCTGGATGTTTAGGAGGTGGGTGGAGAAAGCAGGGAGAGCCTTGCCCATTCTGCTTCTAGTCTCTATAACCATCCCCCAATCTGCCAGAAATAGCCTGTTCCCATCCCACCCTTCAACTCCTAGCTACATTAGCCCATTCTGTCCCCTTCCATCAGTTCCCTCCTTTTGCAGAGGCAGGGCAACCCAACATGTGGCACTTGGCAGGTGTGCCCAGGGTGGTGGAAGAGGCAGCCCTTGTTTTTTGTGAGAGTCAGGGAGCAAATGTATCCTGGAGCCATCTGTCCCACTGTGAGCTAAGGAGGAGGAAGATTCCTTGGAAGGTTACATCATGTAATCATGAGACAGACCCCATTTTTTTAAAAAACTTTTAAATTTTTAAATAAATCTTATACATTTTATAATTTTTGTGGGATCGAGCTTGTGATTATTAAACTCTTGGGGTTGATGATGCAGCTTCCTCTGCACTGAGGGTGATGAGAAGCTTCCTGAGGAAAGAGCTAATATGGCATGTTGTATTACTTTAGATGGCCTACATGGGCCCAACAAGTCAAAGGTGTTATCTTGACCCTGTAACTATCCAATCAAACAAGATTCAGAGTTTGGTATGCTGAGTACCATGGCAAACACCATTAAAAATCATTTTAGCTTTTTAGTAAAGATACAGAGTGGGGGAAAAAACAGTTAAAGCGTTTGAAATGTAAAGTGTTGTGAGTTTTTCATTTGACTGACATCCCTTGTTCCCTTCCCCTTCAGCTAAAGAAAGTTTCTAGAAAGAAAGCTCCCCTTGTTTGATATTGGTATTCAAGATGGTGATAGCTGTCCTTTTGGAGTAAGAGAAGAAGTTAGATGAAGTGGTCGGGAGCGGTCTTTGCTGCTGCTAGTCCTAGAAGGCAAAACAAAATGAGCATACACAAAATTGCGGGGAAAAGACCAGCAGAGAGAAAATGCAACTTCTGTCCCTGGTGCTGACTCACTTGCAACCTCCTTGCAGGAAAAAACACAGCCCCAGCCCATGGTCTTATCAGTTACTTTGAGACCTGGAAAACTCGTACCAGTGTCAGGCTGTTTAGGACACTGAATTTAGCTGCCTTTCTGGCAGGGTGGATTGATTTAAATAATTGAAAATCGTTGAAAATGACTTGGAGAGCTCAGTGCGGAGACTGGAAAAGCTGATGGTATAATGAATGAGCAAAAGATGGCAGTTCTACTGAGTGTAATGGGGGGCTAGAAGACTCCAGAACCCAACCAAAATATCAGTGTACACATGTAGCTAAGTCCTGCATGTTGGATATATTCAGCAAATATGGCTATTTAGATTCCACCATGCTCAGGTGGTTCCTTCCCGTGGTGTATTGAGGACTGTGTTGGAATTGCAAACTATCACTTTAAGAGTGGGTTTTTTCTTCCGGTCCTGCTTTCAGGCATGTGGCCTCTGTGGTGGAAATGTGAAATCTGGAGTTTCTCAGAAATCCGTCTGGAAAGAGCCAGCCTAGAACAAGGTGGGATGAGTAGTCCCTTGCTGTTTTTGGGAGCAGCCTGTTTTGTCTCTCTCTGTTCTGGGATTCATTTACATTACGCTGGATTCTAAAAAATCAAGTAATGTTATGTTGCAACCTTCTACCCAGCATATTTGATGGTTTTATCTAACTTTTGTATTTGTATGCCACAAACTTAATGCTTCATCATATTTGTTGTGTAAAGAGCAAAAAAATGAAAGCAGGAATTAGTTGGTCAGCATCTCTTCCTTTTTGAAAATACCATTTAGTCTGGACATGCCAATTTAAATCAAACTAAAAGGTGTTGTTTGTATGTGTATAGAATTTATATATATTCTATAAAATAGATTTATAAAACAATAATCTGAGTATCTAAGGATTTTACAGACGTCACATCTCCTCTCACCCAGCTGCGGCCATGTCCTTTCCAGGCATGTGAAAAACAAAACAGTGATGAGAAAACAACATCTCTGGAGAACAGTGAGGGCTGTTGTCTGTGGTGTGGCCATTCTACTGAACAGTTTCTCTTTGTTGGGAATAGAAATGTCAGCTGAGCCTGTCATAGGTGGCAATTTTGTTTTGTGTTTCTCTGCTTTAGAAAGGACGGGAATCCACAACTGGTTTGCATTTCTCCTGGAATTTCCCACTCCCTTTTAAAGGCAATGCCTTACTGTGCTAATTGGAACACTAGATTTATACCAGCTGCTACCACTGGCCATTGTTGAGGTGGATCAGTGTCGTGGAAAGTTGCTGTAGTTCTGTCATGGCTTTATCTACACTAGAGAATTGCCCCCCGTAGATACTGCATACAGCTATTCCAGTGATAGAGGTGACTTAGGAACCTGTATAGAATCGAACTGTAGCCGATCCAGTGGAATAGCACTGGTGTAAGCATTGGACAGTGCTTTAGGCATGCACTAGCCATGCTTGTTTGGGTGCAGGTTGCTTTGCCCCACATCCATATTAGCATTGTATCACATCTTCGCAGATGCTCTGCCCTCCGGGTAACCGTCCTGCCATTCTTGAAACTGCTCCCTGAAGCAGTTGCTTTTGGAGGGTTTCAGGTGGCCTTCGGGGCGCCCAGTGGAGTTGTGGGAGGGGGTGAAGCGACCAGATGTCCTGTTTTGTTTTGTTTGTTCTTTTGAAGGATAATCTTGGTTTTTCAGCTGCCTGTAGTACGAATTTGGAGCCTTAAGACTGGCCCCCTATTGTATGCTCAGCTCAGCAGCCTCCTCCCCAGAAGGGGGGGCCTGCTTGTGTGCTTTGAGAAACCATTCTCCACAGTCTCTGGGGGCAGCAGCGCTTCCAGTCAGCATGGGGCCTGGTCAGCAACAGCACCACCCAGACCAGCTGGAGCAGGGCCCAGGAGTGAGATGGGTGAATGGAGGGAACAGATTCCCCATGGAGTGGATGTGACGAATGGTCTTCTCTCCCTCCTCGCTGTGGTAATGTGCTTACCTTGGAGAGAGGCTGAACTCCCGTCATTCCCTGGGGGAAGTGTTCCATAAAGCTAATGGTGCTGGCGCCATTCCCTAGCCCTTCTCTCAGCGTAGGGCCAAGGTGATGAGAGGCCCCTGATCCAGCAGCAAGCTGGTTGCAGTGAAGGAGGTTGCAGTAGTAATTGCAGAGGGCCAGGTGCTGAGACAAGCTGTGCAGAGGGCATGACGTAGCCGCCTCCACCATCCTTATGTTATCCAGAAGCTAGATACAAGGGCTTTAGTATTCCTCATGGAAACGCTTTCAGTAGTGATGCTGCTTTTCACCCCGCAAAAGGCTGATAGGCCTCTTCTCTATTTCCCTAGGGTACCCTCAAAAAGTAGAAGGCAATAAAAAGAACACCAGATCTAATATTTTTAGGTAAGCTCATGGTTTTTAAGCCAAGCTCATGATTTTTGGTGAGTCTAACTCATAATTTTTTAACATTTGGGGTTGGAAATACTGTAAAAGTGTCAGTTTCATTGTTGTGTAAAGTCTGTTTCTAGTCTATGGGGTAGCACCCTAGAGTCCTAGGCAGGTAAAGTTTAAGCTCACGGGGTCTTGCTCGAGGAGGATGTTTCCAAATGTTAAATGATCTATTCTGAGCCTGGTGAATTGCAAAAACTAAGTAGCCTAAATGATAAAGTAATCTAGATTTTTCTACAGTTGTTTCAATTGTTGTATTCAAGAGTTAGTAACAAGAATATACATTAATTATATATTACATTATATTCTATATTAGTAATAAGAATATACATTAAAATTTTAAACCTGACCTGTGTCCCTTAAGTGACTCAACACAAGATATAGAACACTTTAGTATTAGAGTGGAGTGGGGCTAATATGTATTTATTTTTTCTTTCTTTATATAGGAATTAGATACAGTGCTCCTGTCAGCTAATTTCTAAGTTATCTGCAAACAAACTAAAGTTTTCAGATATGTCCTGGAATCATGGTTAAAGCAGCTCCCTCCCTATCAAAATCTGAAATGGTGCCCGTCATCTCTGGAGTATGTTACCAGATACCTGTTTAAGAACTCAGTCGAGATCAGTTGGAAGAGGCTTTTCAGGTCGCTTTTATTAAGCAGGGCTGCTGGCGAACACACTGCAGGAAATTCAAAAGGCAGGGTGCTGCCCAGGGCACTTTTTGGCATCAGGGTTTTATAGAAATGCTTACACCATGGTATCCTCCCCATTACATCATGGTGTCCTCCCTGTGGGAGGACCCTTTTTCCGCCCCCTTCCCGCCCCATTTCCACTTTACATGTTAACTCTCATCCTAGGGGTGTGTCAGTTAATATGTATTAGCTGATTGAGCATGCTCCTACCTGTACCTGGGGTGCTAAAGGTCACAATGTGGAGTTGAACTTGTCCTGGACCGGTTTGGGGTGGATTGAGGGCATGTAGATGGGGAATTTCCTGCCTTTTCTTTTACTTTTACATTCTTTATCAAGTATTTGGCTCTAGGTGTGCCTTGAGACAGATTTTGTTACATAAGGCTGTGGTTTAGCTGTGCAAGCCAAACAGTTGACAGGATCTCCTAGCAGCTTTATGCAACCCCTTGCACAAGCTGGCTGAGAACTAAAGGAGTCAATTTGTTTCAAAGTCTAATTTAAAAACAGACAGACATGGGAAAAAATGCTTACAAATTTCAGCTGAAATTCATAATTTAGCTAGATACTGAAAATCATTGTCTGTATAGAAACACTGCATTTATGGCTTATTACAACACTCTGTAAACCACTTAAGGCCCCCCACTAGTTTCCCCCATGACTGGAGAGGTATTAATGGGCCACTTCACCTTGAATGGGCCCTTGAAGTACCTGTTAACTACTTACCCTAAACAATTCCCTTCCCTGATCTGAAGAAGAGCTCCCTCTGTGTAAACTCAAAAGCTTGTCTCTCTCACCAACAGAAGCTGATCCAATGAATTAAGATATTATCTCTCCCACCTTGTGTTCTAAATTTCAGCAGACACGTCAAGTGTTTGAAAATGCACTGTGGTACAGACAGCTAGAGTAAGTACCTCATATAGCTTTCGTCCTTCTTCCCAGAATCAATCGCTTTCTAGCACCAATCTCCTTTAGTCAGGAAGCTATTTGTATATAATTCTGTCTGTCAGAGAGAACGTGGAGCCCAATTCAGAGCTAGCATAAGGGCACAGCCAAATCAATGGAAGTTACACAAGGGCTAGATTTGATTTGACCTCTGACCTTGAAACTAAGGGGACAGGTCCCATCCCATCCAGGCAGCTGCAGCATGTGAGCAAGAGGTGGGGTTATTTGGGGTGGGTGTCGCAGACAACCAATGAGAGAAATAGGAGAGCGTGACTAGAATGTTATGTTTTTCAGAACAGTGGTTCCCACCAGTAGGAATGTGGTAGGGTGGCGTTTGTGGATAAAGCACAGAAACAAACGCTGAGTTGGGAGAGTGTACAGTGTACGCAGCTCGGAGGAAGGAACGTAACAGCCAGCAAGGGAGGAGGACAGTAGGACTTAGACTTCAATACGTAAGTGTCTTGTCCAATATTTCAGCCACTCTCTAACAGCCGGTGCCTGTGGAATGACATGCCCAAGCTGTGCTCCTTTGCAGCTGTCGCTGTAAGAAACCCTCTGTGACGGTCCCCGGTGGTTTTCTGCTCTCCCTGGCCCTACAGTGAGTGAACAGCCAACCCCTGAGAGAGAGCAGCAGAATGGAGCATGTAGATGGGGCAGATTTGCCTTAAAGCTGGGGAAGAAGTGGAATCCCCAGGGGAAGAAAAAAGTTCCTAATCTCAGGTCTCATGGACAAAGTGACAGTGATATAAATCAGTACAGAGGGAAACTCAGCTAAACTTAGATCTACTTACTGTAGATCTGTCTGTAGTGCTGGCTAACGATTCATGCCGGCGCTATTGTGCCTATTTGGAGAACTATCTATAAATGGCAGGGGTATTGTTGCATGTTGGAGCATATTCGTTTCTCCTGTAGCTTGGTGTATCATTTATGCTAGTAGTGCTCTCTTCGTTGCATTTCATTAGCAATATTTACTGTAACTAGCCCGCAAAGATGTCCCTTTATATTCAGGAATTAACAGCATTGGACAGAAAGTTACAGACAGTGTGGTGAGTTGTTTTTTTCGGGTGGGGGGAAATCCAGTGCTAGAGGGAGATGCATTTTCTACCCCAGTGTCCAAGAGACAAGGGAGCATGAGAAAATTTCTGTAAATAATCAGAAATGACTCAACGCTTTTCATCAAAGAGCAATGAGAAGAGCAGTGCTGAGTGAAACCTAGGAGAACCTAGGGAGAGATGGCTGGAGATGCAGCATCACTGCCATCAAATCAGGAATAGTTGAGGGTTAAACCCCCAGTTTAATCCTGAGCTGATTGTATTTCCTTCTGGCACGTACCTTTGGAGTTTGTCTCACGGTTACCAAAGTATAAAAAAAGAGTATCATTTATTGTGTCAGAGGAATATGCATGTATTACAGCTGAATCTTCTTGTATGGCCCCTTTGATAAGTGGCCTGCCTGCAGCACTGAGATAATCCCACTGCATCTGTTCGTTGGCAGGCCATAGATATCGTGCCTGGCGTTCCCTGTAGCTAAGTCACAGGAGTTTAAAGATGCATCTTGAGCTTTACTGGCATCTACGTACGGTGGTGCTCTGGCTGCCTGTGTGCTACTTCCCTGCTCTGTTGTGACTGCTAATGCAGCTGCTTTTAATGTAGTAGAAGTTTTTAAATGTTTACATTTCTACAGCATCTTTCATCCTGAAGGATCCCGACGTGCTTTACAAACTACTAGACAAGTTATGTGGGCTCACTGCAGCCACCTCTAAGGTGGAACACAGCAGCTGATTAACAGCACACAGCAATGCTACACAACAGTTTAGGACAGGAAGTATAAATAAATGCCATCTCGGTTTAAAGCTAGAGGGGAAATTTAGGGATGGAGCATTAATCAAGAGAGAAATTGACTAGGTGAAAGGGGTTGTAATTCCAATTCTTGCAAAAGTGCCCTTGCTCTTTGAGACAGTAAACTGGTCTTATTTATATTTGGAAAGGGCCATGTAAAGGATCTTCAAATACTCTGTAAGATACTGTAAGGCACTGTATAAAAGATTTCTAATAACTACTTATGGGTTCTTTACTGACTACGAATGGTCCAGGTTCTCATACTTGGTTGTATATTTCAGATGAGACAATCAGCAGCCCAGTGCATTGCTATGAGCCCCTGGATGATTGCTCAATTGGCATGTTTTTTATCTTAGTCTCCACCAACGTGTTCCTTTGCGGGGGAATCTATCCGAGGACAGGAGTTCTGTAGGATATGGTGCAGTGTGCTATTGCCAATGCAAAGCATTCAAATTATAAGCAAGCCCCTTAAAAGTCATTGGATCTTTTTTTTTTTTAAATGTTTTTCTGTGTTCTCAAAAGCTCCTGTTTCAGGGCTTCAGATAATCACCATCAGGGGCCAGGATGGGATTCTCTCCTCCCAAAGTATTCTGGGTTTTTTTGGTCTCCTTCCTCTGAAGCATGAGCTGGCCATGGCTGAAGATGGGACACTGGACAGGAAGGCCAGGGCTCACTGAGCAGTCTCTCTTGCAGGTGCTTGGCTAGTTGGTTCTTACTCACATGCTCAGGGTCTAACATGTCCCCATATGTGGGGTGGGGAAGAAATTTCCCCCCAGGTCAGATTAGCAGTAATCTGGGTGAGGAGAGGGAAGAGGCTTGCCTTCCCCTGTGGTGTGGGTCACTTACTTGCCAGGATTATCTGGCTATCGCTCACTTAATTGTCTCTCTGCCCTTGCTGTGGCCCCAGGCATTGGTGCACCTCAGGCCGACCTGTTCTCTGCCTGTGGCTCACAATAGTCCAGTCTCCAATGGGCTGTAACACTTGCCCCCTGAAGGGGTGGTTTGGATGGGCTGAATAAGAAAAGATCATTTTGGTGGGGGTCACAGAGGCATACATATGTAGCACCCCATCCCTCTTGGTGTGGATCACACATGGGCAAGTTTTGATAGCTGGCAGGAAGGTGGAAAGGTTGAGAAGGCTGCGCACGCCTTCCTCATGGTTCCCGAGTCAAGTCAGCATGTGCCAGCCTGCAGTAGCTGCTTTGATATGATACACTGATGACCTTGCCTTGTTGGCTAAGTGTGGACAGCCACTGCAGCTGATGGCAGATCTGGACAGGCAAGAGGCACTGTGCATTGATGTGGTTATTAATCCAAATAAAACAAAGTCCTTGGTCATTACCATTCAGCAGCCTCCAGCGTACAACCATTAACCTATCAGGACCAGACATCAAGCAGGTGGCAGCTACCACATCTGTGGGTAGCATCAGACAGTGTTGGGAATGCTTCAGTGATGGGGCAGCTGCTGCCATGTTTCACACACTGCAGCAGCCTCCATGGCGCTGTCTTGACAGCAGCAGCTCCAGAGCAAGCGTGTTCTCGAGAGCCCTGCTTCTACCAGCCTTGCTGTATGGAAGTGAAAGGTGGGCGCTGAGGAAGGCTGAAGAACAGCAGAATGCTATTTTCGATTCTCGGGGATTCCGTCAGCTGCTTCATATCAAGGGCAGGACAAGATCAGAAATGAGGATTTTCTAAGCTGAACCCACACTGGTTTGGGTTGGGCTATTTCTCAGTATAGCTGCGTTGTTAAAATGGAAGATCGATCCATCCCAAAGTGTATGACCAAGGATGCTGCCACACAGCAGGGGATCACGTGGGCGCCAAAAACTTTGGTGGCACATTAAGATGGCCAGAATATACAGCTTGACCACTTTACACACCTTGCTAGAGGTTAATCCAGGTGATGCTCAGTGTGAAAGGGGGCTACATTCCCTGGGGATTTGCCATGATGATAAATAACTGAGCTCCTTAATGTCATGGATGGGGAAAGCCATGTGCATAGGGTGGGCCCTGAGGCACCTGTGTTACCAGTTCAGCTGCCAAGTAGTTCCTTCTGGGCTGAAAGGCTTGCAAAGATGGGGACAAAACTGTGTGTGTGGTAAACCACTGGGCTGGCCAGATTTTAGGGAAAGTCAGCCTTTTTGTGGCCTAACAGGACAGCACCCATCTGTCTGATCCTCCTCCACGCCACTGTAGTGGCACTGCTAAAAGGCTAGAGATTCTATGTAAGCTTGAGAAAACCATCCCCAGAAGCCTGAGATCCTTGATCCTCTTGCATTGTGGGGGTGCCAATGAAATGTTTTCTGTCTTTCAGCCCAGGAGAGATGATCAAGTCCTTCAAACAGACATTTTTGTCACTGGAGCTGCAGTCACCCAGGTGGAGCGCTGCAGAGATCGTGGTAAATTCTAGTTGGGGGAAAGCTCTCTCTCTCTCTGAGAAGCTAAGGCGTATTGTCCAGGCTGGGTAGATCCTTGCAGAAATAAACTTCAGAGCTGTCAATGAAGAAGCTAGGCAAGAAGGAAGCTGCTCTTGAACATCTGCAGTTATAATATAATGGCCACATGTGTCTTTGGCCTTGTCTACACTGGAAAGGGTTCATGGGTACAGCTGTACTGGCAAACTCTCCCGTGTAAACGTAGCTCACATAGGCACAAGACTCTGAGCTTTTGCCAGTACAGCTTTAGTTCCCTGGATGAAGTAAGTTATTGCAACTGGGGGTGAGGGAAATGGGCTGGGGCACATTCCATGGGAGGGCGGGAGAATTGTGAAGGTTTGGCAGCTAGAGGGTGCTTTGTTATGGGCATGTGACTTGTTGGGGAAAAGGGTCTTGGGAGTGTTTCGGCATCATGAGGTGACTTGACAGAAAGCTAGTGTTGGTTAGGACGTTTCAGTGATCTGGAAATAAAAGCCACCTTTACTAAGCTGTTCATTGGATTAGGCTGGCTGTCCCTCCCCGTCAGTTTCGGAGGGAGGCCCCACCCACTCCCTACCCTGCTCCAGGGGGGATTGGCCCAGCTCGGGTCAGGGGAACACACCCCAGGCTTGGGTGGGGTAGCCCTAAGGCAATAGCCTGAGCCCCAACAGGCAGCAAACAGTTCAGAGTCCCCGATAGGGCAGCCAACAAAGAGTTTTGCACCCCCAGTGGGGCAGCACACAGTCTAAAGGCCCCCAGGCGGGGGGCGGGAGGGGGGGACACAGGCCCACCCAACTCCACTGTGTCCCAACCCGGGTTCCCTAGCCGTGGCAGAGGGGTATGCCATGGAGTCAGCAGGGCTCCAACCACAACATACCGAGTCACTCTCTGGTCTCCCAGGCTCTGGCCTGCGTGACCCCTCCCCTGGCCACTTCCTGCCCCCTTTCCCTTGGTACCTGGTGTGCCACCATCCAGGTGTCCTTGTCAGGGGCGTCGCCCAGGGCAGGTTGCAGAACCCCTTGCTATCAGAGGCCGTAGGTCGAACAGCTCATCAGGGAGGTCAGCAGTTCCTCCAGGTCTGGCCCTGTCCAGGCCCTTGCCTCGTCGTCATCCTCTGGCAACTCCAAGGGCAACCCCTCCAGGTCTGGCCCCTGTATGGCCACCTCCTCCTTGGCCAGCAGCTCCTCTAGGGCCTGGCCCCACCAGATCCAGTGGAGTGTTTGGGGCTGGGGTACCTCTGGGCACCAGGCCGCCTGCTGTTCATTTGCAGGCACCTCAACCCCAGCCCTGGTCCGCTCGGGCGGGTACCAGGCCCCCCAGCTCTGGAGGGCAGGCAGGGCTGTCCTTCCCCTCAGGGAGCTGGCTGCTGAGCTCCTGGGCCCCTCGTACTGCCTGGCCTGCCCCTTCACTTCTGGGCAGGCAGGCAGAGGGTGTCTGGCTCCACCCCCTCAGGCCCAGCCTGTTTCTCCTGCTCCCTTTCAGGAGGCCACACCCCTCACTGCAGGGACACACGGGCTGTTGTAACCTGTGTCTGTTCCAGGTGCAGGACTATGAGCTGCGTCACTACGAGACAGCCAAATGGGCTAGTGCAGTCATTAAAGGAGCGACGCAGGAGGCGGCGCTGCGCCAGGGCTTCTGGAAACTCTTCTACTACATTCAGGGGAAGAATGAGAAAGGTATGGAGTGAGCCGGGTTTGGAAAGGTCATTGGGAAATCCAGGGAGCCAGCCTGCTAGCTGGGGACAGGGCCCAAAGGAGACATCGGGGAACAGCAAAGTTTCACTGCTTACCAGGGAAGCACTGATGGGCACTCACGTCATGGTGAGGGGCAGCAGTATGAAGCCGAGATTAAGTGTGGTGAAAGGCCTTGTGGCAGTAGTCCCTGCTCCCATGGGGTGGTGCTGCTGCAGGAATACTGCTGCCTCTTCTGAGCATTGAAGTCTCTGACATTGCTCCTGGAGGCTGCAGGTCCCACAGAAACTTTCAACCTCCCCCTCTACTCATGGCCAGACATTTTTTCCAGACATGAAGATTGAGATGACTGTGCCAGTGACCTGCCTGGTGAAATCTGGCTGCACAGACTTCAAGGTCTCATTTTTTGTACCGTTTGAGCATCAGGATTCCCCACCGCAGCCCACAGACCCAGACGTCTTCATTGAGGAGCGGAAGGGAGAAGACATTTTTGTCAGGTAGCACCATCCTACCATGTCATCTTTGGGAGAGGAGACTGTTTAAAGCATGGAGAGGGCTCGAGGGCTGCTTAGCAGTTTCACCCTGCATGGGTGAAAACCCCACCAGAGAGCATCCCCCTTCATTTGTGAAACTTGAAAGCTCTTCCACCAACAGAAGCTGGTCCCATGAACAGCTAGCACTGTGTCCAGGCAACTCTGCCAAGCACCAGCCAGTGTGCTGAGCATTGCTGAGGGCCATAGGTACATAAAATGTACACTGACCTTTGCTACAGCACAAAACACCTCATGGCTTGGAAGCATCTTGCCCCAGGCTGCTTGTCCAGTTCATTTCAAAGAGGGGACCCTTACATGAAATTCAGCCCCACATCTGGCCCCAGCATGGATTGGGAGTTCTGGTCTGGCCTACTGGGAGCCCGGTGAACATTTCAGAATCCAGGCCTCCCTTTTTAAAGCTTAGGGTATTTAGGCTTTGGTGTGGCCTAATCTCTAATGGCAAGGTTTGTTAAAACTCCAACAAAGCCCAGTGTTAAACAGCCCCTGTGCTGTCCTCCCCTAGGTCCTTCGGTGGGTTTGCCTCTCCAGAGAAGTATGCTGAAGAAGCCAGGGCACTGACCGTAATCCTAAAGAACGCAGGTCAGTCATTCCATGAAGACTTCTACTACACTGCTGGCTACAACAGTCCCTTTAAGCTTTTCAACAGGCACAATGAAGTGTGGTATTTCAAAAAGTAACATGGAGGGAAAGGGGTAAATGGAGACCCTGTGTGTGCCTTTTGTTGCCATTATTTCGTATGTACTGAAACTACTCATTGATTTGTGTGCACCCAGCCTGTTCACTAGGCCTATAGATCAGCCTCTGGTTTAAAAACCCCTCTCTCAAGTTTGTCCTCCTTAATATATTAAGTAATTGCAGAAGGCTGTCCCTTCCTGAGGGGTAGGGAGCATCTCCAGATACCATGCCTGTTACTGAACATTTCTAGGGAACAGCTGTGCTCCAAAAGACTACACAATGTGTGACTATGTGCTTAAGCTGCTTCAGGAAAAAGCATCCCCAAACCACAGGTAGAAAAACCCTCCCAAGGCAACTGATGCTGTAGCTGCTATTGTTTGGGAAGACAAGAGACAGACCTGAGCTTTGATACCAACTGCACCAAACCATCGTCCTTGTGGATGTCTGACTCTACAAGGCTTGCTTTGTAGCAGCACAAAGTAGGTAACTAGATTTACACTTTAAGTAACAGCTGATCTTATTTACACTTAGGTGAGCTACTGAGAGAGTACAGGTACCCTATCTTTTCACAACTACACTAGCACCTTAATTACCTCCCCCCTACT
Organism: Mesoclemmys tuberculata; assembly: GCA_007922155.1. NCBI lineage: Eukaryota > Metazoa > Chordata > Testudines > Chelidae > Mesoclemmys > Mesoclemmys tuberculata. The sequence continues at coordinate 5,487,550 of ML675646.1, read as the reverse complement.
ATCCTTTGAAAGTAGGATAGCATTTGTAGAATTTGACATCCTATACAATGGGCTTTGGCACAGGAGCAAAAGCAACAATGCTGTCTTATTCCATCCTTTAAACTCCCCTGCAGGCATATTAAAGAGCCACGGTGGTCTCAGAGCAAGCAAGACTGCATAGAAAAGACTCCTACTGGTGTAGGATTGATTCTGGTCCCTCCCTAGCTTATACCCAAACACCACAGAAGCAAAGGCCCTGTCTTCTGTGGGCCAAATATGGACATCAAAATGCATTTTTCTTCCCCCCCCTTTGGAACCTAGTGGAAGGGATTTAAGAGACTGATCTTTCTGATCAAGTGACTCCCAGGAGCCTGGCTATGCACCAAGTTACAGCTGTGTTAGCTTAAAAATTTTCTGAAACTATTTTCTGAAAGAGCAGCTTACAGTACAAAGGGCTGTTCTAGAACCAGCTCTGGGCCTACTAACATGGCCTTGCCATAGCACTGCAAGTATGTACATTTGTGGAAATGCTTTTCTAGCTCTCTGGAAAAAAGCCTGTCCAGTGCTCCCTCTCCCTTCCCTTCTATTAAAGACAGGAAGCTATTTTTATGTAAGTTTTTTTTAATGTGCTAGCACAAGACTTCTGCTTCTTCAGCATTGCTCTGGGGAGGGGAGGGAAGCTTCTGCCCATCCTGGAACACCTCCCACTGCAAGGAGACAGAAAAACCTGTTATAGGTTAAGGCACTTAAGTAGGAAGCACAAGATATTTCTTAAGGAGCTGATCAGACCTTAGATTTTCCATCACTCGTCAGAGAGAGAGTTCAAGCTAAGGTTGTAATCATCATCAATCCACTCCAGCAAAGAGATCAAAGGGTTAAACAGCACCCGTAAAATGATACCCACCTTTCACATTCATCAGCTGTCCATTCAATTCAATCTTGCTCTGTCCAGCATGAAGAGAAAGTCAGAGTTCTCCATCAGTAGTACAACCTCAGAGTGGAAAAGAAATGGTTTATAGCACTGGAACTCATTGGGGAGAATCTAATTTCATCAGTGCCCCCAGCAGCATTTTAGAACCTACACTGTAAAAATGCAAGTCCCCCAGCTTCACAACCTTTTCTGCTAATCTTCAGACAAGTCCAAGTTGTGTTTTAAAGAACAATTTAGGAGCAAGATTCTAGACTATAGTTCAAATGCAGCCAGTACTCTTACAGACCCAATGGAGACAAAACCCAGATTTTACCTGCTAGATTTGTACAACTGGCTTAGTTTTCCAAAGGAACTTCCCTGAGCAAAGCCCCATGCATTTTATATGTCTGTGACAGACCCAACAAGGCAAATATCAGGGCATGTCCTCCTTGGATTCTCCTTATTATACACCCCATAGAGGTTATGGAGGCTAAGCCAGGTCCACCACTGCCCCATGTTGTAGAATTCTGCCCTCCACAAGTTAGGATGTGCAACTGAAACCTAATTACTGCCAAGGAGCAGGTAATATTGGAGTAAGAAAGTGCTTTAAGTAGTCACTTTTAAACAGCAGCCCTTTAATGTCAGGATTCAGTTGTAGCCAGATACATCAGATAGGAGCGAAAGACAAGCTGTGTTCATCACTGTGTGTTCTGCTGAACTATGTTATCATCATTGTATCGGCTTAAATAGCACTGTCACCCATGGGCCTGCTATTGCCACCTCTCCCAGAAAATGGGAGCAGGACATTCGGGACGCCTTTTAGATGTGCTGACTTTAACAGCAGCTAGTTAAGTTAAGCCCTTGATCCAGTGATTTTCTAGCCTCAGGGAACTAAAATGGGCTTCTAGCTTTGTCTGACTGCAGTGATGAGACTATTAGAGTTACCAGTGGAAGGGGCCCAATCCTGGTCCCATTAGCTTTCATGGAAGAAAATCGGACCCCACACTGTCGTTCTAACGGGCAACCATGGACATCAAACTGTTTTTACTGAAGATAAAGGACCAAGCAAACATTTCTGATACGAGTCAGAAGAATTCTCCTCCCACCCCCCTTTGCAGAACAGGAACTATAGGACTAGCAAAAGGAAGTGTCATGGGAGCTAGCAGATAAGGCCAAACACATACAAAGCAGATCTGTCAAGCCACCAGTCACTCCTGACTGAACTGCACTAGAGTCACCCAGCCCCATGAACCCTCTAGGAGAAGAGAGTCCAAAAAAAGCCCCAAAAAAGTCACCATCTTCTTTGAAGTAAGCTCTGCATAATCGGCTTTACCCATACCATTCAGGCAGGTGGAGAGATGCTTTCATCACAGAATGTTTGACCACTTACTCTGTAACATAATAATTGCGTTTTTTTACAAACAAATTGTGGTTGGCAGAATCTGCTTCTTAGTACAGGGACAGCTTGAAGCTCTGTACTGTTTCAGCATGAAAGTCCTCCTCATTCTCTTTCAGAGAGATTCCCATTGTTCACAACAAAATCATCATTAACAGTACACACTTACAGGAAGTCAGCATTTCACCAGCACGCTTTATACTTAGCCATGGAACAGTTCTTGGGTCTCAACAATATGCTGAGGCCAGGACTATACTTACCTTCTGCATTCGGTGGCAGTTGACAGGAGATATGCAAGTGATTTATGTCACTTGCATATCTCCCATCAACTTTGCCGCGTCTGCTCCATGCACCGTCCACGCTGCACCAAAGGGAACAGCGTTCCCATCAACACAGCGCTGTGCCACTTACCGGGGTGGTTTTCCTATATTGATGGCTGAACAGGTCTACACAGACTGCTCAGTCGATCCAGAGCAATTGATCTGACAGCAGTGAATTTGCCACCATTGGTGTAGACCCAGCCTCAGTATACCAACAGCTGAAAGTCACATTGCAGCACACAACCCTAATGCCACTAAGTCAGCTAACAACTGTTAGTCAAACCATACAGCTGAGATGGAGAACGCAGCTGGGTTCGGTGTGACTTATTCTGGGATGTCTTTTAGAATTGGTGCTACAAGGAACTAGCCATAACATGGGTCAATTGTAGGAGTGGGTGTTTCCTAACACTGAAGTGGAAGAGGAAGGTCTACTTAGCATCATTTTCATAATTATAGAAGTGTCAGATAAATGCAGCTGCCAACTTACCATAGCAAGTCATGTCTGGCAATTCTTCTATTCTCACAACTAAAAAAAGAACACAAATGAAGTAAGTGTCACATCTTTATCATATTACAGACATCCACAAGCAGCAACACCTCAATGCTAGATTCTCAGAAACCTCTTCTGATCACTACTCTTAAAATCTAACTCATTCCAGGCTTTAGATCTGTGCAAAGAGTTGTGTGGGTTTAGAAGTTAACAGACCCGAGCTCGCTCTGCAAAAACAGAACAGCTCAAATTGGCTGCAAACACTTCTTTCAATGCAATAGATGCTAGTGCCTGCTTCCCGTCAGGCAGAGGTAATCTATTTTTGTCAAGATCCATATTTTTTGGTCCAGGGTAGACTCCAGAGAAAATAGTAAAAACACCCCCAAGAATAATGATACTACATAAATAAAAAGATTGCGGGGTCCACTCAAAAGCATCTGGTGGTCTGGATTTGGCCCATGGTCCGCCCTATGATCACCAGAGAAAAGACACGAAGTTCAAGTGACACATTACCTCACTGAAAGTATCCTTTTTCCAGGAGCATGCCCCAGCTCTGAAAGAGAGTTCAAATATTAAGCACCATTCTTTGCCCCACCTGCAGACATTCTACTAGTTTCGAAGCCTCAGTGTGAAGTTTTCAGAAACCCGTTCTGTCCACTACTCTTATAATCTAAGTCATCACAGGCTTCGATTCTAGATTCAAGCCAGATTTCACTGTTCGTGCAGTTTGTAAAGGAAAGCAAGAGGAAAGAACCTAGACTGTACAGTTTCAGGGGAGGCATCCTAGATATGCAGTTGGTACGTTTTTTAATCTGGATTCCACACTGGCTTCATTAGTCTGGTTTCACAGACCAAATCCTCCCTCTGACTATACGTTTTCAGTACTGGAGGAATATCCCTCCATGAATCAGAGGTGCCAATATCAATGTTGGTGAATTAGCACCTATATCTTGACCCTTGCAGAGGAGTTCATTACTTTTTTGTTGTGCAGTTTTATGTCATTTCATCCCTGCAAGTGGGACTCCAATGGGCGAACATTCATTCCATCTAAGTGCAGCATGAAAAATACTGTACATCAAGGCCCAGCATCACACTTTGCACCTTGAGTGACTCCAAGTGTTCTAGTAGGAATTTAAGAAAAGCTTTTTGAAACAGTAACTCCCATGTTGCTTCTATGGGATCAGTGTGTTAAATAGGTGCAGGAGGCATATTCAAAAAAGGAGGAAGTTTAGGAGCGTCTCAAAATGGGTAAGTCCCACCGTACAAGACTATTAACCTTTTTTGAGAGTGCTGTGTGTGGGCCCACCTCTGCTCTCATTTAACAGTATTCCCCACTGACATCCGTGGGAACAGCGCTGGGCCAAAACTGTTTTTGAAAGCCGCAGGGGCTTGCTCCTTACTTGCTTAGAGATGCCCCTACCGCACATCTCCGCATGCCTGAAAGTTACTTGTGAATCAGACCAGTACTGTTGTCACAGTTTCTAGGACCACAGTATTTAAGTGATGCTCCTGAACTATACAGCACAATGAAAGGTTGGTTCCAACACATAATGCAGTTACTTTTACATGATTAAAACCCAGCTGGTTTTGCCATGTGAAGAGGAACAGTAAGGTACAAACCTCTCACTTGAAATGCTGTCCTGGTCATGTCATCTTCTAATATTAATGCTTAATGGGGAGAAAAAAGTTGTTTAAAGTGTACTATAACATCAGTTGGTCATGCAAATTAGCTAGACTAACATTCCTGACTACAGATTTCCTCTTGATCTATAGGGTGGAAGATGAGCAGAAGTGACTAAGCATGAATTAGCTTCTTAAAAGCTTGTTAATCATTTAAGGGGATGGAGGTCATTCCTTGGCCCACCCTAAGCACTAGAGGTTTCAGACCCTTTCAGAGAAGTGTTCATCCCCATACAAGTGGGATTTATATTCTATATATAACTTCTTCAGAGCAGGAAGAATGTAACCTCAGAGTAAATGGAACGGAAAGTAGTAATATCACGGACATTCATTTGGCAGAATCGAATTTCATCACTGGTTACAACAATGTTCCTACCACCTGCAAGTTAACAAAACGGTTTGGTCCAAACAAAATACATTCTTACCCATTTGTTCTAACCAAGGCCAGGACCTAACAAGGAAGAGAAGTGAGTGTTAGTTTCCTTTTACTCATGGAGAGCTATGCAGAATTGATTCCTAGTTGATAAAGTAAAATAGTGTGTGTCTTAACTTCTGTATTACTTTATTTACAGGGTCTTTCAGTAATTAAGTAGTCCACATACTGATTTCAGGTCAGACATTTGTCAACATCATTATAAACCCTGTAGGAGATAACAGCTATATGGGTTTGCCTACAACATTCTATGGTCCCCTAGAACACAAGTCCTCAAAATCCACAGTAGCGGTTTATCTGCAGGTCTCAAAACAAAGCATTATGTCTCTGGTGAAACTGCCTTAGATTAACCTTGAGTGAGCCCTGCAAGCTAGCAGTACATGAAATCTTGTGTCAGAAGAGGTAAAGGATAAGCCAGGAAATCCCAGAGGAACCCTGCACTAAGAACTTCAGTATAATATCCATCATGTTGTATGAGAGGTCCTAGATGCCAGCACCTGGTCCCCAGACTGTATCAGGGAACCAAACTAACAGCTTTTTGGTACTGTACAGTTACATGCTATGTCAATAGCTAAGGTAAAATCAAAGCAAAAGTAGCACTTACCTACCACAGCTAATAGCAGCACTCTACCGCCAAGTCACCCCCGTCCTGGAATGAAGCAGAGTGTCAGGAGAACTCAAGAGAACCAACCATGAAACAGGAAAATCCAATCCAAATGCCTGAAATCAGATAGAGCTAATTACAGAACTCCATGATTGAGTCAGTCTGTCTATTTGCATCTCATCATACAGGCTGCTTAAAATGGACTAGCCCCAGTGGGCAATGATGTTTAACAGAAATCTGTGTAGTGAGGAGAGGGCGGCAGGCATAGACATGTCATGGTGGAGCAGCACACACGCATCAGTGTGAGAAGACCTTTGTATTTGATTCACTGGATAACTTGTAAGTGTTGGGCCCATTTGCCAGCTCTCCCCCATTCTTTTACTATTTAAGGATGTGATGTGCAATCAGCAACTGGCATGTGCTTTTCTTGATGCTTTAGTAAGATTCTGTTAGCCCCCTGATTAGCTAGGACTTCATTATTTTAGAAGCATACTCTAGACCCCTCTAGGAGTCCCATTTAAAAATATAGTACTTACATGAAACCCACACACCATTTAGAAGCCTGCAAGAGAAAGCTGGGATTAGCTGGGGCCCGCAATAAGCTTTTAGAGGATTTAATTCTTAAAGAACTGTATCAGTGCTTAGTCAATTTTATCCTCATTAGGATCAGAGACCTGATTCAACATCATCTACAGGAGATATAGACAGCTTGCTTTCCATACACACAACATGCTCCTCTCTGACCTAGGAGATGGGCACTTACACCCAGAAACCCTGCTCTAACCTCACTAGACCCTCAAGGAGTTCTTCATTTATTTCCCCCTTCCTGGGTCCATCTCCTCACTGATGAGTTAACTCAGGTGATCAGCACTTGGGTCTGAGCACCCAGGTTGGCTTAGCCTGAGTGAGCAGCCAGACTGCAAAGCCTATTTGACTTAGTGGTTCACACTGATCTGCACCCACAGCTCTAGGATTCTTTCAGTGAGCTGTGGGAGAACTTGTCTGTCCAAGCACACAGGATAAAAACTGGACAGGGTTCCCCCTGGAGCAAACCCTGACTAACTCAGTACAGCTGCCATAGCATGATGAAGTCTCTGCAATTCTTGTCTTTGCTAGAGCTGCCTTCTTTGTTCAAGTCTTTGGGACAAACAGTTTAGACCAACCCTACATGCTACATTTCTTGTTGTTTGTGTTTTTTCCTTCCTGTCTTCACTCTACTTCTTTCTATTACAGACCACCATTTCCTGCCCAATTTATCTGGGTGTTCCATTTCCTATTCCCTCTTTTTTAAGAGAAAACACCTGACACTACTATCGTTATTTTTTGGGCTTTAAAAACACAAACTAAGTCTGAAAGCTCTAAGGTTTCCTATTGCCAACATTCAAACTTAATAGGACAGAAGCAAGAGTAAAGCAGATTCAGACACCTGCAGGACAGTCTGGAATATATAGCATTTACACTAGAAAAGGTGCACTCCAAAGAATTACCTTCTGTGTGAAGTGGCCTGTGCTCTGCTCTCCTGCAAATATGTAACTGAGTTCAAGCTGGAATTTTTCCTCCGAACATCAGGTAGGTGGTCATCCAAAGCCAATCTGTTTAACATTGCCTGAAAAGGACAGATTTATGGCATCTGCATTTTATTATTTGCCTTACTGGAGCACCTAGGAGGCCCAGTCATGGACCAGGACCCCTTTGTGCTAGGCTAGGCACTCTATAGACAGAAAGTCCCTGTCCAAAGAGCTAACAATGCAAGTACAGCATCAGAGAAGAGAAGGCTGATAGATACATGGGGGGCAGGGGAGAAGCAGGTAGAAGAAAACAATGCAGTCAGCATGCTAGACATGTAGGCCTGGTCTACACAAACAGAGGTTGACCTAGCTACATTGCTCAAGGCTGTGCAAAACTAAGCAAAACTAAAGCCTCCAGCATACAACAGACTTATCAGTGTAGGAAATGTCTACACTACTGCTACAATGGCACAGCTACAGTGTAGACTTACGTGTCATCTCTAAGTCCATAGATGAAATTTGTAGTGTTATGTTAACTGTTTTAGCTGAATGGGCAAAACAGACTGGAGCCTGCTTTCTATAGCATTTCCTGCATAGATACTGCACATGCATTGACCTGGGAAGTATATGAAACCGAACTATTAGATCAAATGTGTTTTAGGGCACTCAATGTCCAAGCAGAAAAATAAGATCTGCACCAAGTGATCCCTAATACAGTCTGTGCTTCACCTTTCCTAGGTTCATTTGTGGACATTTACTTTATTTTTCCTCCCACTTTGTTAGTTCCCCTCCCCTCCAGTTGCTAGAGAAGGCTGGCAAAGAAAGCAATTTTGCCATAAACCAGCCCGTCTTCAGAGCAATCTTGTAGACAAGCTGATGCCCGGGGCCAGCTTTCCATGTGAACTGGTGACCAGAGTAACTCAGAGGCCACAGGAGCATGCATAAGAGGAGCGAAAGACAGTACAGCATGATCTTCATAGACTATCTGCTGAACTATGTTACCACATACAGCCTCCACTGGGGATGAGTGAATGGAAGTTGAAAATACAGAGCATCCAAGTCAAGTTACTTCCTAGTTTACTTTTAAATTTGTCTAGAGTGGATTTGGGTAGTCCAAAAATTTCTTTAGAGTGTTTGAAGAGCAGATTTCTTCCCTAGACAGTCTTTACTAACCAAGAATCACTTTCAATCAGCAGTTTTTGCCAGAGGAACAATCTACCCAACATAGCCTGAATGACTTATTTTTAATCATCAGGATTCACCTTCCACAGCCTGCATACATAGAAGAGGAAAACTTAAGCTAAAAGTTTTTTGGACATTGCTAATATGTACCAAGGAGGATCACACGATAGCCAGATACATCAGATAGGAGCGAAAGACAAAGCTGATGTTCGTCATTGTGTATTCTGCTGAACTATGTTATCATCATTGTATCGGCTTTGGTGAAACTGGCTCTAAGATACTTTTCTAATATGGAATTTAGTGCAGTGATTTCCAAACGTTTTCCCTACATAACCCCACTTTCAGGTGTGTTGTTTTCCACTACCATAGGCATCATGGAAGCTGCCATTTAAAAATGGCCTCCTCTGCACAGTGTGACCTCAAATGCACTGTACATGCAAGGCCACACCACAAGGAGGGTGCCATTTTGCTTTAAAAAACCACATCCTCTGGGCGTGCACGGTCTTGCTGCATGGAGGGCACTGTTTTGTAGAGCAAAATAGCTTCCCCGTGCAATGTGATCTCGTGCATAGTGTATGTGAGATCATGTTGTGTGGAGAAGGCCATTCTCAAAAACGCATCCTCTGCACGCCCAGGATTGCTGTGACCCCATCTGCTGATGAAGCAACCCCACGTGGGGTCACAGCCCAGTGTGGCAGCTGGTTTAGTATGATCTACCAAAAGATGAGAGGAACTTTGAATGAAATACAAGATGGTCTAGAACAGGGGTCGGCAACCCGCGGCTCCGGAGCCGCATGCAGCTCTTCAGCCGCGGTAAGCTATGTTTTGCAGCTCCAGACTATTTTTCTTTAGTCAGTGGAAGAGGGGGCAAAATGGCTCTTTTGATAGTAAAGGTTGCCGACCCCTGGTCTAGAAAGACAAAGCTATGAACTGGAGAGCACAATCCAAGATCCTCCGAGTAACAGGAAGAGTTAGAATTGTTCTGCTGTATTAAATTGACACAACCGCAAAACACGTGCAATAACCTGTCTTGCCATTGCACTGCCTCAGCTTCATGAAGAAAGGAAAGTGAAAACCACGAATGGATCACAGACGAGTTATTCTGTTTCTTACCAGAGAGTCTTCCTTCCACGAGCCTTTCAACTTCCTCCATTAAATCCTGAGAAAGGAGATTAGAGTCATGAAGCACGTTCAGACTCCAATAAATGAAACTGCTCCCCACAATGCCATGTGCCTCAGTTTAAAATGTAGGTGGTTGAGCTCTCTCATCACTCTCTTGGTCAAGAGTAGCAAATAAGTGTCATCATTGTGGCACAAGAGGAAAATTTGGTATTTAGCTGCTGGAACATGTTTAGCTAGCATACTGACCGGACTAAAACATAAGACATCTAGATCATAATTTACATTTTGTTCCCTAAGTAATCTGGTTCCCCATTTAGGATACAAAAATGCAAACATGATTTTACCTTAGCAAGTGACATCAGGTCTCAAACTTTCCCAGGTCTGCAAACAAAATAAACAAAAACTCAAGCATTGGTAATTCAAAGCTTGATATCAGAGCAGGCACTGAATGAAGCCTCAGAATAGAGTTATCAGAAATCACTTCTGTCCACTACTCTTATGCTTAAAGCATCATTGGCTGTTCAGTTTAATACCTGTCTTTCACTTTGTTATAAGCCTTTTCTTCAGACAGAAAGAAGGGAGACATTGTACCAAGCACAGGGAAAGAATGGTATTCACCCACAACAGGGTGAGGATTACCAGTACAGGCACAGAAGAGGGTCAATTAAGAGTCACTTGCTATATAGGCAGCTACTGGAAAGTTCACAGAGCAGCACTGGCCCTGCACCTCTTGCAAGTTCAGCAGGGACTCCAGATTTCTTGAGAACAGTGAAGTCACATCTTCAAGTGGACTTGGACTAGGGCAGATAATACTTTTTCCAAATTAAATCCTATCTTTAAAAAGCAGTTCCTACCTGTCTGGGAGTTACAAGCAAGGGAAGAACTTGCTTGATGTATCATGGCTAAAAACAGAAAAATACAATGTGTAAGTTACAAGATGCCCTCAACCACAGGAACAGCTCTAGTCATATGCAAAACTTAGGCACAATAAATGCTCTTAAACCTGTTCTGCAGCAACCATTGTTAGGTCTCAAACGATCAGAGGTGCCAGTTACTGTCAACTAGAGTCTTTTGCAATACAAAAAATACAGCCCTTAATGATCACCTGCCATTCCTTCTATGATGCAATTATAACTGTATAGAGGGCACAAGTTACACTCAGGCAAGCACGAATCCCATTTTGGTTTTGCCTGTTTAGGCTAGAATAGAACACAGTACAGCCAAACTATTTATGCCATTGCCCAGTGGTAAGAACATCCCATGTCCAGCTCAGAGATGTTGGTATTCATCACTCTCTCAGATGTCCCTACCAACATGGTTTTCATCACATGCAGGTACATGGAGGGCAAGTTCAACCAAGACATGACACTATCACATAAAAAGGTAAGTTTGGGGCCTGTTAATTATTAACAAGGAAAAGCCATGCTTGTACAGAGACTTGCCTTGCTCTCCTATTAACGCAGATAGAACTAAACAAAGATTCAACTTTCCACCAGGTGTTCTCATGTAAGGTCCAGGTATTCAAATATAAGACGTTCCAACTTACTCCTAAGGATGGGTTTCCATCTTCCAGCTACTCTGATACCACATCTTTCCAATTCCCTCTCTACCGTCACCCTATGGGCTGCAGGGGAGACCAGTCCCTTCCCAAATTACTGCCTATGGAGAAGCTACAGAACATCACCCAAGCTATAGCGAGCTCCAGCAACTGTGAGCCTGCATAGGGTTCTCGCTACACGTTATTAGCCAGAGGCACAAAGCCACAATCCTGCTCCTCGGTGGAGCTCAGTCCTACAAACCCTGCGTCTGAGCCGCTCTCAGGAAGGCAGGGGGCTGCCTTTTCACAGCCCAGCCTGTTGCACGCACCCCAGGCCTGCTCCTGCCCGCCTAGTAGCCGGGATCCGCTAGTCACAGGAGGCTCTGCTGCAGACAGACCCGCCCAGGCGCGGAGGCTCAGGGCAGAGCCCAGCGCCCTGGCACCGCACCACGTGCCGCGCACCCCAGGACCCGACCGGCGAAGCCTCTCGCTGCCCCCGGAGCGTGTCTGCACCCGCGGCCGCCCCCACAGCCCGGGCTTAGCCGCGAGCGGGGCCACCAGCGCCCCCGGCCGAGCCCGGCGAGGGGACCGGGACCTGCGCCCCGCGGGGGGCGGGGGGCAATCCACCGCCATCCGCCTCAGCCCGCACCCACCGGCCGCAGCGCCCCGGCCACAGCAACGCCGCAGCGCCCCGCCACGGCGCCGGGCCCGGTATCGACGGGCACCGAGGCGCCCCGGCGGCCTAGGGCCCAGCGACACTCACCAGCCCAGCACCGCCATCTCGCGCCGGGCGCCGAAAGGAGGGGTGGAGGCGGTGCCACCGCTATATATGTCCGCCCGGCGCGCGGCCACGTGACAGTGCCGCCCAATCACAGTCCCCGCGGGACTGTGGCCGTGCCCCGCTCCCGGACCCGGCCAGGCTCCGCCCCCAGAGCCATGGCGGCCGCATTCCAATGGGCGTGGTCACATGACGCGCGGCGCGGCCGCTCCTTACCGGGGCACGGGGGGGGGCGGCGAACTGGGAGCGGGGGGAGGAATTTTCTTCCGGGGTGCGGCCCGCTCGGGGGGGTTCGCTTCCGGGACGGCGTTCCGGCCCGGCCCCACCCCGGGAGGTAGGTACCTGCCGCGCGCGCCGTCCGGCGGCCCCGGGCTGGGGCGCGCCCGGGAACCGCCCCGCTCCCGAGGCGCTGTCAGGCGCCCCCGCCCCCGCGGCCGGCGCACGGGCCCCCGCCTTGCCCAGGGACCCCCTGCGAGCGGGCAGCGCGCGCCCCCTCCCGCCCCGCGGGCAGCGCCTACGGGCCGGGGCCCCCCATGACCCCTCAGCCCGGTCGGGGGGGGGGC
>ML675646.1:5098045-5474648 GCA_007922155.1 Mesoclemmys tuberculata | reverse complement strand
GGGGGGCGTCTGCCCTAGTTGCGGGATACCAGGCTCTGCTCCTCTCCCTCCCCCCTCTGAGGGGCTGCCCCAACTTGCCCCATCACCAACACCCACAGCTTTGTCATACTCATGGTCCCCCCCAGTCCCATCCCATGGCGACTCCTGAATCCACTGCCATGTCCCAACGAGCTGCTGTCCCTCTATCCCACCCGGAGTGGCTTTCTGCTCCCTGCCACCAGCCAGCCAGGAAATCCTCCTTAGAATCATAGAATATTAGAGTTGGAAGGGACCTCAGGAGGTATCTAGTCCAACCCCTGCTCCTTAGCAATAGCCTCCACCCCATGGTCCTGTGTTCACCCGACGTTTGCGGGGATTTTCCCATACGTGCACAGCTACTAGGCAGGGCCAGCAATTGTGTGACTGCTTGTGTGTACCACGCATGGACTGCCATCTGTGTTTTAAGTCACTGCGTTCTCTAGACCTGCTCTTAGTAGGATTACATGGCTTGATGCTACAGACGCCCTGACACCACCATTTCCAACATTGGTGAAGCTGCATTGGTGGTGGTGCCACTGCAAGCTGTGAGTTGCCGAGCCTGCCACTCCTACCCTGGCTCAAGAGTCCTTTCACCCTCTACCCCAGTCACCTCCACATGAGGGACAGGACTCTGCCTACCTCACCTTGACCCCTGCCCTCCAGTTGTTATTTATACAGCACAACACATATGCAGCTTCCTTTTAAACATAAGATGCAGTTCCTTCTTTGAGGAACTTACTATTGAAGTGCAAGGGCAACACTGTATTGAGAGGTAGACGCCAAGACAACCGATTACAGTGATGAGCGCATGTGGTTTCTTTGGTTTGTTATAGCCACACCCCTGTGATAGTTCTGCATTTTAACTTTTTTTAAAAGCATGAAAGCTTTTACTTTGAATTCTGTTCTGATGGAACTGGGTGATTGGGGTAAAGGAGGCAGGATGGTGTGAGGGCACCAGAGGTTCTTAGGAAGACACGGGCAGAAAGTGGTTGTGGGGAGAGATGTGCAATAGGGAGGGATAAAGAGTGGCAGGGTGAAAAAGACAGATGCAGGTAGTACAAATGAGAACAGGCAAGTTGTGATGCCAAAGTTAACTAGTCCGTGATGGGATTCAGGATCAAGTGGTGGAAGGCGTTTGTTAAATTAGTTTATAGCAAAGGCCCTGAGAATAAGTCACTGGAGCTCTTGTTTTGGGAGAGCTGGCAGAAGTAGAGAGCTACTACAGTAGGGGAGCAGCTTTTGTAGCCCAATTATGTGTTGTATCTCCTGTACAGATCTCCCTCCCTTAGAGAGCCAGCCCTGGAGCAGGAGTGTGTGACTTGCATGGGACTGAGGTGGAAAAAAAAGTAGCTTCAAGAAAGCAGAGAAAGAACATTAGTGACTTGAAGCAAGGTCAGGCTGTGGCATGAGTGGAGTTCCAGCATAACTGAACCCTTTGAGGCTGAAAAGTTCCAGAGGGGTAGCCGTGTTAGTCTGTATACAGCAAAAACAACAAGAGTCCTTTAGCACCTTAAAGACTAACAAATTTCTGCGGACATAAGCTTTCGTGGGCTGCAGCCCACTTTGTCAAATGCATGAAGTGGAAATTCATGCATCTGATGCAGTGGATTGCAGCCCACGAAAGCTGATGCTCACAGAAATTTGTTAGTCTTCAAGGTGCTACAGGACTCTCGTTCTTTTAGAGGTTGTTTCCAGAAGTTTGGCTCACGCAGCAGTTCTGGGGCTGTGTAGTGTGTGACATGCTGTTCCCTGCAGTCTCAGATGACTCCTGCTGACGGGCAGCGCACACAGGACCAACATCCATGTGGTGCCAGGGCTGTTGGTGGCAGTGGTTTGGAGACACCCCTTTCCCTCTGCCAGTCCCAACACATTCCACATACGTGCAGTAACCTAGCAGCAGCAACCAGAGACTTGTCTTTTGTCACCTACTCACATACAAGAGTTTCTGAAGAGAATCAGGAGTGAAGTGTGATTTTTTTGTCTCCAGATAATGTCTGACTCTGCATGATGGCTAGATAAGTTCTAATACAAGAGCCCTACTATTGCTAACTCCAAGCATTCAAAAGCTATGATTGGGCTCTTTTGGCCCCCCACATTTCCCCCCAAATGAGATTTGAAGTGAATAAACTTGAGGGTTTTATTTGCCTTGTTTGAGCCTTTAAAGTTCATGATTTCAATCTTCTCTGCAGCCATGAGGGGTAGAAGCATTAAAAAAAAAAAAAGTTGAGGCTTTGAGACACCAAACATAAATCTGTGCTAAAAAACAAGAACTGGCCAGCTTTGTCCGTTGATGGAAAAAATTGGTGATTTAGAGTGACAAGATCCCCTATTTTAGTTCATAATTGACAAGTTCTTGGTCCAAATTATATCTTATAGTTCAAAAGCTAGTCAAGTCAACCAGTGCTAACAGTTAATGCTTCTAGTCCTCAAGTACTAAACCTCTCCTGTTCAACTCAACCCTTCCAATAAAGCCTGGAAAACAGGGTTTGCAGCTTTCTCTGCAAGTCCGCAAGCCTGCTGTTTATGACTAAAGATGTATTGGTGCTACAGGGGGATTAGTTCTAGTTGAACATCCTTCACTGAAAACAGTCCCCTAAACTTTGGCAAAGATTGGCCTCAGTTGCTCTGGTACCTCTGGTTTTCTAATATAAGCAGAAAACAAGTGTTACAAGGCCAATGCCTGAAACTGTATTTAAAATTACATCAGAAGCATCTGGGGCACAAGTATAATATGCTGTCTGCGCGTAGTACTGCCCAGATGATTCTTCCAAAGGCTCGTCAGGTGAAGACGTGGAGGAAATGCATAGAATCATAGAATATTAGAATTGGAAGGGACCTCAGGAGGTCATCTAGTCCAATCCCCTGCTCAAAGCAGGACTATCCTCAGCTAAATCATCCCGGTGAGGGTTTTGTCAAGCCTCAGCTTAAAAACCTTTAAATTCCAGCTCCTCCCTAGGTAACCCATTCCAGTGCTTCACCCCCCTCCTAGTGAAAAACTTTTTCCTAATGTCCAACATAGACCTCCCCCACTGCAACTTGAGACCATTGCTCCTTGTTCTGTCATCTGCCACCACTGAAAACAGCCTAGCTCCATCCTCCTTGGAACCCCCTTTCAGGTAGTTAAAGGCTGCTATCAAATCCCCCCTCATTCTTCTCTTCTGCAGACTAAACGGGCCTCATTCTTTCAGCCTCTCCTCACAAGTCTTGTGCTCCAGCCCCCTAATCATTTTTGTTGCCCTCTGCTGGACTCTCCAACTTGTCCACATCCTTGTTGTGGGGGGGGACCCAAAATTGGACACACAACTCCAAATGCGGCCTCACCAATGCCGAATAGAGGGGAATAATCACTTCCCGTGATCTGCTGGCAATGCTCTTACTAATGCAGCCCAATATGCCATTAGCCTTCTTGGCAACCAGGGCACACTGCTGACTCATCTCCAGCTTCTTATCCACTGTAACCCCCAGATCCTATATTACACAGTTTTTTTACAGTACTAAAGTTAGGAACTAATACCAGAATCATGCAAAAACTGAGGGCTCACAGCAACATAAACTCATACAGTGTATGTTTCTTATTGCTTGGAGTTCTACCTTCTAAACAGTGTGGGCAAGCTAAAGGTGATTTTCAAAGAGAAAGGAGAGAATTTGTCTGTGGACAAGATGCAACCATTTAGGCTTATCTAAGTCCTAACGTGCCCTCTTTTCAGAGGGCATGTGAACAAAGATCTTCACATCCGTTTGCCTTAGGGGGAAACAAACACAGGTTCTGATTTCTCCCTGCTTTCAGGGTTAAGGCAAACAAGCTCACTTTGTTTTTAAGTCTCTACCAAAAAGAGCTGTAGAAGAATACCACTGCCAGCATCCAGCACCTGATTGGACCTGTCTTCTCTATAGCTTAGGCTGGTTTCCTGGGAGGCTAATAGGCTTCAGCTGCTTCTGAACCCTGTCCATTAACCCTCGTTCCCAACATAGTCCTGCCTGGAACCCTAGCTTCCAGAGCCAGATGTGTTGTTTACCCTGCTGCAGTGCCCTTCTGTGTTTATGATTAGAAAGAAGACCTGAATGATTTAAAAAGAGAGAAAAATAACATTTATTTTTACATTAGAAACGTGCAAATGGAGAAGTAGGATTATCTCATTTTAGGCCTCTGATCCTGAAAACATTTGAGCGTGTGCATAACTTGATGTCAATGGGACCATCCCGATGAGTGAAGTTATGCATGTGTTTAAATGTTTGCAGGATGAGGGCTATAGATACCAGACAAGTGACACCAGATTAATTGAGAGGGGAAGTGTTTTTATTCAGACAGTATGAAGCTTTTTTTGTCACCACCCATCTAACTCAGGCACCTTACAAACAATTGGATGCATTTGTTAAAGATTCAGCATTGTTGTCCCTTCGGTTAAGGAGTGAGAGACCTCATAGTGCACATCTGACCCCTCCAACAAACCAGGGAAGATGAGTTGACATTCCTCATACTGCAAAGGAAAACAGAATGAAATCCTTTTTAAGGGGAAAAAACAGCCCATCTTTTTGGCCTCCTTAGTACAGCAGAAGAAACAAAAGAATACCAATCCAATTTCCTTTCTTTTGTACATCACTGTTAACAGTACAATCAAGACCCTGGCTTTTATATTTCCTCTTGTTTGTGTACTTAAAATTCTTAGCATTGCATTAACTTAGACCTTTGCACTCCATTTTCTTGTTTGTTTTTTAAAAGACAGGAAAAAAGGCGGAACTTTTAGATGTGGCACTGTGAAATTGCACAATTGTTTTGTGCAATTTAGGGGTTTTAATCTTAACCAACCTGTAGCTACACAGAATTTCTATCTGCAATATTGTACAGTTTTGCAACTTTTTGCACAGCTTTGTTGTATGACAGACAGTTATGTAGCTTCAAGCTTGGTATCATACTTCGCTGTGCAAGTACAAACCCTCCTGTAGAGTGCCTTTGAAGCCGTGTAGGCCCTGATCCTATAAAGACACACATGCTTAACTTTGTGCATATGATTGGTCCCACTGACTTTGTGATTTCTCAGAATAGATAAAATCTAAATGAAGATATTCCTGGACTCCCTAAAATTGTTTTGGTGCCTGCAGCAGTCCCTCTAATCAGCACTTCAGATGCCATCCAAGTTGGAGCCTGTTTAAGCCACAAGTGATCTTTATTGAATGCTACTTACTTTTTCTTGGTATGCATCTAGTCTAGAATTTCTTTTTTTAATTGGTTTTATTTGTATTTAAATCTATATTTGGCTCATTTGGAATTTTTACCATATATGGCCAAGGCTCATTTTCAAACTTTGCCAGCAAGATACACGAGGATCATAGAAAAAGGAAGGAAGGAAGGAAAACTAATTGACTTGCTTTCATTAACCATCATTATCCACAACTAATGTTTTGCTGTATTCATCTCTTTGCCTAAAGAAACAAAAATGTTAGCTACAGTAGTTTACGTTTTCGTGGAGGCAGCTTGACCCAGTTTATAAAGCACAGGACTTGCAGTTGAGAATTGGATTCGCTTCTTGCCTCTGCCACTGACTTACTGTGTGGATTTTTTTTTTTTGCCAGTTTCAGAAGTGTCTACTAGTATTGAGTGCTCTACCTGAGACAGCTAGGGCCATGTTTTCATTTAGTTCAGGTGAAATTATATGGGTTGAGCCCCTCTGAAAGATCCTTGGAAGCTGGGCAACCAAAGTTAGTGGATATATGGAAATTTAGGCCTCAATCTCTCCATCTTTGCTTCCCCTTCTATAAAACCTGGGTATAACGGTACTTGCTCGTCTTTGTAAAGTCCTTTGATATCTTTAGAGTCAAATAATGTATAAGTGCCAAGGTATTATGATCAGCCATTATGCAGTCAATTACATATATTAGCATCTGAACCATTTCTAATGCTCTCCATACAAGGAAAAATCACTTCTACTGAGCTCATCTTGGAGGCCCAAAGGGTGAAACTTTGAGAGCAAAGCAGCGGGAGTAGTGGAGGTGGGTCCATAAAAGGATTAATTCTCCTATAAAGTGATCCACAGAGTGCAAAAGCTGAGAACCAGTGCAAGCATTAGTACATTTAGATGCACAACACCTCTGGGAAATCAAAGTGCTTCAAGATTCATAGATTCCAAGGCCAGAAGGGACCATTGTGATAATCTAGTCTGACCTCCTTCGTAACCACAGCCAGAAAATTTATCCAACATAATTCTTAGAGCAGATCTTTTAGAAAAACATCCACTCTTGATTTAAATATTGCCAATAATGGAGAATCCACCATGACCCGGGGTTAGTTGTTCCAGTTACTATCACTGTTAAAAATGTATGCTTCATTTCCAATATGAGTTTGTCTACCTTCAACTTCCAACCACTGGATCGTGTTACACCTTTCTCTACTAGGTTGAAGAGCCCATTATTAAATATTTGTTCCCCATGTAGGTATTTTTACACTGTAGTCAAGCCACCCCCAAGATCCATGGGTGAAAGGTGCTCCAAATGCCAGTTATTACTAGTCCTGTTAATCCTGTTTTTCTTTCCAGCTGGGTTGTACACCTACAACTGGGGCAGCCATGGAGAAAAGTGGAAACATTCAGCTGGAGATTCCTGACTTCAGCAACTCTGTCCTGAGCCACCTCAACCAGCTGCGCATGCAGGGCCGCTTGTGTGACATAGTGGTCAATGTTCAAGGACAGGCTTTCCGCGCTCACAAAGTGGTGCTGGCTGCTAGCTCGCCCTACTTCCGTGACCATATGTCATTGAACGAGATGAGCACGGTCTCTATTTCAGTCATCAAGAACCCCACTGTTTTTGAGCAGCTCCTTTCTTTTTGCTATACCGGGCGGATATGCCTGCAGTTGGCTGACATCATAAGTTACCTAACGGCAGCCAGCTTCCTGCAGATGCAGCACATCATAGACAAATGCACGCAGATCCTCGAGGGAATTCACTTCAAAATTAACGTGGCAGAGGTTGAAGCTGAACCGAGCCAGACTAGGACAAAGCATCAGGAGAGACCCCCAGAGTCTCACCGGGTTACCCCAGGTCTAAACCGCTCTTTGAGCCCACGCCACAACACTCCGAAAGGGAGTCGTCTAGGCCAGGTCAGCACTGTGCTGGATATTCGGGAGCTTAGCCCGCCTGAGGAGTCCACCAGCCCTCAGATAATTGAGCAGAGTTCAGATGTGGAGAGCAGGGAGCCCATACTGCGGATTAACAGAGCAGGACAGTGGTATGTTGAGACGGGCATGGCAGACCATGGGGGACGGAACGACGATGATGTTAGGGTGCTTGGAGGAGTACGTATTAAAACAGAGAACCTGGAGGAGTGGCTGGGCACAGAGAATCAGCCATCAGGAGAAGATGGGAGCAGCGCTGAGGAGGTCACGGCTATGGTAATTGACACAACAGGCCATGGATCGATGGGCCAGGAGGCTTACACATTAGGGTCATCAGGAGCCAAAGTGGTCAGACCAACCAGCAGTGAGATTGACAGGTGAGATTCCTTTAACTCATTTACGAAGTGTAGTTGGAAGAGTAGATGCCACAATGTTTTTATCTGGCTTGACTCTGTGTTTTCCCTGATCATCCATCGCTCTTTATTTCACACACTGTTCTTAGGCATATGTGCTGAGGTGTTTTCTGTGTTCTTAAGAAGTATTTCTGTTACTAGCCGTACAGTATTTGCTGTGTGGCGAATAAGAACAACATCTCCAGTTACAGGCTAGATAGGGTAAAACATAAGGGTTATCAACCATCCTGCTTCAGAAACAAGCTGATCACCAGCTGTAGGTCAGGAGGAAATCTGCCTTTGGTGGTACAGGATTGCAGAATTCAATGTGTTGGGGAGGTGGGGGTTTGGAGGGGTTAAATCTTCCTCTGAAGCAGTTGTCATTTGGTCAATTTGAGAAAGAAAACATGGGATTGGATGAGTCACTGTTCTTTCCTGCTGTGATAGTTTCTCTGGTAAGAACAGAAAGCTTTCGTTTATAATAGGGGAGTATATTTGTATTGTGTTGACTCCGTATCCCTCTGCCTCACTTCTTCTGATTAAAGCAAATGGGTTCCGGCTGTGTTTGTGGTACTTTTCCTCACCCTTTCCTCTCTTCTCTCTCATCCCAAACCCTCCAGTTCCCCAGGAGAGCAGCTTCCTGGCAGTGGTGGATGCCCCATCATTTGTCATTTAAAACTATAAAAGTTCTGTAATCTATACTGGAGGTAACAATCCTGAGCTGGGTCTCAGGGGAACATACTAGCTCTGGACAGGTCTAATTTCTATTATTCTGTTAATTCCTTTCCTTAGATCAGCTGGCCTTAGACACTTGGGTATCCATCGTTTTCACCACACATTACTTCTACCACTCCTTTCCTGGAGCCATCTGCTTCATCCGTGTGACATCCCTCAGCTTCACTTGCCCAGGGAGCTGGAAGACTGGAGGTGCCTTTTGAGCAGAGGTTTCTTCTCTTGTAGTGCTGCTGGAGTCAGCGAGCGCTGGCCCATTTTGCATTTTATTTTAGTAGCAACCAAAAATCTGCCTATTCCTGAAGCAAGTTGATTGACCCAGTTTTATGTTTCAGATATTAAAACGGGAAGCACAGACCAGTCTGTCCTGGTTTTTCTTTTAAATTTGCACTGCTCCACATTCTGTCTCCTGAGGGGGAAGAAGAGATTCTCTTCAGGTGCTTCTCTCACCCCCCAGTACATGCGCTAACCGTACTACGCCAGTAGCCGTTTAAAACTCTACTTACATTCTCTCCCCGCCCGCCCTCCTCCACAGATTTAGCCCTTCTGGCAGCATGGTAACTGTGACTGAGCGGTACAGATCGAAAAGCGAGTCTCCCGGGCGGATGGATGAGCCGAAGCAGCCCAATTCCCAGGTACACAACCTAGCCCGGGGTTTGGGTTGACCTGTTTTCAATGAAGGTGTTGGGATGTTCTGGTTCCTGAGTTGTAACCAAGTATGCTTTTTTGTCATTCTGGATAGAAATGCTATATGTGTCTGTGGCAACGTAAGACTTAAGATGACCTGTGCTATTTATTCCCTTGCTTTGTAAGTGCGTGGATTTTATAAACGGTGTCAGAGGCAATTCACACTTTGGTTAAAAGAACAAGAAGGCTCCCAAATGCTGTTTACACAGACTCTCCCGCTGATGCTGCCATGGGTGCAGCTGAATAGATGATAGTTCTGGAGGGAATTTGGGGGGGGGACAATTCCCTCATGTAGCTAGAGTCATAGAATATAAAAGCTGCCTATGTAGTCACACCTAACTAGAATAGTTCAGGTGTTAGGCGCATGTGCTGATGCTCCTGGGTTCTGTCTTTGCTGATGCTCTTGATGGGGTATTAAAAATGCATCTTCTCAAGTAATTTAAAAATGTATTTGAGGGATAGACGTTTTGCAAAGATGTCAAAAGGCAGCCATATTAAAGGCTCTGACTCTGAATGTTTGTACTCAATGTATTAAATGTTTAGAACACAGTTTGCCTGTCATTGATCCATAAACCTGGAAAGCCTGAGCATTTTGTTGTTGTTATAACGGGGGACTAAAATCAACCATAACAATGGAGAGGGTGCCACCTCTCCAGATTAAACCACGCACAGCTACAGAGCCAGGACTACAGTTTTAAAATTTTTTACATCTACTGCTTGAGCCAAAGGAAGAGCTTTGCTAGCTGCCATCTGTAAAAGGACCCTTGTGTTCTTACTAAGCTGGAGCTGGCCAACAGAGTTGGCAACTTCCTCTCTCTTTCTCTCACTCAGATCTAGGACCCTATTTTCAGAGGCGCTCAGCTCACAGAACTCTAGCTGACGTCCAGTTGTGGGCACTCAGCCCTCCTGAAACACAGGCCCAAGTGTTTGCTCCCGATCCCATTTTTGATGTTAATAGTGCTGGATTGGGCCCATAACCCCCCCGTGGGAGCAGGATTAGGCCCCAGACTCTCCATTGGTACAAACTTTACCAGCTTTGCACATATAGCAGGTGCCTGAGTTTTCAAGGAGACTTAACTTTATGGGACGTTTTAAGGTTAGTAACAGGCCGTCTGGAGCTGCAGAAGACCAAGGAAAGTCTGACCAAAGTCAGAAATTCAAATGTAATTTTCAATAACATAAAAATACTTTGAATTTTCTTCATACTTTGGAAAAAAACATCCAACTTTGCCTTCAGAAGAAATCCAGAAACGTTGAGGTCACGCTAAACATATAAAAGCGGGACAGACAAGGCTTTTCCATGGAAAGCGGTTGCAACCTTGAGTGTGAAAAGACCATAAAGAAGTAGCCTCAAGCTCCAGTTGAACGAACTGGTTGGAGTTGTGCACTTCTAGCCACACCACATGGTCAAGTGTCACGTCACCCTGCTCTCCTGGGCTTGATATCGTGTGTGCCACAAAGCTAGCCTGTAGAGTACCTGTTGGCCGCACTTTCCTGTAATGTGCTGTGCTTTTGTTCATGTCATTTTGTCCCAGGTAGCTTTCCATTCTAAGTGTGATCGATGGTGAGGCACCTGGCACTAGAATATCCTGCTGAAGGGATGGCCCTTCCGGGGTTACATGGGCTACCTATCTGGGTTTTGCGTCTTATGAAACTGGCATAACCCTTCAAATGCCAGCTGTGCCCTCCCGATATGAGTGCCGGTATCCAGGAGACCGTGGATTTGCGTCAGTTCAGTCTGAATGTGGTAGCTGGCCAGGAATAGCAATGTGCATGGTTGTCCTAACTTACAAGCTTGTGGTTAAAGACCCATTCTTGGCTACTCTTCTTTCTAGTTCAGAAAGATAATGGGGAATCAGGAGATCTGCATGCTGTTCCTTGTTTTGTGACCTTGGGCAAATCATTTAAGGTTTCCATTTAGAAAGTGGGGATAAAACTGACTTCACAATCCATTGGTAAGAGATAATTCATTGCCTGTGGAGTATCTTCAGACCTTCAGATGTGATTTTCATACACTTATTTTGCCTTCATCATACTAACTCTGTTCATTTACTTACTTTTCCTTTTACAAGTAATATTGAAAAAGGAACTTCCAATAGTTTAAGAAAATGTCCAAGTTCTCAGACAGTTAACACAACATTGGTACCTTTGATCCAAAACTCGATTCTGCTAAGTTCCATGCTGATGAGAGCCATGTTTATCTTCCCAGGTCCCAGTGAACAAGTTAGGGAAGGGAGACATAAAGCAGTGCTTTTTAGCATGTGGTCTATTAGTCTTCAGACTGAAAGCCCCATTGAGCATAGCACTTCAGCGTGTCCTTAAGGCTGAGCATGTGCGTAGTCCTACGTAGTTCAACGTTTGGCACATACTTAAGTGTTTGACTGGATCAAGGCCCAAGAGAGGAATAAAAATATCCTGTGTCTTATAGTCTTCCTAGCTGACACTCTTCCTTTTTCTGTCTTAATGTGCCTGGCCCAGGTGGAGGAGTCAGCCATGATTGGAGTGAGCGGTTATGTTGAGTATCTCCGTGAACAGGAAGTGTCTGAGCGGTGGTTCCGGTACAACCCGCGGCTTACCTGCATCTACTGCGCCAAATCCTTCAACCAGAAAGGCAGTCTGGACCGGCACATGCGTCTCCACATGGGCATCACGCCCTTCGTCTGCCGCATGTGCGGTAAAAAGTACACCCGCAAGGATCAGCTGGAGTACCACATCCGCAAGCACACAGGCAACAAGCCCTTTCACTGCCACGTTTGTGGCAAGAGCTTCCCCTTCCAGGCCATCCTCAACCAGCACTTTCGCAAAAACCACCCTGGCTGTGTGCCTCTGGAGGGGCCGCACAGCATTTCCCCTGAGACTACCGTCACCTCGAGGGGGCAGGCTGAGGAAGAGTCTCCCCCACAGGAGGAAGCTGTTGTGGTGGGGGAGACAGCACAGGGATCCGTGTCTACCACCGGGCCAGATTGAAATGGGTTGTGGGGGAGGACCCTCTTCCAGTTTGACTGTAAGCAGTCAGCACCGAGATGGCGGGCTGGTACTGTAATCAGTGCAATGCCACCACTGGACGGGATGTTGCCAAAACAGAAGATTAACAAAAAAACAAAGTGCTAAAAGCTTTTCCCCTTTTCCTCAGCTCCTTGGGAAAAAAACAAAACAACTGGGTCAATCGACTTCTGATTCAGGGATCGACAGGATTTTTTAATGTTTTTAATATAGTCAGTAGCGATCCAGGAGAAGCAGTCATTTTATTTCTTGATAGCATTTTGGCTCAGCACCTCGGTCTTTGTGGTGGTGTTGGCTGTAATGGCCCAAATTCAGTGAGTGCAGCGCACAGGTGTCTGTTTTCACAACAGCTGCTGGTTCATTTCATGGGATAGCAGGGGAAAGGAACAGTTACCCTCCCCTTTTCCCAGGTAGTTGTCATGTTAAAGGAATATCACTGTCCTGGTGGAACTTGCCCTGCCCGAGTGTATTTATCCTGTCTTATTTTGGTGTGTCTCTTTTAAAATTTTAATTAAACCATTATTTTAGGGCTTTCTGCTTGCCCATTCTAGGCGTGTGGCATTCTGTCCGCTTGTTAAAAGCGGGCAGCAGCCTTTGAGCAGTATTCTAGAGGTCAGCAAAATCTGAAGCGCTTAGGCTACTGAAAGTGAAATTAGTAGCTGTGAGGTTTGCATTAGACTTGACTACGTTTTGAGGGGAGGGGATTTGGGAAGGGTGCGCTTATTGTTCCAAGTATTCATGGCACAGAGCACTCCAACTTCCTGACCAGTTTCTGCACAATGCAGTTCTTCAAATGTTGCCAAGAGTTAGGAAGAGATTTCTTGTCCGGATGAATTGACAAGTTAGAGGCTGGCCACCAAAGTCATCTTTGGCTTCCCCTGCACTTGGTCTTACGTAAGAGCAATATTGTATGTCGAAACAGTCCAATCCCAGTGAAATGATCATGGGTGGTTGTTTTTAACTATATCTCCATGTACTAGTTTGATAAGTTTATATAATTCAAATGCAAAAAACCCTACATTAACTCCTCATAATGGTCCAGGAAATTCAGCGTTGCTGCTCCTACAGTAATTATGACTCTGTCCCTTGCACATCCTAGTGTTTTATATTCCAAGTAACTCTGAAGTTAAGGGTAATTTACAAAACCCAGAGGGACATGCCTCGGATGTGTTTGCACTTACGTATGTGTTTGAACAGAAAAATATAGTACAGGTACATAGGTGGAAATTCAAAAAAGCAAATGTCTTGATACCCTTTTCAAATATGCAATAGTTTAAGAATTTGCTTTGGCTCTTGTGCTGGGTTTTAGGTAAGTGCAAAAAGGAATGAGCTGCTGGTCGTACTGCATTTGCATATTGGAATTGGGAGAGGATGTGTCGGAAGGAATCCTGTTGTCCGAGGGAGCATAGTGTGTGATGGTGAAGGAGGAACATCAGGTTAGTGGGAGGAGCAAGGAGGCATTTGAAAAACCGTGTAAACGTTAAAACAACGGGAGTCCTGGAGCACTTTAAAGCCTAACAAATTTCTGCAGGCGTAAGCTTTTGTGGGCTGCAACCCACTTCGTCGGATGTAAACGTTTTGTCCTGCTTTTGTAGGGAGGCAGGATGGTCTTGGTGTTAGAGCACAGAATTGGCAGACAGGAGACCTCCGTTCTCTTTCTCCCGTAGTGGCAGCAAAACAAGCCCTGCGGCATTGAGTCTCAAGCCTGGTGAGTTGACACGGGCTTGCAGGGCTTTAAAAAAAAAAGAAAAAGGCAATGTAGATGTTTGGGCTCAGGCTGGAGGAAGAGTCTTGGAGCCCAGACTCCAGCCCAAATCTGAACGTCCACACTGCTGTTTTTAGCCCTGCAGCCCCGCCCGAGCCAGTTGACCAGGCTCTGAGACTTGTTGCCAGGGGATTTTGGTTTTTTGCTCTGAATATGCATCCTTACCGTGTAACCTTAGGCAAACCAAATCTTCCTGTGCCAATTTCCCTATCTGTAAAATGGGGATAATAATACCTCCCTACCTCACAGCATGTCTGGATGGAAGAATCTCTAGGAGGGCAAAGTATTATCCACCCTCACTCCGTGTAATGTAAGGGTCATGCTGCCTCGCCCATCTCTCTCCCAGATAGCGAAGGCGGCTGGAGTCTGTGCGTGCAATTGTAGGGCAGGAGAATTGGAAAGAGCCGTTTTAATCTGTGGGGCCCCTGATAGACTGGAGTGGGGATGCTGTCTCTGCGGGAAGCTTTGGGGATGTTCTGAGGTAGGATGGTTGCAATGTACAGTTCCGCTGACGATTTAAAACGCTGCCGTGGATGCTGTACCACCTGCCAAACGTCAGCGTAAGACCATGAAAACTGTTCTCAGCAATAACTCCCCACGACCAGCAAAATTCAGTGAGCTAGTGAAGGTTAAACAAAATAGGACTGCACACCTTAAAAGTGCTTGAAAGTGCAGAAGAAAAGAGGGAGATGGTTGTTAGTGCAGGTTTCTCCAGAATCAAGGCAAGAGGGGAAATGGGGATGCGCGGAATGTGCTGCTTTAGTCATAGCTTTTGAACTTACCAAAAAAAAAAAAACCCCAAACTATCCCCTTCACACTAGAGAGCATCAGAAAATACTTTTAGTCACCTGAAAGGATTTTAAGTGTTGAAACTAGACCTTTTAAAATACTACCAACCGTACAAGATAACAACATTATTTATATACATATATATTATATATATATATATAGTAGGAAAGTTTCCCTGCTGAGTTTGCTGTGAAGAGAAGGGTGAAGGTGCGGTAACTACTATACAAGCAAAATTTCTCCGAAGCAGATGGCAACAAATCCATTGAGATTAAGCCATGAAGGGCTGAAATGAAATAGTGACTGCCTTGTTTGTACGGCAGGGCTGTGAGACTCTTGAACAGATTTTCACTATATTGATACTGTGAACAGAGGAGATCCCAGTAATATAGGATCCTATCAGCACCTCCTTGCTTGCTGATTCACTCCTCTTAATTGGCCAGGCAAGAGCCATGAAATTGTTCTTTACTTTTAAGCCTAGGCTAGTCTACAAAATAAATAACAATAAAGCTTGTGAACTAATTTTTTTTGTGTGTGTATGTGCGCAGCAGTTGCTGCTGTACAACCAACCATTGCTGATTGCATGTGAAAGCCAATATTCTTGCCCAGGCCTTGTTAAGGTGAAGTTTATAGCTTGTAGCTAGGGTCTGTGTAAAGTATGGGAGGTGGGGATCATTAATACTCTCTCTATACATTTACTGAACATGTATGTGTGTGTATTTGTTTGCACGGAGATCCTGGTGTCTCTAGTGCGTTCTGTAACAATGCTGAAAACTGCATAGTCCCATCTACACTAGCAATTTGAAAACCAGGTCAGAAGGGTCTGTTTCTAAAATTATCATCAGTAGTGGTTCAGTTTCCTAGTACAAATGAGGCCAAGATGGGATAATAGAAATGACAAGGCCCCTGCCTACAATAGGAAAATTTATACTTATTTCTCAGCAAAGGTGCAGCTGCTTTGAGCAGCTTTTCATGACGCGGTGATAAAAATCTTAGGTCAGTGTATACTGGCGGTTATACCTTTGTTGAACTCCACTGATGTTGGGAAAAAAAGGAAATATTTTTCTAGTAGAAACATATCCTGGACTAGCTGGGGACCTGGCTTTGCATTTCAGTGTGTTACTGCAACTTTTCACCTTTGCCAAACTGTGATTTCAACTGTGATTTAAAGGGGGATGTGTAGGGAACAGCTCTATCATATACTAATACTTCTGTAATTAACATTTCGGTCAGAGTTCCGAACCAACGTTTAAAATCCCAATTGCCTACATGCCCCTGGCAAGGGAGGAACATGGATCATCAATTTCTGCAGAATATAGTTTTTCTGTAGTGAAAAAAAAAAAAAGTTTCTAGTTGTTGTCGGTTGCAAAGATAACCTTCCAAATGTGAACCGATGCAGGGGTTTCCTTGAGTCTGCAGAAAGCTCTGGTCCCTTCGCTGCTGGGCAAAGCTTTGCCAAGTTGCAGCAGAGTGAAATCACTGCCACTTTGGACAGTTTCGCTGCTACTGGATTTTCTGTGAATAGCTGTGGGGAAAAAAACAAGAATCATGTCAACATTGTGCTGCTGCTTTTCAGGCAACCTATAGCTCCTCCCCGGGAGGAGGACCAAAAGAAGGCTGGGGAAAGGGCAAACTCTTACAGCAGCCAGGAGGCTCTGGGGTTGCAGGAGGGGAAAAGAGAGCTGCTTCTCTTTTCCAGTAGCCAGTTAGAGAAGGATGGAGGATGACTGTACAAAATGTATTTGCATGTCTAGCAGGCGGCTGATGCAAAAGACAGAGCCTCCTATCAGGATCCAGGGATAGCAACCTGATAAGAATCCAAGCAGTTGAGCTGGTGGGCAGCTCCTACTTATCTTTCATATCACTCTCTGGGCTTCTTATCAGGTTATTGCCCCTGGAGTTGTCTGGTGGGGACCCATTGGTCACCTTTCATACTCTGATCAGTAGGTTTAGTCCTCTAGCTAGTTAGGTCTTTGATAAATTTTTGAAGTCAGCTTCTGTAGAATTCAGCTTTCAAAGGCCTGGACGACTAAATAGAAATGGAACATGGATTATTTCACTTCTAGATCATTGGTTTAAATCTCGCTGAGATGGGTAGCGACTAAAATTTGTTCCCCTCTGACAGTTATTCAGGGGAGAAAATATGTTTGAAACTAATTGGCAGTCTTAGCAGGGAGACCATGGCTTGAATGAGCATGGAGCCAGGACACGTGTACCTCAACCTGTGGTCCTTCCAGATCAGGGTTGGAACAAATTGACAGGGCAGTACTGGGAAAGGCTCTCTGTCTTCCTACTCTGTTTTGTACCTACCCTGTGACACGCAGATGACCTCACTTTCCAGTGCTGTCAGTCCCACACCTTTCACCAGTAATAAATTAACTTAAAAATGTGGTCCCCGATCCTGCAAATGAACTAAGAGAACAGACCCTTGGCACTTGCGTGGAACCCATTTGACTTGCATGGGGATCTGTCTGTGCAGATCTGTTTTGGAGAGCTGGGGCCTGGACTTTTATGTGCTACTGCAGAAGCTGATGAACAAATGAAAAATGATCTGGAAGACGTAGTTTTAATGCAAGTTAGCCCATAAGATGGATGCTTTGAGGCATGCATTTTAATTAACAGCAAAAATTAGCACCCCATAAAACCTATATTAGTTAAACTTTAATAAAATCTGCTGTTTTGCACACAAGGGTGCCTGCTAATTTAGAGGTGCAATTAGAGCACGCAGTTCATTTCCGTTTTCAGGGCTGCTAAATGCTTTGCTTGCTGTTGCAGAAATATTTTGGGGATAGGAGAAGCCGGAGGAGTGCTGCTTCTTCCTGGGATATCAAATGGGTTGTACTTTTAGTTTGCGGGTTTTGTGCCACTCAAGTTTGTCAGAGAAAAATATTTCCCTTCCTTCTCCCTTTCATGAGAGGATGATCTGGTGGCCAGTGCTTGGGATCTGAAGTGAGAAAATCTGGGCTTGTTGACTAGCTCTGTAACTGATGGGCTGAGTGTGCCGTTGGGCAAGTCTCTATAGCTGAGTTTCCCTTCATTGAAATGGACACGATGACAGTCATGGGGTGAATGCACGTCATGAGGCATAATTCATGGATGGTTGTAGAGCGCTTTAAGATCCTCAGTGGAAGGCTTTAGAGAGAGCAGAAAATGTTTATTATATAAGCCATTGTCTTCAAGGGAAATTTTTATATAAAATATATATATATTTGTAACCAAATGGAAGCTAGTACTATGCAAACATTACAAGCTGTTGTTTGAAAGCAATCCTTGCCAGGCCTTTTAGGGCTGTTTGCGGAATAGAATACATTGGTTTTTAAAAAGGCAGTAGTCCAGAGCTCATGTTGTACCACGGCCAGTGGAACTGTAACCTCAACTGGTTGTAAATCAAGAACCCCCCCCCTTTTCAAGTGGGTGATACAGTTTAGCCAGCGGAGTCTCCCATCTCTAAAATATTACCAGTTACCTTGGCACATTGTTGCACATGAATGAGCAAGGAAGTGCATACTAGAAAGGCTGCCTTGGAAAATGAAGCCTATTGACCAGTATAATGGGTGATACAGAGCCTGGAGTTGGGAGGGTAGATCTGGAGCGTCCGGGATGCTAGCTAGAAGAGGACAGAAGGTCCAGTGCAGAGGTTCCCAGACCACACAGCGTGTCCCCCTGGCCGGGCGCCATGAGGTTATTGGGGGTGTGAGGACAGGATGAGACAATGCTCAAAGCCCGTGTCTTTCCTGCAGGGGAAGCAGCCGGGGCTCTGGGCAGGCAGTCCTGGCTACCAGGACTGGGCTCCTGGCCATCTCGCTCCTCCACTGCAGCAGCTGCCAGCTGGCCGTTAGCCCTCCTCTGCTGGGGAGTCGGGCAGGGGTTCTGCGAGCGGGGAGCAAAAGGCTGCACCCTGGCAATGATGATACCCCTGCTCCACCCTCCTCCAGCCTCCCATGGGTGCTGTCCCCCAGGTGCCCCTGTCGGTACTGAGCCTCCCCTCTCTGGCTCTACTTCCCCTGGGCTTGGAGGGGTGAGAATCTACGCAGAGGGGCTCAGCAAAAAACAGTTTGGGAGCCTCTAATCTAGAGAACTAGGCAGTGAAACTTGCATGGCTGAGTGGGAGTCGGACTGGGAACGTACGTCTTCCACACCTAGGGCTGCGTTGGCTTCACAAGAATCTTCCTATCGCTGCGTATTATTGAGGCAGAATGGCTAGGGTCTATTGTTCTAGTGTCTAAGAGCTGAATCTGGACCCACTGAAGTCACTGGAAATCTTGCCATTGACTCTGATGGGACCAGAATTTGGTGCATTGGGAACAGAGAGTCTGATGTGGTCTGTGCTATTTTTCCGTGCCAAGTAATGTGTCTGCTTCTGGCATAAATCTTCAATCTTAGCGTCTAATGTTCACTTAAAATATCCCTAGCCAGAACCTTAATTTCTTTATTTTACTTCCTATACCTGGAGATTCCAGGATTTCAGGTTTCTTGTAGTGTTCTCCTCCTCCAAACTGTGAAGAAATTACTGCTGTTCCCTTTAATTTATTTTGTCCCTGTTTGTAAAAGTCAGATTCAGCTGTATCATCAACGTCCCCTTCCAGCGCGTTGGTGACTTGTATGCCGAGGGACTAGTTGCAATGGATAATATGTGATGTGATGCTGTGGTGGCAAGAAAAAAGCCTTTGGTGAGGAAAGCAGAATTTTTCTTACTCCAGTTATCATTAGGGACGTATAAACCTTTCAATACCACAACGGGCTGCGTTATTCAAATCCAGCTTTATTTTTTCACCTGGTCACGAACCAAAGCATTACAGATTGCTATATGACACATCCTGGTAGCAGAAGACCTCTTGGAGATGGCAATTCCGAGCAGTTCTTAGATGTCTTATTTAAATCCATGTTTCTGACTTGTTGGTGAATCACTTAAGAAGTGTGCTTTAGAAGTCGCACTCTTCTAGTGTGCATTGTGGCACTGTTTAGACAAGCCCTAAATCTCCAACTGGTGAATCGGGGGATTAATTGTTAAGAATACTTGGATCCAAGAAACTGCATGGTGCTGGCATGGCCTTTCTGCTAGCACTAAGATTTTGTTGTATTCAGATAATTATGGAGCATGTTCTGAAACTTATACCTTTTTGAACTAGTAGGTCATTCATCACTGTCATTTAGACATGGTTTTACTCAGTGGGACTGGGAGTTCAGGCTCCTGCCTGATAGTTGTTATGCCTCTCACTGGAAAGAGAGCCCTCTCATCTGAGTGTACCTTGTATCACTTCCAGGGAAGTGGGGGGCGGAGGGAAATTGGAATGGGGTTTGGTCTGTGTAGACAGGTGTCTTTCCCAGGCTGCTCACAAACACAGTCTGCACGCTATAGAGTTCAAACTCACTCCCCTCACAGGGTTATGTTTTATTAACACAGAAATTAACTATAATATACATAGCTTAAAACTTCTCTCTAGGCTTGACTGCTCATCAGTGTTCCTCCCATTGCATTACTCAGCCTACACCCTAGATCGCCTCCCTCTAGAAAGCTTCTCCCACTTCTCTTATATCCAGTGGTGTAATGAGCCACCTACCTGTGTGAGACAGCAAAACTCACTGCGCATTCCTCAACACAATCAATGCCTGTTAGCAGGATGGTGTGATGCACGCAATCCCTGCCAGCTAGGTTCAGTCCACTTTGAATCTCCTGCTTCTAGAGAATCCTGATAGACAGTGAAGAGTAGGGGAAGGCTCGCCTGTTCAGATCTGACAAATAGAAAAAGATTTAAATTAACCAGTTTCTGACTGTGACCTTGTGAGGTTGGGGGTTCCATGGTGCTAGGCGCTGTACAAACACATGGGAAGACAGAGTCCCTGCCCCAAGCAGCTTTGTCATATTTCAGTTTTGTGAGAAGAAAATTCTTTTAGGCCAAGGCTTCCCGTAGTAAACTCCAGCTTGCAGTCTGCTTGTGGCCTTTCTGAGGGTATAATGCACACACTAGTGGACTCCTAAGTGCAGTTGTCTCTAACAGGAGCCACTGTAATAATACAGTGAAACAAAAGGAATGATGGATCATGGGAGGATGCAAGCCTAAGAAAAAATATCCCCTATTGGCCAATGGGGCAGAGAAAAATCAGTGAACAAATGGACTCCAATATTTAGGGTGTACATGGTACTTCTATTTGTAGTTGTGCTAAAAGACTTTTAAATCATGTAACTTTTATGAACAGGAAAATAGCCCTTTTTTCCTTGATTTTGCTTTTCTTGCCTATCTCGATTGCATAAAATATTTAGTATGAATGTTCCACATTGTTTTAAAGGTTTAAAAGCTTGTCCTAGACATTTGGCTGCAAAAACCATGGACTTTTTTCTAATACAATGTCTTTCTTGCACTTTCTGTTTATCGCTAATATCGCTTAGTCCCTACTCTTTGTAAGGTGGGTCTCTAGGGCAGGCTGATATCTGTGTTACAGTAAGGGGTGTGTTATAAAACATGGGGAGAGAGGTTAAGGGACTCCAGCAGTGTGTGAGGAGAGCCAGCCTATACCAGAGATGGCATTGGGGACATTAGTCCTGGAGCTTGCTGACTATGGCCTAACATTTAACGTGGCAATTAGC
This sequence comes from Mesoclemmys tuberculata, assembly GCA_007922155.1. Taxonomy (NCBI): domain Eukaryota; kingdom Metazoa; phylum Chordata; order Testudines; family Chelidae; genus Mesoclemmys; species Mesoclemmys tuberculata. The sequence goes on along the minus strand of ML675646.1, from coordinate 5,453,573 downwards.
TTTTCCTCTGAAGACTTCAGTGGCCACCTGTTGCGTGAGAGCTTTGGCTGTTGTGTGGCTCTCCAGTGTAGTTGACTGACTCCAGACTCTACTACCTTGACTATCAGGAGCAAATGTGTATTGGTTGGTTGGTTCCACAGCCAAGCCTATGGATGAATTGTCTGGCCATCAGCATGGCTCTTACAGGGCTTGGTGAAGCCCTGTGAGTTGGTTTTGCTACCTCAGAATCCCCAACCGATCAGAAACCTGCTACTTTTCAAAGAGAGCTGGACCCAGCCCAGTTATGTGAAAGCTTCAGAGTAGACAAGCGCGTCTCACCCTGGGCAGATCCCAAACTTTGTTTGTCTAACGATTATATCGCTTTGAAATCCTTTTTGCGTGAGGGTTTCCCTTTCTACAATGTGGTCAGGAGGGCTAATGACACCAGTGCAGTAGCTGCGGTTAAAGCCGTTGTAGATGGTCAGTTTCAATGGGAGGCTGGTACCTAGAAAACAGAGCAGAGATGCTGTGAGAATGGAATTACTAGAGGGACCAGAACAGGGTGATCACAGAATTCGACCCAAACAAAGACATTTTAATGTCTTTGCCGATGATCATTGCAAATGTGACCAAGATGTATTTTTTAGCAAGACGGTGGTCAGTCAGGATTGGCCCACAAATACTGGTTGCTATATCTATCTGTCTATCTATCTATCTGTACATTCAACTGGTTCGGTTTCCACATGATGAAATGCGCTGCTCTGCCCACTACCATTTGAGACATTTGTGAAGGAGAAAGTCCTTAAAGGGCCCTGCAGTCTTCTTGTTCCAGGGCTTCTGTTTCAAGGATCTAAATCAGTTTTGAAGTCTAACTGTTCCTGAAAAGCCCTTATGGTGTGCCAGTAAAATACGCTTTTGCACATACCAGTAGCTGCACAGTTGCCCCTTTCATGTGTCCTTGTATGTTTGCCTGAGCTTTTACCTGTTTGCACATCCCCATGTTTTGTTGGTGTAACTTCAGGGCCTTTTGTGTGTGTGAAAGCATAGCTCTAGCATGCACTGTCAGTGGAGGGCCTAGTCGTCCCTCTCTGTAGAGGACTGAAGCCCTGTTGTAGCACAGCCATTTGTATGTGTCTGCCACTAAGGAGAGAGGGACAGTCATTCCTCCCTGGGGCCTCTTGCTGTCAGATGCCTATGGACATGTGGTGCTATTCACAGAGCATCAGCTATGTAAGAAATGATACAAGAGCATTTCGGGGGACACCACACTACAAGCACTTATGGCAGCTGCCATAGTAACCTGGAATCTAGGTCCCGTCCTTGCACGGTTCACAGTTCTTATATGTCCCCTTTCAAGGCCGTTGAAGAAGTAATAGATACTGAACTCACCCATCCCGAGACTGGATAAGTCAAGTAATTACGGCAGAGCTGTTGGCGTTGGGTGACTATCATTGTAAAAAGCTCAGGGCACAGCTGGTCAGCAGTTATGTAGAGTGGTTGTCTCAGTGAAAATTGAGGGGGCACGGGCATGGCACAGGCAGGGCCCAAGCATAATGTTTTCAGGCCCAGTACAAACTTGTAACACAGGCCCCTCCCACACACATCCCACGATCCCTCATCCCAGACATACAATCTCATGAACCATGAAGAAAGTTGAGGTGACTGTTACATATTCTACATTTCTGAAAAATGCTCGCCTTTGCTATTTTGGTTTCTATAAATATCCTCAGGCATGATCTACAATTTAGCCTCAAGATTTTCCTAATGGTCAGAGGTTGCAGCCTGGGCTGAACCCTGGTAAAATGTACCCTCCCAACCCCCCATGTGGAGGCCCTGGGCACAGGGCTGTCCTGTCTGTGAGACCGCCTCGCTCTTCATGTCATTCAGCCATAGCTGACATCCCAGTTAGCCAGCCACCCTACCTTTAGATGGGCAGGGACTTGCTGGTATTGTGTTTGCTGGGAGGTGCCCAACCTTTTTGAAATTCATGTTCTCCCAGCCTGCCAGAGTCCAGAGCTGTTAAAGCTTTGGGGCATAGTACAAGGTCCGCTGTCCCCTCCCAGCTGTGAGGGGGTTCAGGTTGGAGCTGTTTGGTTGTTGGCTGTGTTTTATACATGGGTAGGCGATTATTTCGCATTGGGAAGACGAGCCTTTAAACTTCGTTGTGAAATTAAATTATGCCAGGGAGCCAGCATTCGGGATGGGCGCCTATTGCTACTTTTACATGTCAAAATGATAAATAAATAAATACACTAAACAGGGTCGAGGCTGCTTGACTGTTGCAAGCTACACTTCCCCTAGTCCACGAAAGGCCGTGTGTTAGGTGCTGGTGAAATAGCAGATCATTCCGTGGGGAGGCAGAGATGAGGGGGAAGAGAAAAGAAGTGGTTGGACTCAGACCAGCACCCCCTACTGGAGAGTCCAGCTGTGCCACACCCGTACAATCCGTGCTAGGGAGGGACGCTTATATTGCTAGATCAGCATTAGCAAAAACCGTTCACTTCATCTGCTGACAGAGCAGGTCAGCTAGCACATGAAGCGCATGTCTCAGTTTGCCTCTTTTTCTCTTGCACCACGTCTCTTGTTTCTAAGGCCTGACAAATCCTACAGGCAGGAGCAAATTCCCAAATTTGCCTTTCCCTGGTGACTAAGTCTAAACTCTGCCGAAGCCAGAATCCCGCCGTTATAAACCTGAGCAGCTTTAAAGCTTCGTGTTCTATGTAGTCGGCAGGTGGGTGACTAGTGTGTGCTCTCTTTCCGTCGTCAAGGGGAAAACAGGATCATGTTAAGAGCTACGCTCATCGTTGCTACCCACATCTCAGCACACAGGCAGAGCCTGCCCCTGCGCCCGCTGTAGGCAATGGCTGTTTTGGCTCCAGGGGAGGCGCGTGTTGTAGGCCAATAGATACCGTTTTTAAAACACTCCCAGAAGCATGTGCATGAGTTGGTTGGTAACATTAGCACTTGGCTGTGAAAATAATGGAGCTGCGCTGACTGAGGTGTCCGCCTGGCTCACGCGCCGTATTTCTGCCCAACCTGGGCCGTTTGTTAAGAAGTGGGGGACCTCTGCAAAGTGTAAGCAGAACTAAAGAGGAAAATGCGGTTGGTTTGGTGGCAAGAGCATGATCACAACAAGGCGAGGGAGAGGAGCTGTACCCGCCGAGCCAAGGCGTTAGCGCATAGGTCCACACGTGTTTTGCTGGTGGTGTTGCAGTGTGAGTGTTGCTCTGCCTGTTTCTGTTGAAGTTTGGTGGCAAATGGGAATGAAATGCATCTGCAAAGCTTGCCGGGAAAGCAGTGTGTGCCTCTAGCACAGGGGTCGGCAACCCACGGCTCTGGAGCCGCATGTGGCTCTTCAGCCGCGGTAGGTTGCCGACCCCTGCTCTAGCACCGTTCAGTTGTTGGGCTTGGGGAGGTAGTGAATTAAAAGCACGGAGGTTCATTTAGGAGCACCCATGGTTGCCTGTGTGTGTACTGGTTTTCAGCAGTGTTAAACCACTGGCACAGCCATTTCTGGCTTATTGAGACCTGTGTCGTGCCTGAGGGGAAGGGGCCTGACCCCTGTCTACATGAGGGCTGGTAGCACTGATGCCACCAGTGCAGTTGCAGTAATACGCAGTGTGGGTTTTCCCAGGCAAGGGCAGGCAGTGCTAGGAAGCTTATTAAAAGATGTGCCACGCGGCTCAGGCAGGCGTAGCAGGCCTTCCCAGCGCTGTTTCAATCACTGGCTGACATTTTCAGCGCTGCCTGGGGTCTTAGAATTAAAGGCAGTTAAGCATCCAGATTCCCTTGAGTAGCGCTAAAAAAACCCCTTTCTCTGAAAGGTAAATGCTAGAGACTGTGTATGAGCAATTGCTCGTTTGCATGTAAATGGGTGAACCACAGAAACGCGGGAGGCAGCACTGAAGTGATGACAAAGTGAAGCATAGCGGAATATCAAGGAGTTTCCAGACGTGGGCACCACTTTAAAAATGCGACTAATTCACTAGGGGCTGGCGCTGTCTGTGCTTGTGAAAATCTTGCCTTAGCTCTCTAGCTTTTGATTAATCAGTGATGGATCGGCACATCCACGTCTATTACATTTCTTACTTAACATGAGCCATAGAAATAATCTGTTGCCTGTGTCAGACAGCAGATCTGATTTTCCTGGGTGGCTACAAATAAATCAGGCTGTTCCTACTAACGTGATCATTTACCTAGCATCCAGGCATCTGTCCAGTTCATATCAGTGAAGCTTTTTGAAACGTTCAGGTATCTTTAAATACTGCTGTGTAACTTTTGTTCAATTTTACATATTCTGGCTAAGGCAGTAATTAACAAAAACTTTGCATTTTTCTATGGGCACCATTAGGTTTATTAAACCCCGTACTTACTTGGGTTGTATAAACCCTTCTTTTAAAACTCAGACCCTTATGAGTATGTATTTTCCTTATTTTTATATTGCAGTGAAATGTATTTATTTAAACCTTCCCCTGTTGGGTTTGGATTTTAAATACACCCTCATTGGGTAGGGCATGAGAAACTGTGAAAGGGACTAGAAAAAGAAAGTGAAACTGACCAGTCTAGTTTCCAGATGATATTCCTGAAATCTAGAAAATAATGGTATAAGTAAAAAAAAGTAAATTTTAAATGATTAAATCTGAAAAAAGCTTAAAAAAAACCCCTAACTTGGACAATTTTTTATAATGATTTTTAATCTGATCATGTCACTTTAGTGCTTCCTAAGTTTTTGTTCTGTGTAATAGGAGTTGTACATTGTGAGGCACCTAGAGCCAGCAGAAAGGTGGGGGGGATGAGGAGCCTGTTCTTTTTATTCATGTCCAGGGCATTGAGTACAAATGAGAATTCATACCTCCCAGGATACTATAGCCCTTGGGGTTTTCACATATAAGAAAGCTCTATGGGTTACTGTGAAGCTTTTATTTTATAGCTTTATATCACGCAAATCAGTGAGCACACCACATTGACTTACGTGGGGTTGGGAGCTATAGGAAAGAGAGCGGGCCATTTTGTATTTGAAGCCAGACATTATGGAAGCTTCACATTAACAAAATGTTGCTCGTGAACTGCTCATGGAGCTTACAGCATGGCTTTTTACAAAAAGGTTTGAAACATTCCACACATCTCTTTCTGCTGCATTCTCTCCCTCTCCTGAGATGCCTTTCAAGTCTGCTGCTGCAACATAAATCTGAAGCAACCTCAGGTTTATGGTGACACAGCACAGGGTTACTCTGTTGAAACACATTGGTAGGATTCAGTTAGCAAAGCGGGCTGTCCGAGGTCACTCAGAACAGAGGCTCAGGGCAAATTTGCATCTCTGATCTACCAGAGCAGGTCTAGATTGTTGGTGCGGTGCTCTTGTGCTGGGAGCTAGCTGCATGCTCTGTTACTCCTAGGCACGGGAATTTCCCTGTGGGCTTTAGGGAAAGCAGCATGGCTGAGAGCAGTTCAGTAGCCAAGAACGCAGGGTTGTGCATTAATTTTGTAATGCCATTTACAAAAGAATCATTCCCTTTAGTGTCATTGAGTAACCACCTTTCCTTTCCTCCTTTGAGAACACATGACCTAGCAAAGGAGTTTGGGGCTACATCTTCAGCCGGACAGCTCAACGAGGGAAGCTTTTTAAAACAAATAGGGAGGCTTCTCCTCTTCTAAATGAGAATTTGTTTTTTTGCAATTCTGTGAATAAAATTGTTGGTTGATTCCTAGAGTGGGGCATGTGCTGTGAGAATCAGTCTTTCCGCAGGAGGAAAAAAATGGAGCTGTAGGGACTTCCCTGCAGCCTTTTTTAAAAACCTGTGTTGGCTTGAGTGTTCCCATTGTGCCCTGATTCCTCATTTTGTGCTGTGCTTAAAGAGACGGTAGAGAAATGGCAAGAGCAGGAAACAAGGTAGCAGTGATTTTCGTTCTTGAAATTGAAAGCAAGCTATTCGTAATAGTGTTTCGGGGAGGGCACATGTGAAACCAATACCCAGTTCTCCCCTTTGCCCCCCCCCCCTCGGCATCTGAGCCTGTATTCTAGGTGGACAACGGGGGCTAGAGAGGCCCTTCAAGGTGCTGTGCCCCCTCCCATCCTTAGCTAAATCTCCCATTTCCCAATGTCACCCCCATCCTTTCTTTACAAGGCTGTGAATGTGACCCTCAGCTTCTGGCTGTGCGGCTGCTGGCTTTTTTTTCCCCTTTGTAAACGGGTCCAGTAAAACTGCCTGTTGCATCAAATGTTGTCCTATGTGGTCAATGGTAGCAGAAAGACTAGCTCTGGCTGAGGAATCACCCACTGTGCATAGTGATGCATGGGTGCATTCCCAAGGAAAATGGAGAGAGTAATAGTGTTAGTAACAAAAGTAAATTTAAACTGACTGTAAATGGCTTTATGGCAATTTGCTAATCAAATTTGATTCATAATAAACTGACCTGACAATCAATTTCTAAAATATAAAAGCCCCTTAGAGGGGGATGCTTGAACATGTTTTCAATACAAAAATATAACTGGGGTAACTTTGTCCTTAGAAAAATAACACAGGAAATGGTTTTTGTGGTGGTGTTTTCTGGAGCACTCACTCCATCCACCGAGTTGCATCAAGCTGCAGCCGATATACAGGACAGTAACTACTTGCCTCCATCTGAGCGCTGAGGTTGCCATGCTGCACACATTATTTACAAAGCTTTCCTGTAGAACAATGGTTCTCAGCCTTTTTTCATTTGCAGACCCCTAAAAAAATGTCAAAGGGAGGTTCGAACCCCTTTGGAAATCTCTTGTCTGTATATATCGTTGAATTCTGTTCAGTCAGGTTTCAGTCTAAGGGCTAGTCTACCCTTAAAACTTCCAGCGACACAGCTGTATCAGTACAGCTGTGCCGCTGTAAGCGTGCTTGTGTAGCCGTGTTATGCTGACGGGAGAGAGCTCTCCCGCTGACATAATAAAACCACCTAAACAAGCCCCAGTAGCTATGTGGTCAGGAGACAGTCTCCTGCTCACACAAGCGCTTCTGCCAACAAAACTTGTTACTGAGGGGGATGGTATTTTTTTACACCCGTAAGTGACAAAAGTTTTGCTGGAATAAGTGCTCGTGTAGACAAGGCCTTAGTCTTTCACAGATCCCTTAGAGACAGGGAATCAGTGATGTCGAACACAGATTTAATTTTGCCCCACCTGTGTTTTTAAAATACAGGTCTGCTCTGCAAAGCGACTCTGTGAAAATGGCAGCCGAGGATTGGGTGTTGGTTCTGGCTCTAGCTTTGCTTCACAAACAAGATCTCTTTTCCGCCCCACAAACTCCCTTTAGGCTCTGAAAAATCAAGCTGGGGTCTTTGTGGCTAGTGCATGCTCTGAAAATGAAGCTTCTATAGGACAAAGGCCAGCAGTAACACAGTTGGAGTTTAGTTAACAACCCTATTAGAATAGGGGCTGAATCCAGCTCCATCCCTCTGAGAGTTGGCTGTGCAGAACTGAGAGGAGTGAAAAGCAATAAATACCTTATTTAAGTCACGAGGTAGCAGATCTGACTCAGAATACACAAGGGCAATACAGATCCGCTAAGTAAAAAGGTGCCATTTTTACAAAGTCCCTTTTCAAACTAGAACAGCACTTTAACTAGGTTACTTTGAGGAAAAATAATCCCCCTTACTGAAGAAATGCACTTTAAATCTTAAGATGTGTGTGGCTATTGCTGGCTTTGTAGCCACTTGTACATGCAGCTGGATTGTTTTAGCAAGAGACTTTTGGAGGGCGTGATGTTGCTAAACCTCTGGCTGCTGCCATTGCCTGCTGCAGCCTCATAAGCAAATGCAGCTCTACCTCCTACCTCAGCACCCCCTTCTAGTGCAAGAGAGCGGCCCCCTCTACATTAAAAAACAGGAGATACAAGACTTGCAGTGGTGGTGGTTTATCTCAGTATCATTCTCTATATTGGCACACAGTGAGCTGTCAGCATGCTTTTATAATTGGGCCTAAAACAATGCCCTCAGCTGTACAGCATGTTTAACACCCATTTATAATAAGAGACGTTACGCCCAGTTGTAGCACAGCAGATGGGCCATCCATAACCACCAGGCTGTGCTATGTTCTATCAGGCCTGAGGCACAACTGAACTGTTACTGGGTTTTTTAGTGTAAACGGGGCCCTAGTCAGTTCTATCATTTTAGAGTCCAAATGTTTGGACCCTGCTTTTTGCCTGTTTTTTTGAGTAACCAAAAATTTAATAATTGGGACATCCCTTTAAAATGCTGACCTATGAATCGAAACTGGTGTAGGACACCTGTCCTAACACTAGAGACTTTTTTCACAGGTAGGAAGTTTTGTGCTGTACTAACTTCTCTAATGTTTTTGGGGTGGGGTGTGGTTGGAGTCCTTATTTTAAAAAGGTGATGTTCCCACTGAGTCTGCGGCAGGTTGATGTGTGGCCCTGACATGTGTAATTTGTGGAGATGATAACTGTTCTTAAATGATTTTACAAGCTTTTCCCAAGCTGGTCCTCTAACCTTACTTTCGTCTCAAAGATCCAGGCACATACCAGCACTCAGTGAGGGTGTGGTGTTGGTTGGTTGGTACCCACCACTCATTGCTGGTGGTGCTGACAGGGAAGGGAAGCAAGACGCCCAGGGTTTGAGGCATAAAAGGGTGAAGATAAAGAATTGTACAAACATTTAAATCAGTTTAGCAAAAGCTCTCAGCAAACAGCTTTAAGAACAATGTGAATGAAAACGTAGCAACTTGGTTAGGAACCTTTGAAAATTCTATAAATGTATACTTGAAATTCTGTTTGTATTAAAAACAAATTGCATTTTCTTTCTTTTAACACTGTAAAAGAACATTATGCATGTGAGTGGTTTGAGAATTAAATGGTTTAATACTCAGATTGTCATTTTGGAGGGCTGCCTAGTTTGTTACAATGCTACAGGTCATTTGGTCTGTTCTTTACATAGTAGTAAGACAACATTCACCCACAGGGTCTCCTGTGGCTGGATCTGGCCTTTCATTTATCACGCCTCCATCCTCATCTAAGCTCACTGGTCCATGAAGGATGGGTAGGAAGGAGATAAGCTTGCTTTCCAGGACCCCCCTGGTTTCTCTCCACTCCCTTCAAACACAGCAGGGCTGACAACTACTCAGATCGTAACGTTTTCATTCTCCCTCCTAAGGGTTCAGAGGCAGGAGACCTGGCCTTTTGATGGACATTGTCGATCTCTTATAGACTTCAAGCCTAAAAAGGGCTTCCTGGGCTAGGATTTCTGTTACTGGTGCAGCTGTTTCCCCCTCCCAGCTTTGCTGCAGGCTGAAGTGATGTGGCAGTGTAGCCTATCAAGCCCACTCCCCCTCACCCCCTGGGGGGAGAGCACTCAGTTGCAGAGAGCCTTTCAGAAAACATTGACTCAGTGAAAACCATGGTTACTTACCAGTAACTGTTGTTCTTCATACCCATTCCAGTATAGGTGAGGGCATGCCACGATGCACAGGTTCCCGAAACATCTTCCCCCTTAGCAGACCCCGTAGGGTCGGCTCAGGCGCACCTTGGAGTGCCACACTCATACCGTGGTACATAAGGCACCGCCGACCCTGTGGCCCCTCGGTCCCTTCTTTCTGCCAGCTCCGACAGCAGGGACGGAGGGTGGGTGTGGAATGGACATGAGCAACACATCTCGAAAACCAGTTACTGGTAAGTAACCATGTTTTCTCCTTCGAGTGATTGCTCATATCCATGCCATTATAGGTGATTAAAAAGCAAGGCCTTGGAGGTGGGTAGGAGTTACGGGTAAGCGGCCCACAGCACAGCTCTGCCGAATCCTGCATCCTCTCTCGCCTGCTGAACGATGTGTGCACTGATGATCAGGTGACAGCTTTACAGATGTCCTGCAAGGGCACTTTCTCCATGAAGGCCGTCGACAAGGCCTGGGCTCTGGTTGAGTGAGCTGTGACAACTCCGGGGAGTGGTATGCTCACCAGCTCGTAGCAGCACTTGATGGAGGAGGTGATGCACTTGGACATGTGCTGGGTGGAGATGGGATCCTTTCATTCGGTCTGCCACGGCAATGAAGAGCTGCATTGTCTTCCGGAAGGGTCTCGTCCTGTCAATGTGGTAGGCCAGGGCTCGCCTCATATCCAGGGAATGCCACCTCTGCTCCTCCTCCAAACCACGTGGTTTTGGAAAAAACACCGGGAGGAAGGTATCTTGATTATAATGGAACTGGGAGACCACCTTGGGCAGGAAATCTGGGTGGGGTCTCAGCTGCACCTTATCCCTAAAGAACAGTGTATGGGGGGCTCAGAGGTCAGTGCCTTAATCTCGGAGTCCCTCCTAGCCGATGTAATGGCCACCAGGAAGGCTACCTTCCAAGAAAGGACAAGCAGTGAGCATGAAGCCATAGGTTCAAAGGGGGGCCCCATCAGTTTCAAGAGGACCAGGTCACGGACCTGTGGGTATAGCTGTTCCACCCCCTTGAGGAACCTGATCAACATAGGGTGGGAGGACAGAGATCTCCCCTCTAACGGCTGGTGGAGGGCCGAGATGGCTGCCAGGTGGACCTTCAGGGAGGCTAGGGCCAGGACTTGGAGTTTCAGCTGTAGCAGGTACTCCAGGATGGCCTGAATAGGGGAGAGGCTCAGAAGCAACCCCCGAGACTCCGCCCAGCAGGTAAACCTTCTCCACCTGGCCTGGTACACGACCTGTGTTGAAAGTTTTCTGCTACTCAGCAGAATTTGTTGGAGCTGCGCCGAGCAGGCTCTCTCCGCCTCCATCAGCCACAAAGTCTCCAGGCCACGAGGTGCAGGGAGTCCAGGTCCGGGTACAGCAGGCGACCGTGGTCCTGGGAAAGCAGGTCGTGCCGTCTCGGGCGCTCCACTGGGTCGGCAATCGAGAAGTCCAGGAGCGTGCTGTACCAGTGTTGCCTCGGCCAGGCCGGGACAATCAGTGTCAAATCTGCTCTGTCCCTCTTGATTTTCAAGAGGCCTTTGGGCAGGAGTGGAATGGGGGGAATGCATACAGGAGGGTCCCCGTCCACTTGATGAGGAACGCATGGGAAATGGAGCCCGGCTCAGGACCCCGGAGCAAACAAAACCTCAGGCACTTCCTGTTCCAGGACAACGCAAACAGGTCCGGGGGGGAGCACCCCACTTGCAGAAGCCGCTACCCCTGGATTCAGCGACCAGTTGTGGCAGGGTAGGAACAACCTGCTGAGGCGGTCCGCCTCGTGGTTCCTGACCCCCGGGTGGTGAGAGGCAGATAAATGAAAGTCGTGCCTCACTGCAAAATCCCAAAGTTGAACGGCCTCCCGGCACAGGCCCAAAGACCGTGCCCCCCCCCTTGTCTGTTGGTATAGAACATGGCTGGGGTATTTTCCGTCAGCACCTGCACCACTCTGCCCATTAGGAACCTGAGCAACACACTGCACACCAGTCTGACTGCCCTGAGTTCCCTCACATTGATATGGAGGGTCTCCTCCTCCGACCAGAGGCCCCAAGTACTCAGGTTGACACTGATGTGGGCTCCCCACCCCACATCCGAGGCGTTGGTGATCAGATCCCTGAAGGAGACTCCCTTCAGCACCACCCTGGGGTTCCGCCACCAGTCCAGGGAACCCAACACCGCAGGGGGAACAGTGACCACCCTGTTCAGGGGGAGCCTGCTGGGCACATACACCGAGGCCAGCCATGCCTGGAGCAGCCTGAGTTTGAGGCGTGCCAGCCTCACCACATATGTGCAGGCTGCCATGTGACCCAGCAGCTGGAGACAGTGCCTGGCTGTTATCATGGGGCACCCGTGCAGCTGGGCGATAATCGCAGCCCTAGCCTCGAACTGAACGTGCAGGTTTCCATTCATTGTACCGGGGACAGCGTGCACTTTTACTAGTTTATGAGCAGCCCCAGCCTGTTGCGTGTGGCACAGGTAAGGGACACACCGTCCTGCACGTGGGCCCTGGACTTGCCCCTTATTAGTCAGCCGTCCAGGTACAGAAAGATCTGAACCCCTTGCCCCCTGAGATGGGCAGCCGCCACCGCCATGCGCTTGGTGAATATCCTGGGGGCAGATGAAAGGCAGATGAAAGGCCAAATGGCAGAGCCATGAATTGGTAGCAGGAACCAGAGGAAGTGCCTGTGGCTGGGAAGGATCGCTATATGGAAGTATGCATCCTTTAAGTCGAGGGCAGCAAACCAATGTCCTGGATCCTGAGCTGGGATAATGGTGGCTAGGGAGACCATGTGGAACTTTAGTTGCTTTATGAATCTGTTTAGGCAATGTAGGTCCCATAGGGGCTTTAGGCCCCCCCTTTTGCTTTCGGGATGAGGAAGTAACAGGCATAAAATCCTCTTCCTACTTTGTGCGGGGAAACCAATTCCACAGCCCCCAGGTCGAGGAGGTTGTGGACCTCCTGCATGAGGAGTTGCTCATGAGAGGAGTCCCGGAAGAGGGACCTGGGAGGGGGTGTTTGGTAGACAGGCCGCACATTCACATTGTATGGTGTAACCTCTGTGCACTATATCTAAAACCCAGAGGTCTGAAGTAACACTTGCCCATTTGTTGAAGAAAGAGTGCAGCCTGACCAGGAAAGGACGGGATGGATCCAGAGGAGCAGGGGAGGTGCCACCCTTTGGTGCACCATCAAAATTGGCCCTTTTTATTGTTTGGACCCTTGGAGGGTCCTTGCTGGGTCCCAGAGGAGGAGGCCAGCCTACTGCACCTGATGTATCCTTTATTCCTAACTCGACTCCTGTTGGGTGGATAGGATCTAGGCGGTGGCCTAGGCTGCTGGGACAACTGGCATCTAGAGGCCTGAGATGTGTATAGGCCTAAAGAACGCAGGGTGGCTCGTGAGGTCCTGTGGAGGGTCCCTCTCCAGGGTCCGATTCCTTGTCTGAGGAACAGCCCTCATGCCCCTTTTCAGTCGCAGGAGACACCAAGCAGGCACCAGACCCTGTGATCGACACCGTGCCTGGACCCATGATAGCTCTGCATGGTCCTTGGGGCCACCCTGGTGCCGACATTGGTGGCAGCTGCTGGGCGTCCTGTGGGGGCTTTTGGGACTCTTAAGTACCCTTAGCTTTATGGGGACTCAGGTCCTTGGAGCAGCGCCTGCTGCTCCACACTGGGGAATGGCCCCTTGATGAGCCCAAGGACAATCTGGAGTGCGAGTGCTGACGGGAGCGGTGCTGCGACGAGGTGCACTCTGACGACGAAGACGAGCGTTGTCTTGGCACCGATGACTTTCGGTGCTGCTTGCCTTTTGGTGAACACGAGCGGTGCCGATGGGTCCCTCGTGGTGCCGAGCTTGACTCTGGCAACTGGGATCTGCAGTGCGGTGCCAGGGAGTGCACCGGTGCTGGGCTCCATGTCAGGGATCTGGATCGGTGCCGTGACGAGTGGCTTGGTACTGGGGACCTCGAGCCCGAGGTCGACGAGCGGTGCTAAATGACTCTTGAACAGCGTTTTCTGGCGCTGGAGGACTCCAGTGCCAGGGACCGTCCCCAGTCCAGAGAGGATGAACTCGATGAGGTGGACTCGGAGCTAGATGGGGAGCTTCCACGCTCTACCCAAGGCGGCCTTCTGGCGGAAGACTCTTCCCTGACCGAGGGTCTCGACTAGCCTTCTGAGGCACCCAGTGGGGGTTTAGCCCTAGACAACAGCCCCTTATCCCTCAGCCGAGGGGGCAGTGGAGGCAGGGGCAGGGCCATCAGGGCTCTTGCTGCCCAGGAAGCCTCCGGTGTCAACGTCCCCTGCAGAGGCACGCCCCACTCCCAGGAGTCGGGAAACTCTGCATGGAGATGCAGGCACCGGAGCAAGCTTGACGGGCCTTGGCTGCATCTCTATACTCGACCCCCCCGGTATCAGCAGTACGGGAGAGTGGGCGCACACTGTACGCTGTCTTTTCTTCTTCAGTACTGGAGACTTGCGTTGCAATGGCTCCGGTGCCAATGGTGCGCTCCGCACTGAGGAAACGCTCGGTGCCGATGTGGAGCGAGGAGGCTCAGAAGCTGGACGGAGTGCTTCCTCCATAAGAATGGCCTTCAGCCGAATGTGCCACTCCTTTTGAGTCCATGGCTTAAAAGCCTGGCAGATTTTGCACTTCTCTTTGTGGTGGTGTTCCCCCAGACACTTAAGGCAGCGGTTGTGGGGGTCACTCATGGGAAAAGCCTTGCCACAGCCGGCGCAAGGCTTGAAGCCAGGGGACTGGGGCAAGGTCGGGTCCCTGTTGAGCCCTAAAAGGCTCCTATCTAATCAACTAACTATTTAACACTTAACAATCACTAACTACAAAACTGCTATGAGTAATGAAGGGGAAGATACTTGTGATAAGCAAGGTCACTCCAGTAACCGTCGGGGCGGAAAGAAGGAACTGAGGAGCCGTAGGGTCGGCGGTGCCTTGTGTACCGCAGCATGAGCGCGGTACTCCAGGGAGCACCTGAGCTGACCCCATGGGGTCTGCTAACCGGGAAAAAAGTTCCAGGCACTCGTGCACCTAAACTGGAATGGATATGAGTAATCACTCGAAGGAGAAATAGCTGTTGGCCAGCACGTGAGGAATTTTTCCTGATCTCCAGCCCCCTACCTAGCTACTCAACTCTGAGGCCGGATTAACCAATTATTCTTTGTAGCCCACATGCGAAACAGGTCAACTCCTCCACACCCTCACCTAAAGGCAGCCTCTATAAATTAGGGGCTCCCCATGATCCTATTGGAGTTCCAGGAACCTAGCTGCTGGACCATTGATTTGCATGTGCACATGACTCCCATTGCACCGATGGAGGCTCTGCTCTGAAAAACCAGGCCCAATCCTTGCTTGTTCTCATACCCACTTTAGCCATGGAAGGGATAAGGCCTAGGAATGGGACTCAGGAAATCTGGTTTCTAATCCCAGCTCAGCCACAGACATCGGGTAAATTACAGCCACTACCTCACAACAGCCACTGATTGTGGGTGCTTATCTGGACCTTGGGGCTAATTTTCAAAAGTTCTGTGCCTCGCCTCCCTCTGCAGTTGGGGTGCCCAGCTCATCTAAAAATCAGCCCCACTAAAGTCTTCAGCCAGGCCTCCAAAAATCAGTGGCCTCTATATAAAATGTAATCTCGAGTCTTCCTTACAATAAAATGGGTACACATGCCTCAGGAGAGGCTACAGCTTAATTTAGGGAAGTGCTATAAGAGCTGTGCCATGACGCTATGGCTGGCGAAACACCACAGCGAGGCACTGGCTTGACTTCTCCCCTTGTAACCTGCCATTAGAGGGCAAGTAAAGGCAGGGGCCCCCTTATCGAAGTCAGCAGTGCAGTTGCCAGTCATGGAAGAGGCAGAAGGTGGAGAAGAGATGATTAAAGAGATGAAGGGTGCCTATGCAATACCCAGTCTATAACCCATCACCTCCATTGCATGACACTCCACCCTCACCTATTGTCTTCTCCATGATCTGGCAAACACGTCTCCCCCGAGTTACTCTTGTCAGCTGCGGTGGGTGGCGAGGTGCAGTGATTCTGGACTCCGCCTCTTAGTAGGTCTGAACAGGCTGAGCCAAAGATGGACTTGCAAGTAAACGGCTTCTGGCTGCGCGTGCTCAGCAGTTTGCGACACACTGCACCCATCTCCGCGTCTGTTCGCCCTCTGCAGTTTTCATTGATCAGCCTGTGCAGAAGTTGAGTCCTTGCTCCGGCACGTTACGTCACGGGGGACTGTAGCACAGCGGGCCTGTACTACAGGGCACGGGTCGGTGCAGCTGTAGCACTGCTACAAGGGACCCCAGGGAGCCGGGATCTGCTCCTTGAGCTGGGGGTCTGGTGCTTCAAGAGCAGGGCCCCCCCCAGCCTAAAGCACTTAACGTGCCCAGTGTGACTGATGAACTCAGCCATGGCTGGACCAAGGATCCTGCATATTGTCAGACACGTCTTCTACTCAGGAGCCACTGCCAAGCACTGTAAGATACCTGATGTTCTTGCTGCCTTTCCTCCACACACACAGCAGCTGGTTTTCCCTGGCTGCAGAGGTGCTCTTAGCTCCTCTGCCCAAGCCAAAGGGTCTCTGTGGGGAGCAGGGTCCCCCCAGCGGCTGGCTGCAGTGTGTTCTTTCTAGATGCAATATGCTCCTGGGATGACTCACCAGTTGCCAGGCAGCTCATATATGCCTGTGTCCTGCTGAGTAGCTCTTTCCGGTCCTGCCTCTGTGCTTTGGGGGTAGAGAGCAAGCAGCAGGATGGATAGCAGGCTCCTCCTTGTCCCACACCTCTCAGGATCTCGCCTCAGGGTCCAGGGAATGAGATGAAGGAAGCCAGAGGCTGCAGAAAGAAATGGATTTTAGGGGTGAGGGGCTGGAGCTGCGACCTGAGGTTGAGGGAGCAAGAGGAAGATCCTGCCCTGGAAAAGCAGCAGCAGGGAAGGCAAATATAACCAGTCCTAGGCTCTCTACCTACAGGCAGACCATCTCTCAGCAAGGGACGGTGTCTCAGACCACAGCTCTCAGAGAAGAGCAGCAGCAGGGGATGAATCAAGGAGGCTGGAGCCCAGCTGGGAATAAAATCATTCAGTAGCCTCGGAGTTTCAGTAGCATGACACTATCTGAACTGCGGGGTAGACAATTAAGCTCTCATCAATTACAGACTGGGGGAGAGGACTTAAAATTACAACATGCTCATTATAGAAAAATCAAACCATAGTCAGTCACTTGAACTTTCCCTGTTAAAGCTCCATGTCTGGCTAAGATATTGAATAGTAGAAAGTAGGGAAAGGCACAGGCCTTCAGACCCTGGGATAAAGAATCCGTGTAGAACACCCTTAACGCTGCCCTGGGTGTACTAAGTTCTAGGACACACACTCACGTACATCCAACACACCTCTCTGCATTAGTGTGGCCAGAAACTGGCAGATGTAACTTAACTACGTTACGCTCAGTCATTGATAGGCCTGGGGAGTCAAGAGCTGATTTAATGAGTTGCATAGAGAAAGACGTTTACAGTGCATGTTCTATCAGTCCAACAAAACCCAGGCTATGTAGCCTCGAGTGCCATCTACTGGCATTTAATCTATAGTCCAGCCACTCTCCCACCAAAATGTACTATTGTACCATTTAGACTGAAGGGCACCTCCTTGCCTCTATTAGTATTAGCACCCTGTAATACGTCTGCCTCAAGACCATGCCCTTGTCACTGATACGAGACAGGCTTTTATAGCTCTTCCTCAACCGGCCACATTCGAGATTCAGAGCCAGACAAAGTAAGAGCGCTGTGACGCATAGTCAGACATATAGCTACAGACCGATTCACTGGTGGAGCTAGTTAGATTATGTACAAGGAGCCACGACCACACTTACACAGGAGACAGATGCACAAAATCAAAGCCACGCAAGCCATAGTGCCTCAACACCACACGCTAGCTGTGGCAATGACATACATAAAGGAAGTCTTTAAGCCCTCAAAATGTCTCCCTTGCACACATGAAGTGGGACGCATGGGCTAAGGGCAGCCTGTTGTTGAGATTATTTTAACTGTGGTTCTCCATAATTCTGAATTCAAGTGTAATTAACATGGAGCACTGGGAACTCATTTGCACAGCTGATGGGAAACCCCCCCCGATTTGCGTATGGGGAAAACCCTTTCAGTAACCAATAGGTAGTTACAACCATAACCAGCAGGTCCTTTTACTGGTCAACAAGTCAAATACCACTTCAAAGCAGTGTAGTGTGGTCCTGCAACGCTGCAGGCTGTGAGATGCCTAATGGAACACTGCCCAGAGGTGTTTCTGCCAAAGCTACTGGGACAAAATTTCCCAGTTAAATTACTGCAATTCATTCATGTGTAGCATGGTCCTGGCTAGAGCCTAGAACTTCCAGAAGGCCAATGGAGTGGTATAACGAGCAACTGATCTCTGTGGGAATATCTACACTGCACTGTAAGACCAGGGTTAGTGGAAGTTGAGTTAGCAGACCCTAGGTTTGTTAGCCAAGGGTTAAGCATCTACACTCCCAGGTTAGGAAATGTTGAACCCAGAGTCCCAGCCAGGGGCTCCAACCTTTACTCTGCACCGTGAGCCCAAGTCCTAGAACCCACCCAAAACAGGGCTGCACCAGCTCTTTGTTCATGGTGCAGTGTGGGAAAACTGGCCTGTGCAGAGAACAAAGTCAGCCTGCCTTCTGGCACACTCCCATGACTCCCGTGGGGCAGTTTAAACCCGGTGGGGTCTGAGGATCCCAGCTCTGAGTCCTGGGTTAGCACAAGTTGTTTGTTGATGGAGGGGGAGTTAAGGCTTGAGCCTGCATTTGAACCCTGGACTTCTGTTGCTGTGTAGCTGTACCAAGAGCTTCACCATGGACTTCCATGGAACAGGGTTAAGCCTTAATTTAGCATTGTTCTGTTAGGACAGTGGCTCTCCCCCTTTTTATTTAATATAGACACACCCCTTACACCATGGGACTTTCCAATGTAATCTAGATGGAACTGGGACCATCACTACATAGAATCGTGTTTATTGGAATCAATCTGAAATAAATTAGTCCGTCGATCCTGCTAATTTTGCACAGCCCAGGCAGCCTTTTAAAAGCACTACCTTAATATCCAGAGTTTTCAAGGCAGTATTTCCCAGTTTCAGCAGTGTGTTAGTGGGCATTGCAACGCTGGGCCTCAGGTTGCAATGCCACTCACGCAAATTTGGCCAAGCTTCCTCCATGGTGACAGCAGGGCAAGCCCGGCCAGATTTCAGGGACTGGGACCTCGTGAGTGAGGAGAAAGACTTGCCACACCTCTCCCCCTCCCCACAAACACACTTGTGAACCACTGTGCTAGGATAACAGAGGGTTGGGGAGAAACACCCCTTTATTAAATATTGAGGGCTCTAGGGGTCCAGCCTGCTCCTTTCCCACCCACAGAAAGGTTTCTAAGGAGGAGGAAAGTGGCCATTCATGTTTTAGCTTGCTGGATTTTTTTTAATGGCAAATGTGATCAGAGTCAGTGGAGGCCAGAAGGAGGACAACGATACACAACATAAATCTTGGTGCAAAACCCTGGGAGAATCCAGCCTCCTTTTAACAGAGAGACTGCAGGATGGGACTTCCTCTGCTGCTGAGAGATACGTCAGCCAAGAGCGCCACCCTCCTCACCTGACTGTGACGGTAAGGAGGCAAAGAGGTAGTAGGTTACAGGCTGTAAGTAAGGTTTGCATCAATAATGGGACAGCTGCCCTGAGAGAAAGTCGAGCAGTGTGGGTCTTCCCAGGCCTTCCAAACTGCTGCCCCCCAATAGTGCAGAAATGCAACACAGGAGAGACAGACAAGATGGGGAGGGAATATTTTATTGGCTGGATAGCCTTGCGGGCCTGGCTGCAGCTCCTTAAGGGCAGGGGTTGGATATTCTGCCCATGAAGATGATGGTGTTGATGGCAACTTCCCGGATGAGCAGCAGGAAAGGCCGGTTAGCATTGAAGACAATTCTGTTGATGGGAAACGAACGACCCGAGATCACGACTGCGGTAGAAGCTGCTGCCTCACTGCCTTCCTCATTCACCTGCCAGTCAGACGGAAGACAAGATTAACATACATTCCTCATCTACACTAGGCAGATGCTAGCCCCCCCTCCTTTCCACCCCTTGCTTGCAGGTGGGGACTTAATAGCTAGGGGAACCTGGTAATCCCATTCCCCACATTGACTGGGAAGTCAGTCATGCCACCATGAAATGCTCACTCCTTCTTGAGGACGAGAGCTCCCAGGTCCTGCCAGCTGCAGGAAGCACAGCAGGCTTCTCTGTGTGGTGCCATGAAGCACCTGTCCATCTGCTAGGGCCAACAATGAGCAGTTTTCAAGATTCCCCCCCATTGTTTTGTGGCACTGAAACATACAGAAGCATCATCTTGTCATTTGGAAAAGTCATCCGATTGCCCTTCACTCATGGTTAACATCCACTGCCTCTGGGTCTCAGAGGCCAGATTTTCAAATGCATCCACTTGCAAACGCTATTGCGTTGGTGTAACCCCATGATTTCCAACCCGTGCAAGTATGGGCTTGGGCAATCAAAGCTGTTTTGAAAACCAGGCCCACAACATTTGCTATTCTCATCAATACACGGACAGTCTTGTAACCACAGCAGGAGGGACCCACATCCTTAAACGGTTTTGGGCACCTCACTCCTGTTGGTTTCAGTGGGAGTTCAGCACCTAAATACTTTTGAGGATCTGGGCCTAGGAGACTCTAGAGATGGAAAAAGAGATGTCTAAGTTCTAAATCTGCAACGCTAGCTGTGGAAACAAGACTAGTGTAAGGCTCCCTGGCTAGCAACTCAGTGACTAAACTTGGTCGTATAGCCAGCTCACCATTTATGAGACATGACAATGCATGCCCTGTTGCCTCTTAGAAATTACTCATCCCGCAGGAGGTTCTAAGGCCAGAATTTGAAACTTCTCCCAGGATTTTGAGCCTGGGGCCATCTCTGTTGGGGCACAAGAGCCTTGAACACTTCAGCACTGTTAAGCCTCACATGAGGCAAGAGTTTTGGTAGGGGGAGGGTTTCCAGGGTTTGCTGTAGAAACTTCCCAGGCAATCTCACAAAACATAGACAATGCCAACAAGGCAGAAGCCCGCTAAATTCTTGCCTAAAAACTGAGGAACGCAAGGGGGAAGATGTGGCATGATCCCACATTCAGGTATGTGCCTGCCGTTATTCCAATTAAAGCCTCACCTATCAAACAGCAGCAGGCGGGCATAGAGCGAACTGCGCTCATCCAAGCACCCACAATGGAGCTCATTTAAACGTGCCAACATTTATATGAAAAAGCCACTCCCAGTCCCCTCCCATTTAGCAGTGTGGGCTTGGCTAAGCAGTCAGTAGTGTGGACTTGTCCTACTGTTCCATGCATTGCAAAAGATAGTATTGGTCTAGACTTTCTCCTTCAAACATCCCTCTCCATTTCAGCCCAGTAGCATTCTAAGCACAGCATCCTCTTACTCTGCTCACAACTGGTCTACCCAAAAACTGGACTTAAAACGCTGGCAACCAATTGCACCTCATCCACATTAGAGCTTCTGCCAACACTGGAGCCGCACTGGGACAGCAGCAGGGAGATATTTCAAGCAGAGCGTCTAGTGCAGATGAAGTCCAGAGAAGGGGGTATGACTTTTTGATGGGAGCAGGGGTTATTAAGGCTGCAGGGACCCGGGCCTGCAAAAATGTAGACATGTGCTTCGCTTTAAGCACAGCCAGTTGTGCCTTTGACTCCACCGTAAAGAAAACCATGCCTGTGAGTCCGTGCAGGGCTTGTGTTGGACAAGCCATGACAAACGTCCTGGGGCTTAGGAGTTGTTTTTCATAACAAGTCCGAGTCGCTGTTGGCCAGGGTAAGAAGCTCCATGCCGTGTATGCCCTGGACCGTGTCTGCTTCCAGCGTTGGGAAGAATGAGGGTGATTGTTCAAATGTTTTAAGCTATTAAATAGCATTCAACTGGTTTTGAGCAAGTTGTATTGTTAAGTAAAAGGATTTTGTCATCTCAGCTTCCCTGGACAAGCAACTAATATTAAAGCAGCATGTCAGAACTGTCTAACTACAGTGATGACATTTGAATATGTTGCCCTGCCAAAACCCTACCTTTCCCCCCTTTCTTTGGCATGATAAAACAGCCACTTGTACAGGGCAGGGCTTGCGTTGGCCTGGCAATGCAGTAGGGGTCTGGCCCAAAGCCCTCTGAAGTCAATGGGAAGACCTGACTTCAAGCTTGGGATCAGGCCCTAGGTTCTTCATAGACTCTGAATCACACATTTTACTTTGTGCTGTCGGGCTTTGGAGTTAAATTGTTGGTGGTCTTGGTGCCATATCTTCACCTGCCACAGACCGGACGGACCCCAGAAGGGTCACAGGCTTAGGTCGGAGATGGATGTCACAATTTTATGGGGGGGGAGGGAAGGTTTCTGTTGTTAAAAAGACTAAACAAAAAAAGTTACAGTAAAAGAGAAAACAGGACAGCACTGGAAAGCCCAGCTTACCTCAAGGAAGGCTTTGTGGAAAGCATCAGACACATACAGGTCCGTACGGCCCTCTGCAACTATACCTAAAAAAACCCCAACAAGCCATAAACAGACTGGAAACGTCAAGAATAACTTTTTGAGACGACACCTGGAGTGCCAAAGCATGTTGCTCTGCCAGCACAGGGAGTTTGAGGCAGACACCACGGATGGGGGAACGGCTAATGAGAGGAGGACAAGGGGCAAGCTAAAGAACCAAATTCTGCCCTGGCGGGGTCACATGGGGCCCCAGTGACTTCAGTGGAAATCCTAAGTGTTCATAGATAAGGGTAGATTTAGGCCCTTTGTACTGAGTAATTCGCAGGCACGTTTAGTGCTGGGGCCAATCTGACAACATTTTTCCATAGATTCAACCCTGACCCAGATAGAGCCCTGGCAGAGTCCCTAGGGGTGGCCTCAGTTAGCCTCAATGGTGACAGTGGGTTTTGTTATCAGGACACCTGTGCACTAATCAGTGGAGAGGCCCCTACAATTCTAACACTGCTTTAAAATCCTTTGCTCCTCTCTGCATGCTGCTGCAGCATTTAATTTCTCTGCCCCTGTTTGCAGTGTGGGAACCCGCCAGGACTGACCTGGCAGCTTGGCACTTTCCGGGCTGAAGAGATCCACGAGCCCCATGTGCTGCAGCTTCTCCTTCAGGCTGAAGCTGTCTTCGATGCGGAAGCGAGGGACGTAGATGGAGAGCGAGATTTCCCTCATAGAGTCCAGCCAGCCCTGCAGTCGCTCCGAGGTCAGATCCCGCTCCACCTCTCCCAGAGATGTGTCCTTGGTGGGCAGGATGAGAACCATGGTGATGTCATCCCCTTTGTAAGGTAGCTCCACCACCTGCACGTGGTCGCTGCGGATGGAGGCATGACGAAACCTGGTCTCCTGGTACATCATGGGGGTCGTACAGATCTCGCCGTCACTTCTATGGAACTTATCCATTTTTGTGTTCTGAGCAGGGAATTCGGATTTCCAGTGCCCCTGGGAGACCGTGGTAAAGACAGACAGTGATCAGCCACAGATCAAACAGAGAACCCCAGCCCCACAGCAGGGCACACGCTGAGCCGTGAAAATCAGTGTTTCTCGCCCCTCTTCTCTCCAGATCACCACTGTCTTCGCATCTGTTGCTAGCAGCGCCTCCCATCACGCATGCTAGAGATGGTAGCAGGACTTGGGTCAGTTTGCCTTTTGTAAAACTTCTGAAAGATTAAATCCTTGCTGGAGCGAAAGCAAACGCAGCTCAAGGTCCCCTTGAACCTGAATCCACCCAGGGTTTTGAGGGAAGGGACTGGCTTACCACTGTTGTAGTTAATAGTACTTAGCATTTCTGCAGCACCTCTCAACGGACACCCACCACACACACACAAAGCGAACAATGAAGTTAGCCTCACCACCTCACCTCCCCCGCCATGGGGTACAGATAGGGAAACAGACACAGAGGCCAAGGGTTTGTCTACACTCACGGTCATGCTGGCAAAACTTGTCGCTGAGGGGGGTGGAAAAAACGACAAGCAATGTAAGTTTTGCCCGCATGAGCACAAGTGTAGCTGTGTTATGTCAGCAGGAGAGCGCTCTCCCACCGACATCATAAAACCACCTACACGAGCAGCAGTAGCTATGTTAGAAGAGAGCATCTCCTGCCAACACAGCACTGTCCACACTCACGCTTATGCCAGCAAAAACCGTGCATCACTTGGTGAGTGGGTGGGGGGTGTTTTCCTTCACACCCCAGAGCAACAAGGTTTTGCTGGAATAACCATGGGTGCAGACAAGGCCTAAGTCACTCAGCTGACAAGACACAGCAGCTGTGGTAGAGCTGCTTAGGGAACTGCCCTATCCCGAAGGGTGCTCTTCAGCCCCCCTACCTCCCCAGAGCTGAATTCATGTATCGAGCTCGCTGACTTGTCCCTGGTTTTGCTGTTGGTTGACTGTGCATCTCACCCAGCTTGGGCAGTGAAATCACATCAGTCATACGCGTTCTCCGGGCTGCGGAACTGGGAGCTGGGTTCAAATTTCAGACCCTTGCCGTACCTTAGGGGTATTTGGAGCTGGGATTTTGGCACAACCCATTGCAGAAACAGGGTGCAGGCAAGGAATTGTGATCTGGATTCCAGACCTCCCCCCCCCACGCACAGATCAGGGATGGGAAGATCCCCGTTTTTGGTCTGGTTTGCACCCCTTGAACGTATAGTGAGGTTCGCTTTTGAGTTCTGTCCAACACTGCTGTGTCTGGGTTTTCACTGTTGTCCTCTATTTGAATCTCACATGAGCCATCACAGACTGACAGGCCTGAGACAGCATCTCATTTCTTAAAGCTTCAGTGTCTCTCTCATCAACCCCACCCAAAGCCTGGCTAGACCATCTTCCCCCCCCACAGGGGAGCAGGGTTTCTCCCCAGGGCTATTTGCCATACCTTAAAATAAATGGTGTTGACCAGCACCAAGACAGTGAGGTCATCAATCGCTCCATCGGGGATCACCTCAGTAATGCGCTTCTCTGTTTTATTAGCAACCCACTCATTAATTAGATTCCTCGACTGCTCCGGCTTTTCCTGGAGGAACAGACCAAAAACAGTAAATGGGGATTTTCAACACCCCATTGTCTCTCCCTGTAGGAGGCAGCCACGGACAAACAGGAAGCATGTTCCCAACGAAGACAGTGGCTTCTGAGCACCATGCTGCAGCATTCAGGAGCGAGAAGTTTTTAAATGGATGAACCAGTATCTGAGCTTAAAAGCAGGCTGGGTCCATAGCAAAACTGTGCTGCATTCGAGCACACACAACTTTCCTCCTCCTGCCCCCCGGTTCACACCGTGCCTTCTCGATTGGTGCAGTGAGGTAGGGGAGAGGGTTTACCAATAGCATAAGGAATTGGGAAGGGACACAAACCAAAGTGTGTCGGACTCACTTTGAAGT
The DNA here is from genome assembly GCA_007922155.1 of Mesoclemmys tuberculata. Taxonomy (NCBI): domain Eukaryota; kingdom Metazoa; phylum Chordata; order Testudines; family Chelidae; genus Mesoclemmys; species Mesoclemmys tuberculata. The sequence continues at coordinate 5,428,719 of ML675646.1, read as the reverse complement.
TCAAGGGCCAGAGTTTAGCTCCATAAACCACCTCACTGATGTTCTGGTAGGTCTCGTTGAATATCAGAGATTTCTCCCCAAAGAGGCGATTGGCCGACGTCAGCTCAGAGGACTGATTGGCCTTCTTATAGAGCCGGCAATTCAGCTTCGCGAAGAAGAAGTGGATCTGATCAGATGTCTTCTCTGAAATAGTGTCAAACCGGAAAACCTAGGGAACCAAAGGGGAGAGAGAGGGAACCACAGACCAGGCTCTCCATTTTCTGTAGCTACAGGCAGAGGGGACGAGGTGATTACTGCTTGTTAGCGCCATGGACACAGGAATAATGGGCCACCTGCTCTGAACTCGGCAAGGACTCTTGGTTTGTTTGGTTTTTTCCCCACACGAAAGCAGAGAGCGGCCTGGATCCAACCCTGGACATGTGTTGAGTTTAGACGCATCCACAATCTGTGCAGCTGAGCCTCTCTGCATGGAAGCTGTGTGCAGCTCTGCAGAGACCAAGCTTGGAAGTACCCAGCACACGTCAAATCCAACTCAGAACTTCTATATCAGAATGATGCTGCAGCTCCTCTCTCCTCCTCCCCTTCAAAGCAGACACCTCCTCTCCCATGCTCAGACTACGCGTTGCCCAGGCCCCTCCTGCCTGACCCCGTCTCTCTACCTTCTTTTAAGCCACTATGCTACACGAAGAAAAGCATCAGGATTCTTGTTCACCATTTGCCCTCCCCTCCCCTTTCAGGAAAGGGATGAAGACCTCATGGCGGCTTGCTTGGAACCAGGAGACCTTGATTCTTTTAAATGCTTGACACTAGCCCCGGACTGGGAGACCCAGTTTCAGTTTCCAGATCTGCCGCAGGATTCCTGCGTGACTAAGGGCTTGTCTACACAGGAAACGTTTCCAGTTATACCAGTAGAGTTAAACCACTAATTATACCAACTACCCATGTAGACATGGTTATTCAGGAATAAGTGTGTCACATGGAGTGTTACACCACTATAACTATAGTGGTCTAAATTCACACCCCTCTACTTCATACCAGTATAACTTGCCTAGGTAGACAATAGCCTCTCTGGACCCTGGTGCCCCTTCTGAAAAGGGAAGGCAGCACTTCCCGACCTTGCAGGGGTGTTAGCAGGATAAATCTATTGAAGATTGTGAGGTGCTCTGGTACTACAGTAATGGGGGTCCCTCTCGGTACCTTAGACAGACAGATAACCCCGCTACAGAGGAAACTGGGGTCAGCAGAAGGGCCAGAACATCTGGCTTATAGTCCTGTGCCCACAGCACACTGCTCACTTGGTTCGTCATCAAAGTGGAGCAGCACAAGCAAAATGAATGGCGTGAGAATCCCAATTAGAAGTGGGGCTCAAGTACCCCTGAATCTGCTGGGCACGTAGTGGTTGGGTTTTGTTTCTGGAGCGGTCACTTTGCTACAGGCCAGACAATCATCTGCAATCACTTCTGCTTAGAGATCTAATGCCAAACACAAACAGTCACAAGCCATTTCTATTCTCAGCTGCACTCCTCTCTATTGGCTTCTATCCCACTGAGCTTTCATAGAAACTACGGAGGAGCCCTCTGAAAACTAATACTACCATGGCCCCAGGAGGAAACTAGAGACCCTCAACAAAGTCACATGAACCACAGCCTAGCATCACTTGCCTATATTGCTTTTCGCTGGCTGCTGTGAGCACCAGAAACCCCTGCTCCTCCCTTCAGCTGCACTCTGTTTCAGCTTTATTTGGGTTATTGGAAGTCTTCCCAAAGAGAAGCTCATGCTGGTGGAAGCTGCTGCAGTCACAATCCTGGAGACCAAAATCCTGTTTAGCCATAGAACAGGAAGCAGCAGGGTAAACTTTCCCCCAGCATTGTGCCAACGTGGCTCAACTCTGACCTAGAATGACCACGTCTTGGTGCAAAATGGCAGCTCTGGTCCATTTGCCCTCTGTGGGGACAGCTGACAAAGCTTTGAACTGTGCTGGTAGTTCGAAGATGCCGGATTGAGACCAAACTCATTTCATTCGTGCCCCCCGAGAGTCATTACCTAGCAACAACTGCGGGTGGGTCTGGAGAACGCCCTGGAGCTGACTCCAGGGAGGTGCCTCACGCACCTTTTTATTCCTGTTTTTGCTAACGTGGTCACCAGCAAAGTGAGGACATTGAGCCCGACTTGCAAATCTTTTGCAAACGGTGGTAGCTCAGCTGTGCACTGAAGGAAGCACTCATGTGGGTGAGCTCACAAGGGGCTGCATTAGCATCAGTGGAACCTATGCCACTGGAGGCACACTGGTGGGACCTCAGTGGCTGGCTCTGTAGATGTCCCTAAGGTAGGCAAGTTCGTGATAACTGGACTGAATGTCTCTTAAGTGCCTTGAGATCAACAAGGGACTCAGCTTCCTTGATATTGGGTGATGCTGTGAATTTATTTATGGGATATTTATTTTGTTTGAACACAGAAGTCAGTCGATGGTCTTCACCCCAGCCCTTGTTCATTCCATGAGGCAGTCTTCCTCTGGCAGCATTTCCAGAGAGCAATTGGAGGCTGGGAGGAACTCCTCTATCTGGACAAGAATATCCTGTGTGAGCTCCTGTAGAAAGGGGGAGGAGCTCTAACACTAACCCCATAACCAGGTCTCATTGGGTTTTCCTCAGCACAAGGATGCTCCGTGTCTAACGTTGCCTAGCTGCACATAAAGGACCACTAGGAGCAAAGTATTTGCCTTCTCTTCCCCACCTCCAGAAGAGTTTCCCTTTCCTCCAATAGGCCCGAACCCAGCATGTCAGAAGAATTTTTTCTGTCCATTGGAGCTAGAGGAGTTGGGATTCCCATGAGCCCAGGGAAAGCCAGCCTAGAGTTTTCTGCAGTGCTCTTCACAAGGACAGAGGTGGCCTGACAAGGGGCTTGTTGAGCTGCTAGGTTTCTCTCTCTATGCAGGGAAACGGCCTGAGCTGAGGGGTTTTATCACTGACCTATAGCTGGCAGACAGCCTTTAGTAACCTTGCTCTAACTTAAGCTACAGGATAGCAAATTAGAAGAGGCTGACATGGTGTCACTCACCTCCATGAGCTGCTGGAGGGTATTACCGCAAGCACCGAGCTTGGTCATAGCAAAGGCTGTGGAGATGCTGAGGGGTGACATGAAGATGTTTTCATTGTCATTCTTGGAGTCTGCCAGGTGCTTGTAGAATACCATGGCGAAGCGGGAGTTGGCCTTTGATAACTCCCAGACCCGGGGATTAGTAGACTCTGGGATCTTCTCTTTCTCTTGCTCCGACCCTAACCCCTCACCCTCCTTCTTCTCAGGGTTACGGTATACGCACAAGGGATTCACAGGGATGTCCTTTGGTTTTGCAGTGCAGATGTCCTTCACAGGGTGGAGCTGGGGAGCTACTACACCCCCGAGGCTGACAACCAACAAAATGAGCAGATGCATCCTCCTGAAACCAGAAAGAAAGTTACAGTCCAGCTGGAAATCCGGCATGAGCCATCCCTCCAAATGGACTCATGAGCATAACAGCCCGTCTCAGTTTCCTCTCCAAACTCACTAGGCCCACTGCAATCTGCATATGGCAATGGTCCCATGCCTCGAAACATTTTCCTAGTCCTCAGTGGGAGACGAGTGCCACGACTCAGTCGCAGCTCTGCTTCCTGTGATTGAAAGTTATGGACATGGGAAATACCAAGTCAGGAAAGTGAGGGGACAGTAAAATGGTCTTTTAAAGGGACGGTCCTGCAAGGGGCTGCACAGAGGTGCCTTCCCTGCACCTTACTTTGCACATCTGCAGCACCTGCCATCTGAGGATCTCAATGCACTTTACATTTGTCAACACTCACTGTGCTTCTGCAAGACAAGCCAGTGTTACTGACCGCTCCGTTCCAGCTTGGCCTGATTTCCCTACCAGACTGTCATCCTCAAGGCACAGGTTAGCCAGATAACTACCACCTTGATAGTGATGGTCACACCTTGGCTGGTGACAAGTGGTGCAGAAGTACCTAGAAACAGAACGAAGGGCTGGAGGCCAACTGCCAGGAAAGCTACCCAGAGTACTAGCTTCTGAACCTTTCATTTCCACTGCGAGCAAGATCTGGACACGGGGTCTCTGCTGTGCACTGGGATAGCCAGAACCGCTGTTGCTTTCTTCACTTAACCAGCAGCCGTGCTGCTGATTATTCTGTGTATTACAGTTGCCCCACCACCATTGTATCCGTGGCTGATTTTGCATCGTATGTCCCACCTCAGGGAGTTCTGAGGAGCAGCGGCAGCAAGCCCCAATTCAACTGTCTCAGCAAGGACAAGGTTATTTACAGACACAGACATGCTGTCCCTGATACCCCCCGTCCAAATTCTTTTGGAGTGAAAAGCCACTGCAGACACACATGCCTCAGTGCCTATCATCAGAGCATCTAGGCACTGACAGATTCACTCTTCAGGAGCGAATTCCACAGATGTGGGGCTGCCTCTGGCGATACGTACCATACGGAAAGGTGCACAGTATCACTGAAATGGGCATGCATGTAAGCCTAAATAGATCCAAGCAGATTGGCTTGTCTTGCCTTTGCTCATGAGAAAACTGAAAGTGACCCTGTTTTAAGCACAGAGGGTGGCTGGAATTCAAGCCTGACTGAAATCAACGGAAAACTCACGTTGAGTAATCAGTGATATCATGATTTCACCCCTTGACGCCTTAGAAGCAAAATTTCAGCTCCAAGAAGGGTCATCTCAGACCAACGTACACCAGACGAATTGCATACCATGCAGCTCACCTTGAGTGATTCAGATAAAACACCCCCCCGACTCAGAGGTGGCATCTGCCATGCTCGAAGAGTCTGTTACTCTTCATGACAGTGATCTGTCCTTGTGGTCTTGGCTAAAGTGTTCCCTCTCCCCCTCCACTGTTGTGCAAGACGCTGTTTGGTGGACACTCTCCAACCCAGTGATGGGTGCACATACATAATGCATGAAGTGCTTTGGGATCCTGCCAGGAGGAGAGGAGCTACAGAAACAGAGAATGCTGATACCTTACCACAGGACTGGTAAAAATGAGGGTGGAGCAGATCATTCCTCCCACCCCCCTTCTATCCTAATGCTGGAGTGGGAGAGCTGAGAACTCCAAATTGGAAGGCTCCAAGCAGTCTCTTTCATTGCTTAAGGGAGGTACAGGAGTCAACAAACAAAACACACGTTAAAGACAACTTCCTCCTCTCCTTCCCCAGCAGGATCAGGCTCTGAGTATCCCAGTCACTTTCTACTCCAGTACCAGCCACTTTTGCTTAACACTGTCTTCAGAAGGACAGCATTCACTAGTGTTACGAACCTACAGCTAATCTGCAAACACGCCAGATGCGCTCCCCCTCCACACCACATTAGAAGCAGCTCAAAGAAATCGGTATTATTTGCTCTGAGTGCTTAAAGGCCCAGCAAATATTAAGGAGCTTTGGTGGAATTTCTCCAAGCAGGGCTTTGTTGTGAAATTCCCAGGAAAGGTAGGAGCCCCAATGATGTTCCCAATTTGAGACACAGCATTTTGGAGACAGGTAAGAGAGCTGGGACTTTCCAAGCCTCCTTGAAACATGAAACGCTCCTCACTTGTTTCTTAAAAAGCCAAGGCTTTGCAAGCATTCTAGTGAGCTGGACAGGATCTCTAAGGAACCTAGCCCAACCTCTACAAAAATAGTGCCTCAGTGCCACGCAGTCAGGGTTCTCCGACAGACAAGCAATTCAGCAGTGGCTGGAGTTGGTAGGTTTCTACCAAGGGGGATGAGTCCATGAGAAGCCATGTTAATGAACATGAAAATCTCATTCGTAGGAAGCAATCCCTCTTACCTTCTTCTGGCGTCTCAGGTCCTCACCTGCAAGACTTGATCTGCAACGTACAACGACAGACTTGCTTTAGGATCAGGAAAAAAAATCTGAGACCAAGCTAGCCAATGGTAGCTTCTACACTGAATTTCTGCACTCAACCAGAGCTCAGTCGAGCAAAGGGAGAGTGGGAGGGAAGGAGTGGGCTGTTCGGGTCAAAGGTTGATGACCAAACATGGAAGGTTAAGCAAAGAGTTGAACAAAACAATGTTTGTTCTGAAAAAGGTTTTAAAGTTCATTCTGGTGAGGGGAAAGTTTGGTCACCTTCTCCACACAGACTCCAGGGCCCCCAACCCTGGCTGATAGGACACAAAGAAGTTTTTCAGAATCCAAATGCTTATAAATTTAGAAACTTAGCTCAGGACAATAGCCTTCCCCACCAAGTACAAGTCAGGGAAGATTTACATGTTTTCCATTCTGCAGCGGTTCTGCCTAAGCACACACTTCTGTCCTATCGTTTTCCCATTGGCAAACAGGATCATGGTGCTTCCTTACTTCAGAAGTGGCCATGATGGGAGCCAGGTGTTGATTTAATTCAAGAGCTCAGATGCAGTATGCTCTATAAACATAACATGATTTGATTAAAAAAGCCAATCAGATGTGTTTTATCATGCAATAATCAGTAGCATCTTCACAATAGAGGCCAGTGCATGTTACCCTCCGAACACTGCTAGCAAGCTGGCCAGGACTGAGCAGGAAAAAGAGCGAGGTTTTGTGAATCACTATCCTGTTTTCATTCCTGCCAGAGATCAGGTTTTGGCAGAACACGATCATTAGCCAGAGCGGCAATGGAAGTTACTGAGTAACACACAGATAAGCCCTTAGAAGGCAATATTTGAAATCCCTCTCCAGGGGAGATGAGCCATAATCTAGGCTAGAGGGTTTTAGTACAGGTGACTTAGAAAGAGGGCCCTAACGGGTTATTGGACTGGATTTCCAAGGTGCTGAGCACTGACAGGTCCCATAGACTTCAATGGGAGTTCAGGGTTCTCAGTGCTGCTGGGTGGGAGAGAAAATAAAAAATAAAATAAAAAAACCCAAAACAGGTCATTGCTTTCCATTCACCAAATATCATTTGTAGGCCCTTTTATTGAGGATCCAGTAAATGGACAAACTTTCAAGGTAGTCAAAGGAAGGCACCCATCATGGCCCCTGTCCCCTTAATTCACCGGGAATGTGTACTTTCCACCAGGACAAGGAAAGTGTATTTGTATTACTAAGGAAGTATCAACCTGTTCTGCAGCAAAGGGCTAAGAACCTGGCCCAATGCACATTGATGTACACCAAGATTCCCACTGAATGAGTGGTGTTGGAATGGCACCAACTCCAAAGTTAAGGTTGCAGCAGAACTGATTAAAAAAATCCACATACATAGAGCAGATCTCATTGGCTGGGGGAGACTGTAGTTCAGATTTGGGTCCATTTAGCCAAGATACAAGCCCTCTTCTGCTCCAAAAATGAAAAACCAACAGGTTTTTTATAGCCAGTAGTGATGATGTAGCCGTGCTGGTCTCAGGATAGTAGAGACATGGATGAGGTAGTATCTTTTAATGGAACAATCTCTGTTCGTGAGAGAGAAGATTTTGGGCTTGCACCAAGCTCTTCAGACACCTTGTCTCTCTAGGTTCCTAAAGCACTGTTTTGGAGCATAGATTCACAGCAGATGGGGCTGGGGGGAGGCCAACATGAAAGTCACATGCCAAGATAGCACAGGTACTATTCTTGTGTCCGACGTGCAAAATGCATTAAATAAAAAATGCTGCGCTTTTTGTCTGATTCTGTGGAGCAAGCAGTTTTTGTCCTGATGGTGCCATACGCAGTCTCAGGCTGGAACATGCATCTCATGTTCCTCAAGTGAGAGAGGGAGCTAGTGACCTACCCACGTGCTCACCTGGTGGCTGAGGTTGAGAAGCATCAACCATAGAGCTTAGTATAAGGTCTCTTACCCTCAACTCTAGGGGAGAACAGTCTCAGTTCACAACAGAGAAAATGGGAGGCTTTGCAGATGATCTCCCCCACTACAGCAGGTAAAAGCAGCCAGACCTCCAGTATGTGACTCATCCAGGCAGACTGCTTTTTGAAATGTTACAAGCCTTGGATGTGGCCATTCTTTGGTGCAATCCACAGAGCACTGTGTTGGCCCCCGTGACATCTAGGAGTTTCACATAAGGCCCTGGAGCATGCACGCCTGTTGCCCCATCTGAAAGCTGTTTTACATTCTTGGCAGAGCCATGAACAACTATTTTGGGTGGCTTACGGTTCAAGAGAGAAGTGGGTGGAGCGCTTTCTGAGCACACTGCTAAGGCTTTTACAGTCTCTCTTCAGGGGAGGAGAGGACAAAGAGGCACTGAAGGAGATTTGAGGAGGCTGTAGGAACGGTGGCCAGGCTTTATGCTTCAGGTGCACATCACCAGGCTTCTGCAGGGAGCTGCAGACAGGGAGACTCCATGCACATCAGGGGACAGATTCATGCAGCCCCTCGATCTAGTCCATTGTGACAGATTCCCTCAGTTGGCTTGGGATAGACATGACCCTTGCCTCAGTTACCACATCCATAAAATGGGGGCGAATAAATATTCTCTCTCAAAGGAACCAGATGCAGGTTAATTAGTATCTGTAAAACACTGAACATGAAAACCGCCAATCCCGCAGAGCAACCACTGATCCCTACCTAAGGGACCAGAATTGTCCTTTAACTTGTGGATTTCCTTTTTAAAACCAGAGTTTTGCCCACTTAGGGTGATCTCCACAGCATCCTGGGGTCAGGACTATTTGGGAGGAGAGGCGAACTTTTCAGCGTGCTACAATGAGCATTAGTCACTCCACAGAGACTAACGCAGTCTGAGCACTACAACAAGCCAGAAACACGTGGACTAGTGAGGGGGCCTTAAATGCAGTCACAATAACCATCAGCCGCACAACAAAGCGTGCACATCAGATGAGATGAATGATGCCTGGGGTCCAACGCTGAAGATGAATGTGGCATATACAAATGGCTGAAATGAGTTTCCAGTTACAGGGGTTGCCCTTGGTTTGGGCTGAATGGAATTGGATAGGGCAAGGCAGGATTTTCATGGAAGGAAGACCTTGCTCCACACACTTGATGTCCCCCATCCTCAAGAGGTCTAAAAAAAATCTGCACCAGTTGGTAGGCTTGGTAATGTCAATAAAGTGCAGGTAGTTTAGGTGTGACAAAACACAAAACCATGTAATAGGTCGTGGGCTTGGCATAACTCTCATTCTGAAGCAAATGTACTAAAACAAATCCAATATTCAATGAGGTGAACTGCTAGTATTTCAAACCTAAAAGACTGTCAGCCCTGCACTTCTAGCACACAGGGTCTCCAAACAATAGTAAAGGATGGTCTCAAACCTTCCTTTTTCGTTCGTGTCCGGTGGAGACAATGCACAAAAATCACTCCACTCAAAGACAATGATTAAAGGGGGGGTGTTACCATTGTGACTGGCCTGCCAGGACTCCCATGACAAGAGAAGGAAGGGGAGAAGTCTTCAAAAAAGGGTACAGGCTTCTCTTCTTTTATATTGGGCTGCTCCCTGCTCCGCAGCATTTTAGAGGCTGCGCTGGACAAAAGAGTTCCATGAGTAACAGGGTCACATCACACAAACTCGGATGAACACACGCGCCAATCCAGAGAGGAAACGAGAGATTTCAAAGGTGTTCTCCATTAGTTTATCATTTAATACAAATGCTGACAGAAAAGCAGATAAGACCTCGTAGATACTTCCACTTGTTTCCAAACCAAAAGTTAAATCATCCCGCTTCTACTTGTTCAAATAAATTCTCCTTTAGGAGTCTTAAAAACTACGCTGGAGCAACATGAGGCTGAGTTACTTTCAAAAGGGAGGAAGGAAACCACATTTCGTCATGTTGCCTTTTCTATATGATCACCATGCACACAAAACTGGTTTTTGTTTTCGAATACAAAAGTGAAATTGTTTGCTTTCTACTTCTAAATTAAAACCATGAGGGAAAACTAACTTTAAGACCAAAGGCCTTCCTGCCTTTTGTATATGTCAATCCCCTTCCTTCCCTCAACGCAACATGAAGGCAGCTGTTACTTTGAAGCTTCAAATTCAGACTACCGTGAGGATTAAAACACAAGGGAAGGGGGAAAGGCAAATTGTGCTGTCTCCCCAAAATGGCATTTAGGTGCCTAACTCATGATGAAAGACACTTAATGCCACACATGCCTTTGAACATCTCCCCCAAGCCAAGCCTTTGTGTACCAGATTTCACAGGTTCCCTGTGCGCATGCAGAATTCACAGTTTATGGAATTCTGTCTACGTGTTCTATTTAATTATTCTCTTTAAAAGGAGTGTTTTGAGAGGTAAGAACAATATTCATAATATTCAGCTGTTCCTTTAAGACTCAGGACATTTTTTTCTGACAGGGAGAATAATAGAGAAGCAAAAAACAAGGGGCCACTTCAAAAAAAAAAAAAAAACAAACCCCAAACCAACCAACAAAAAAACCCCCACAATGACATTTTGTTAGGCAATGACTTTCAGGAACAGCACACAGGGATCCTTACTTATCCAAAATCCTAAGCAAGTTCAAGACTCGACTCAAGTCTCATGGTCTCCTTTATTATCCTAGACTATTTTTTTTTAACTTTATTTTAATTAATTTTTTGTTAAATATACCTCTGCAGGGCACGATCACATACAATCAATACGATTGGTAAATTACACAAGCTCTATCCCAAGCATATATGCACCAATGTTAAAAAGTTATTTAAAAAACCAACCAAACGAAATAATAAAATAAACTCCACCCAAAAAGGTGATAATGACTGCAGAATGTCTCGGGGAGACCGGTATAAGTCAGAGACCAAAGAACACTAGGCTTACAAATAAAGAAAAGTATTTATGTAGAGAAATCCCACAACTGGAAACAGTTAGGTGGCTTCTAAAGTGGGAATGCATGTGGCCAGGTGTTCTGTCCCTTAACTGTCTCATTCCTCCCACAGCATCCATAACCCCCAATTCCCCAAAGAGATTAACAAAACGGGGACAAAGCTCTTCACATTACTATCACTGGTTATCAAAATCAGGAAAAAAGAAAGATCTAACTAGAGTGCAGCTGATAAGCTGACCTTCAAGGAAAGTGCCTCTTAGCACAGAGGCTGCTTACATGGCAAGCAGAGGCCACAGGGAAGGTAGAAATTCCTTACGCTAGAAAAAGAGTCTCACATTATTGGCTATTTTGTCCATGTTGCAGCTGCCCATTTAGAAGAGGTTGCAAAAGAACAGCATAAAGATTACGAACAATGGATGTTGCTAGGGGCGGTTATTTCTCCACTCCTGACTCAAGCAGTTTTCTGCATGCACAGAAAGCTGCTGCCACCTCAAAAAAAAAGCTAGAAAGGAGCTCACTGCACAGGTCCAGTTGTGGGATCTATCCAGTACACAATCTGGTTTGGATGCCAAAGACTTGTGAGTATGATCTGCCACAAATTAACAACTTTAATGTTACAGAGAAGCAAATGCTTTTTAGTTTATACCATAAACAAATATGCCACAGGATTTTGTTTTTTAGTTACAGATATATACACACATTATTCAGTATATCCCATACCTTTTATTTTCAGGGATTGCATCTCCCTTTGGTTGTACTTCCTTTCCCCAAGACAAACTTGTTTCTATTTTTAAGTTGATATTGCTGTGTTTTCCTTTTGGCCAAAACTTTCATAACCAGGAGGAACTGGTCTCTGGGATGTGAAAAAGTCACACAGCCCCAAACCTATTGGGCAAAAGTATTCAGAATTTGGTGGCTGGAGCCTGGCACCTAAATGGAAGGTGGCTGATTTTCACAAGGTTGAGCATCCTGCGGATTCTCTCAATGGATTCAGAGGTTAGCTGCAGGGCTCAACAGCAGTCGGTCAGACCACTTATTCAGATGGCTAAACTTTAGGCATCCAAGTCTGAACGCTTTGGCCACCATGTTATGAAGTTCTACCTGCACTGGGAAGCTGTTGAGAAAGAAGCCCAGCGTACACAGAGGAAGAGCCAAGTTCCTCATGCACTCCATTAGATTTCAAAGAAAGCTCCACTCTCTTTGCTTATAGTGTTCAGAGTTCCCGTGGCATGAAAAAGCTCTCACCATTTATACAATCATTTTAAATGACATTAATGCTCCTTCCTCCTCCAATAAGGTTCCATCCCATCTACATCACAACAATCAATTGCTTCTAAGGATGAGGCACAATTCAGAGACACAGTTAGCACATGGTTTTGACTACAATGTAGAAACGGTGTCAGGAGACTGTGTTGGAATAAGGTCCCCCTGAACCATTAGTTGACTGATTTTTGTAGTGTAACTGAACTGGCATTTAAGCTTTTTGCCAGTATCTGCCATTTTGTCAGAAAGCAACTAGTTGATGACAACAGCAATATGGTATCAGTATTTAATTTTTACATGTCATTTTAAATTTACTGAGAGACCAAATCAGTTTCAATGTCATATGAACAATCTTGGCCATGTACGATATACTCACATACTGCAAATGTCACTTTTCAGTACCAAGGCTGTGTTTAGGAGGTGGCTCAGAAGTGCCGATTTTGTATATAAAGTCAGAAATTACATTTAGCATGACAGGCCTTTCACCAGTTCAATGTCCGAATCACTACTCTGAGGAAGACTGGAAGCATTTTACTGTGTTAGAGAGATAATTTTGCAGACAGTAGCATCAATCTCATCGTCACTACTGCCAACTTTAGGCAGTGGGACAGAAACGGTGTTTTAGAGACTAGGGAATCCATATAATGGGTGGCTATAAAGGTGAAGTCATGCCACACTTATTCTGCCTGCTCCTTTCAATGACTGTGCACTTCTCCACATTTATACAGCTTTTGCACTGCTTTGTTTTCCCTTTATTAAACACAGAGAAGGCTAGCGGGCAGCACGGCTACTTAACACCCTCATTTTTAGCACTGAATTTCTTGGGCCTTTTTCTTAAAGTTTAAGTCAATATTTGACTGAAGATAGCTTCTTGACAAAGTGCTCCCTCTTCAAAAAGCTGCCCTGAGTTTTGGTATTTATCACTGACCTGTCTGTGGCGGTGATATTTTTAAAAGCTCTGGAAACAGCAAGAAGCTGGAGAATTTTCTGATTACTTTTATTGTTTAGGGATTCCCCCTCTGAACTTCAAAAGCATACTCTGCGAGAGATTTAAGTGAGCTCACGGAAAGTAGTAAAAAGTGGCTTTACTGTATGTCAAACGTAAAAGCCCAATTCTACCATTTTGCAGCTAAGTGAGTTTGCCATCAATATTAAATACTTGTTAGCAATAGGCAACCGTGTTCCTGCACAAAGTGCTTGTACTGTATTTGATTTAGCTTGACAGGAATCTTTCCAGTCTCACTGGACTTCCTTAGAAGTCAGCAAAGATTCACATTTGCAGCAAATTAATTTTTAGAAAGTTTAATTTTAAACCAGCAAAATCAACAGGTTAATCAAGGATTAATTTTATAGACATGGCTTCTTTGACTGTGTGAACTTCTAAATCCCTTCTCTGCTACGTGTAAATTATCATGGGCTGAGTGCATGGGAGTGGATGAAAACAAGTATACAAGTTAGAAGACTCCAAATATATCAGGTGCTTAAACACACCCTTTTCAAATTGTGTGACTAGCTGAACTGATGACTTGCCACTATATAACATATGTTTAAGGCTTGACAATCATTAACTGTGCAAACTGCTATCAGGATAATACAGTCAACTCACAAAATTCTACAGAAACCTGACAATCAAATCAGCTACCTTGGGGGGGCGGGAACAGCGAAAAGAGTAAAGCACAAGTCTTTGGCTCTCCTTTAAAGAAAAAACAGCAGTTTATCATGTTTATACAGACCCCGTTTGCCTACCAGTAGGGGCAATATCATGTTTGTGCATCACTGAGTAATAACACCATTAGAAAAGGCAACTTCACAGAAGTTATTGGCTAAGCGAATTCTTTTGAATGCTCTGTTTTGAGGCAGCAAGCTGTCACTGTTGCACAATCAAGGAGGATGACGGGCAAGCCAGAGGGGTGGATCAGAATGAGATAACAAGGGTCATAGAAACCAGACAGCTGAATAACAATTTGAGGTGAAAGTGGTAACAGCACTACACGTATGCAAGGTGCTCAGATTTACAGGATTTCTATTCTGAAATGGGACAGGGCAGTCTACAAGAGACTAAAAGATAAGTAAACAGAATTCTATCATTATTAAGATAGGGGAACTGGGGCACATGAAAGGAGTAAAAAGAAAAAAGGGGAAAAAACCATATTACAGGAAAAATGAAATTTTATTTCTACTCCTAGTGGCTCAACTATTTGTTCCTGGCATTGTAAAAACTAGCCTACTATTTGAAGCTTCCCATTTTTAGGGCTCTGTTCACATTGTGGTTAAAACTCCGCTAGCAAAAAGCACTCAAAAGTTCCATCTATACCAGCAAAACTACCCTTCTTGCCATACAACATGAGTGTGCCCCAAAACACTGTTCTTGCTTGAGTAGACCAACCCTGGCTGTAGGAGTTTCATTTGACTGAAGTGGATGGTGTCCTGGTGTAATAGGGATGGGGACAGGACAAAAATGAGTGAAGCAGTAGATGTAGCTGGTCCATGAGAATTTAGATTGTTAGCTTTAACATCTGAAGAGCAATGGGTTCTCCCAGCAATGCTGGCAAGATTTTTCCATAGAAAGCGGATTTCAGATAAGGTCTTCATGAAGATTTAAATCCTTTTTCTGGTTTCCTATTTCATTGGTTTTATCAAGTACAACTCTCTAAAGAAATATAGGGAAAGGGCAACAGCAGGAGAAAAGGAAACAAAGCCAAAATCAATAAGATTTGAACATACTAAACAGACTAGTTAACAAGCCAAACTACAACACTGAGCAAATAGGGCATTCACCCGGACTGACTGATCACAACAAGAACACTATGCACAAAAAGAACAGCACAAAGAACGAGGGGGAGAATACAACATTAAGGTCCTCTTTCTAATCCATAGGTTTAGGAGCATTTACCCTTGCTGACCTATATGTAGTGATCTGAACAAATTCTTACTGTAGAATTTCTCTTTCCCTAGGGTTAGAGAGAAAAGGGTCAGTTCTTAACTGGAAATGAAACTAGCCAGCACAATAGATAACAAAAAAAAAATATGGCCCGTTCTCTCCAGATTCTCTTCCTACAGTGGAGGGAAAGTGTAAAGAAGGTGTTTCTAGTCAAACATAGCGAACCTGGCATTCTGCACTTGCCCTCCTCGTTTCGAACACTGCACTAATCATCTTGACTAAAGTGAGTTTCTGTTAATAAAAGACTGCAGGAAAAAAGGAAAAAAACCCAATGAAGTCCAGGCTGGCCTGGTGATAGTGCTCTGCACTTCAGGGAGAGAGACCACAGCCTGGGTCCCTGAGTCAGTTCACCCACCAGCATGCACTGAGCTCACCCGACCAGGGAGAAGGATGGAACAGAAATGAGAATTTCTAAGTGAACTCCGCCCAGTCCTCCTCATCTAGAAGGATGGTGGCTGTGGTCAAGGAAGGCGGTGGGTTTAAACATGGGGGAGTGGGAGAAATAATGGAGGTGGTGAGATTCCAGGGCAGAGATGATTCCTCCCCACATAATCAAGGAAAAAATAAAACAAGCCTCAAAACGGCTTTCCTTGGCAATTCTGAGGCCAAAGTTCAGCCAAGAATGAAATAAACGTGCACAGATGTGCCAAGTGTGGTCGTGAGCTAAAAATGCTTGATCTTCATTCAGTGCGTCTACCTCCCAATCAGACATTTGATAAGAACAGCTGCGCTCATGCGAAAAAATTCTTAAAAGATACCCAATATATATACAGATATAACTATGTATATATGTATATATATATATATTTATATATATAAATTTTTATTTAAATAAAAAAGAAAGCTCGAATCCCAAGCCAATATGTGTATCAAATCCTTGACCAGCCAGGTCTGTAGGGCATAATCAAATTCAATGTGAAATAGTATATAAATGCGGTGCCTTGACTGGGCAAATTAAATAATCACTACTCAAAAGAGTCTTCTGTTTGGATTCTCTACTGGTAGGCAACAGTGGGACTGTATTCCTCCCCCATTTTATTTAAATTAACAGTATGATGGATGCAAAGCTTAGTCCAAGGTTCCTATGGCAGGAGTTAAGGAGTTACGAAACAACTAAACAAAAAAGTATTAACTCTTGCTTTTACCCAACCAAAGCAATGCAATCATTTATTACATAACCAGTGCTTTCTGATTTAGTAGTCTAATCCAGAAAGAAAAACAAAAGCAGGCCAAGGGGCATGGAGGGAGCAGTACTGCACAGATTCTTCTCCACTGAGCTTTCTGTTCAGAGGGGCTTGGTTCAGTGCAAGCAAAAAGGGTCAAAATACATGCAGCAAAAGTAAATCCTCACTCGTATTTGTGACCACTAAGGGAAACTTCTCAGTGGAATGATACCATGAAGAACAGAAAGGCTTGTGACTTCTTAAAACCTCTTCCATTCAGGAGGTGTCTCCATCTACCCACCTCCACTGGGAGACTGAGCAAATGATATAGGTCATAAAAAATCCTGGCTTTCAAGTACTTCCAAATGCTTCTGGCAGGATCACTGTTGCACCTGAGGTGGCATTTCTGGATGCAACTTTTCTCCAACAGAAAAGAAATGCTGGCTTCTGAAAGGACTCCATACAGCAGTGACAGACAAGGCTTAAGAACAGCAGCTGGACTTCCAGACATTGCTGTCCAATTCTAGTACCTATGGATCTTACCAAGCATTACTACCAATAATACACTTGCCCTCCTCTGCTTTTGCCAATCATCTAATTTTGTTCATGTAAACCAAGTTCTCTTCCTCTTCCCATGACAGGCCTTTACTGACACCACAAATAAATGATTGATACACCTGTGAATAAACAAATTTCAGCCAGTGGGGGCAGATTATAAAAGCAGAAGACTTCTATTTATACACGAGCAGCTCAGTAATTTGCAATGAGAAAAAAAGATAATTGAAATAATGTTTTAAATCAGGCAAATGAAAGGCCTGTTTTAAAGCTCACAGAAGTCACCAAAAGTCTTTTCACTGACTGACTTAAGTGGACTTCGGATCGGGTCAATAGATAGTCCATGCCCTTTTTGAGGCAATCCTGGACGCTAACGTGATTACAAGAGGCTGGGCTACAAAAAGAGCGCCCTCTATGGAAGACTACCTTCCCATGCCCTAACAAAGGAAACTTCCATCTTTCTAAATAGCAATTGATGAAAAAGGGTCCTTGGAAGCTAGTTTTCAGTTATTTTCCTTAAAACATGCGTTCTCGCTCTCTCTTTTGCTGCCTCTCTCTTGTTGCTTAATGACAACTGCTGGATAACCAAGTAAACTCAGGCACAGGAGCCAGACAGCCAATTTCTTCAATCTCTCTTGGAAGACCGAAACACACAGATCTCAGCTAGTTGAGGCCCTTTGTCCTTTGCTGAATTCTAATTCCAAATACAAAATCTTATCAGTTCCTAGTTAAAATAATGTATATACACAGGACTCTTCTTGCTACTATTTAAATCATAGCCTTGGGTATACACGCTGTAGTGGGATGGATATTATGGAATGCTTTCACTGAGTTGAGAAGGTGGCATCATCTGTAGTTTAAAGCCAATGGGTAGAAGTAGAAAGGTATTGTAGGCGTTGACGTAGACTCCTAGTTACAAGTTCATTTAAAAAAGAAAAGAACTGATGTTTGCTGCACGTTTTCTGACACTTCAATTCATAGCCTCCCTCCATCCCATGTCCCTCATTCACCTTTAAATCCATACAAAGAGGCGTCCGACTTTGTTCAGAGGTGAAAGGGAGTGGAGGTGGTAAGGAATTTATACACTGGGTATGTAATAATACCAAAGTAAAAGAAAAAACCTACTTCATTAAGATCATACAATTAATCAAACAGAGTATATATATATAATATCTTTTTTTTTAAAGCCCTGGGATCCAAGGCGTCCAAAGTTATTAAAATAAAGTTCATTCACAGAACAAAAACAAATTTAATCTGAATTGCTTGCAGATACTGCTAATTTTTTTTTTTAATTAAAAAACGCATTAATGTGAACTATGTGCAGGGTTTGTTTCTAGTAGTGGTGTTTGTGCACATTGCCTCTGCATCTCCTGCTGCTGCTCCTGGATTTCTCTGATCACCTTTAGAGGGAAACGTGATGGAAGCTACCAACTCCCCCGCCCCAACAAACTCTGGGGGAAGCTGTCCTCACTTCAGGGAGAAGAGGTGGGTGCAACTCCAGTTCTCTGGGAGTCCTGGTTGTCTCCTCCCCCCTCTGGGTCCTCTGACAGGCTCAGAGATGTGGTCTTGTTTGCTAGGAGGCTGATGTTTTCTTGCGTCAAGGTTGATCCATTTGGAACATCACTGCTGAAGGAGGAATGTAGAAGGAGAAAAGGGGGATAAAATAATACATTTTAAAAATGTAAAACAAGGCCTGGAATATTGTTGCTGCAGTGTCACAATGACCGTATGTGACTACTTCCTGAGACAGGCACAAGCTTTCCTTATACAATGAATCTTTTTTTATTTACTCTTCGGGAACACTCACCGGATGAAAAAAATATACATTAACGATAGTGGGAAACAAAACTTAATAAAGGAAAAAAGTTAAGTTTTCTACAACTGTATTAGATTTAAATATTTCAGTATTTCATAAAATGGATACTCACTCAAATTATACATTGCATAAATACAGTATTTAAATTAGCCCAAACATCATTTCCAGAACAGTTTTTTGAAATACTTGTCACTCTTTCATTATTTCCAAAGCGCAGACAGATGCAGACATTGTACTAATACTTCCCTCTAGTGGCTTCTGTTTCATGATTTAGAGTAGGACAGAGCATGCAGGACTGAAAGGGGAAAGTGAGGAATCCACTACAAAAGTTGTGAGGAACGCTTCATTTTATATTTTAACTGGTTAAATTACAAGAGATTTGACTACTTTTAAGTTAATCATATTGAGTTTAATTTATGGTACCTCAACCACACTCATTTCTCTGGACCGCTAAATGTGCGCTACTTCCCTCCGTTAAGACACACACACACAAAAAGTGCTATCATCAGTAATTTAGGACACCACTGTTTTGACATTTGATTCACTGTTACGATGGTATTAATATTAATTAATTAATACGATGGTATTAATATTTAATTTGTATTCTTTGCAATTAGTTGTAGAGATTAGAATATTCCAAATTCTAAATTACACTGGAAGAAAAAAATTAAGTGTGAGTATGGCACCATTACACCAGGGGTTCAGCACTGTTCCTTCCACTTGCCTGATATGCAAAAAAATTCAGGCAATTTAACTGGTTTGACAAGTTAAACACCAGCTAACTAAAAATTTTCACTGATTTTTCAACCGTTGAGCTAATAGCGATATTTAAATTATCCAACTGAAATTATACAGACTAGTTTTACTGATACAGCTGCAAAGTTTGTGCCCTTCTGTTCATTGTGGAGAAAAGCCACTGTAATAGTAGTCTCCTCTAGTTCAACTACATCTGAAGTAATGACCATACAACCAATGCTTGTAGAACTCCTGATATGGCTGCTGTGCGAATCTACAACATTCCAACCAACAGCATGTTGTAATGGTTTTTTGTTTAGTGTAGATACAGCTCTAGTTCACAACACAGAACAATCACCATTGGAAGCTTCTCTGCAGGTGCAAAAGGAGAATTTGCCCTGATTTTATGTATCTTCATAAACATCTTCATTTCACAGCTAATCCCCCTCAACATTCCTGCTACTAAGAAGAGAGTAATTTGTTTTTCTGTGGGACTAAGTCAGCAATTTACACACACATTCATTTCATTCCTCCATTTGTCAACTGAAATCACCCCCAAAATTCACGGTAATACTATAAACTGAATAATTCCATTTTTTCACAACTGTATTCTCTTAATATAAAAATCATACAAAAGCAACAGGTATCTTTATGCTCCTTGTATTCCATAGAGACAGAGGATAAATTAGTCAGGGCTATCAAGACAGAGGACAAGGACTAATGGAAACGCCTATTGTTACCTGAAAGTTAGTGCAAGGTCCTCAGCTGGAACTTTGCTTTGTGGTTCTAGCTGTCCATTTTCTGTTTGTTTATTGGTGCCCAGGTTGTTCTTCACATCCATTGAAGCCTGGCTCTCCTTTGAGAGAAGAGGACAGAAAATACTGTGTCACACTGTACAAAGATTCTGTGGCTTCATTCCACAGGAGCATAAAAAAAATGCCTGTAAATTTTGTACAAAGCACCTCACAAAAGCCAAGACAAGGAAACAGATTTGTTAGTATCTGTCCATCCATGCAGGATACCGAATTTCCCATAGAAAGGAATTATTCTGACACTGTCAGGCAAAGACGAAGGACTTCAAAATCACAGCCTGAGTACTGAACAATGGCCCTGTTCTGGATGGAAATGCAAAAAAATCTTACGCATTTTGCAATACTACATATGCTGTAGTCACATGAAAAGCCACATTTGTAACCAAAAGACGACTTGAACAGGAATTTGATACGAACAGTTTGCACTGAGCTGACCAATTGTAAAATTGGCCCTACTTTTGTTTTCAAAGTGCTATAAAAATGAAGTTGAATAGTCATAGAATCATAGAAGATTCAGGACCAACCCCAACTAAGTCATCCCAACCAGGGCTTTGTCAAGCTGCACCTTAAAAACCTCTATGGATGGAAATTCCACCACCTCCCTAGGTAACCCATTCCAGCGCTTCACCACCCTAGTGAAAAAGTTTTTCCTAATATCTAACCTAGACCGCATGCATTGCAACTTGAGACCATTGCTCCTTTTTCTGTCATTTATCACTGAGAACAGCCTAGCTCCATCCTCCATGGAACCCCCCCCTTCAGGTAGTTGAAGGCCACTATCAAATCTGCTCTCACTCTTCGCTTCTGCAGACTAAATAAGACCAGTTCCCTGAGCCTATCCTCATAAGTCATGTGCTCCAGACCCCTAATAATTTTTGTTGCCCTCAACTGGACTCCCTCCAATTTGTCCACATCCTTTCTGTAGTGGGGGGGACCAAAACTGGACACAATACTCCAAATGCGGCTTCACCAATGCCTAACAGAGAGGAATAATCACTTCCCTTGATCTCATGGCAATAGTCCTACTAATGCAGCCCAATATTCCATTAGCCTTCTTGGCAACAAGGGCATACTATGGACTCATATCTAACTCTTTTCCATTATAACCCCAAGGTCCTTTTCTGCAGAACTGCTGCTTAGCCAGTTAGTCCCTAGTCTCTAGTACTGCAGGGGATTCTTCCGTCCTCAGTGCAGGACTCTGCAGTTGCCCTTGCTGAACCTCATCAGATTTCTTTTTGCCCTATCCTCCAGTTTGTCTAGATCACTCTGAATCCTATTCGTATCCTCCAGCGTATCTACCATGCCCCCCATCTTAGTGGCAACCACGAACTTGCTAAGATTGCATTCCACCCTCCAGATCATTAATGAGTATGTTGAACAAAACTGGCACCAGAACTGACCCCTGGGGCACTCCGCTTGATATCGGCTGCTAACTGTTGATCACTACCCACTGAGCACGATGATCTAGCCAGCTTCCTATCCACCTTACAGTTCATTCATCCAACTCATACCTCTGTAACTTGCTGGTAAGAATACTGTGAGATTGTAACACAAGCTTTACTAAAGTCAAGGTATATCACGTCTGCCACTTTTCCCCACATCCACAGAGCCAGTCATCTCATCATAGAAGGTAATCAGGTTGGTCAAGCCTGACTTGTCCTTGGTGAATCCAAGAGGCCTGTTCCCAGTCACCTTCCTTTTCTCCAAGTGCTTCAAAATGGATTCCTTGAGGACCTGCTCCATGATTTTTCCTGGGACTGAAGTATGGCTGACTGGTCTGTGGTTCCTCAGATCCTCCTCCTCCTCCTCTTTTTTGAAGACAGGCACTGTATTTGCCTTTTCCCAATCCTCTGGAACCTCCCCCAGTCTCCACAAGTTTTCAGAGATAATGGCCAATGGCTCTGTAATCACATCAGCCAACTCCCTCTGCACCCTCGGATGCATTGCATCCGGCTCCATGGACTTGTGCATGTTCAGTTTTTCTAAATAGTCCTGAACCTGTTCTTCCACCACCCCATACTGTGCTACCTAGTGCAATAGGCTCAGAGCTGATCTTGTCTGTGAAGTCTGAGGTAAAAAAAGCAATGAGTACTTCAGCTTTTTCCACATCATCTGTCACTAGGTTGCCTCCCCCATTCAGTAAGGGGTCCACACTTTCCCTGACCTTCTTGTTGCTAACATACCTGTAGAAACCCTTCTTGTTACCCTTCACGTCCCTTGCTAGCTGCAACTCCAATTGTGCTTTGGCTTTCTTGATTTCACTCCTGCTTGCTCAAGCGTATTTTTATACTCCTCCCTAGTCATCTGACCAAGCTTCCACTTCTTGTAGGCTTCCTTTTTGTGTTTAAGCTCACCAAAGATTTCTCTGTTAAGCCACGCTGTTTGCCTGCCATATTTGCTATTCTTTCTGCACGTCGGGATGGTTTGTTCCTGCATCCTAAATGAGATTTCTTTAAAATACAGCTAGCTCTCTTGAAGTCCTTTCCCTTTCATATCAGCCTCCCAGGGGATCCTGCCCATCAATTTAAGCACATTAGAATTCAAATTCTGTACATAAACGAATACTAACCGAGAGGTTATGACTAATGAAATGATGACAGGAAAATGAACAACACTGGTAACAGTCATCCAGCAGAGAGCCTTACTGCAAAGGTTAAAGTGCTGCAGCCAAAGCAAGCACTTCTCACACTCACCATGCTCAACTCATGGGTTCTCTTCCCAATTTCTCTCTCCACCTGGCGCAGTTCCATACTCAGCTGTTCACTTGAGATCATTCCAGGCCACTTAGGAGGTGGGGGCTGTGGCTGGCCTGCCAGGGTGGTCGCCTCCCTCTGCAACAGCAGCCTGTTATTAACAGCCTAAATGCATAAAGCCAAGCACATACACAACTGAGCACACAACAAGTCATGCACATAGTTGGACCAGGCTGTAATTTAGAAGTATTGCCTAGTTGCAAAAACCAAGCCCTTACATGGGTTTTCATATCATGATTTTGAAAGCATTGCCAACGACATTTCCAGGTGTTTCTCTTACGTTCAGTTAAAGGTCTTTTGTAGGTTTTTTTTTTTTTTAAAAAGATATTGTCTTTAACAGGGAATTTTTATCATTTTGACAAATCATTAATCCTAGTAAGTGTTGTTCTACCCTGATTTTTATTTTTCATTTGCATATGAAGCCACAATACATTCCTATGTGTAAATGCTTTTTTATGAAGAAACAGTTACTCACCCTTTGCAATAACTGAGGTTCTTAAAGATAGCATCCTTGTGGATGCTCCACTTCAGGTGTTAGTGCGTCCCTGCACCACTGATGGGAGAATTTCAGCAGCACTCATGTGGGTCATTCTGTTGTTGGCATGTACCTAGCACCACACAACAAGACCCTCCTCAGTTCCTTCCCCACCACTAAGTGCATAGACTGAACTCCAAAGTATTGGGGTAGGAGGGTGGGTACTGGAGCACCCACAGGGACAACATCTTGAAGAACTTCAGTTACTGCACAGGGTGAGTAACCGTCTCTTCTTCCAGGAGTGTCCCTGTAGGTGCGCAACTTAAGGTGATTGTTAAGCAGTGCCCCTCAGTGGACAGAAGGGGCTTTGGAGTTGGGTGGGTAATTGAGATGAGTACGTCCTACCAACATGTCTGATTTTGCGCTTTGATCTATCCCATAGTGTTTTGTAAACACATACGCGGACACCCAAGTGGCCGCTTTACATACATCCATGACTGTACATTGTTGAGGAAAGCTAGTGAGCTTGATAATGACCTGGTAGGGTAGGTTTGGATCCCTGGTGGGAGTTGTATATGCTGCTGTTGGTAACAAAGGTCAATAAATCCAGAAATTCATTCACACAATCTCTGCTTGGAAATGGCAGAACATTTAGATCACCGTAAACTTGAAATAAAAAGTCTTGGGGACTTTCTGAAGCTCTTTGTTCTCTTAAGGTAGAACACCAGGACACAGCTAACGTCCAGAGTGTTTAATGTTGAATCCTATTTGCTCTGATGAGGTCTGAGGAAGAGCGATGGAAGAAGGACTGGTTGATTCAAGTGGAAAGAGGAGGGTACTTCAGGTAAAAATTTAGGATGCGATCTTAAGGTCTTGTCCTGGAAATAGATCGTATATGGTGGGTTTGCCAAGAGAGCCTAACACTCTCCCACTTGTCAGGAAGATGTGATAGCAACTAAGAATGCCATCTTCATTGACAAATGGTGTTAGAGAGCATGTTGCTAATGGCTCAAATGGGACTCCAGTAAAGCAGCGTAGTACCAAGTTCAAGCCCCAAGTTGGGATAGGTACCATTATTTTAGGGTAAACATTTCTGATACCCCTAAGAAGAGATGGGCCAATAGTGATATCCTGTCCCCTTTATGGTGAAAAGCAGTAAAAGTGTGTAATAGTAATAGAAAAGCAAGGTGTACTCTAACGGAACTAAAGGATAGGCCAGAGTTCTTTCGTTCTAGCATGTATTCCTAAATCAGTGGTGAGGGGGTGGTAATAGGCAGGTAATAGTTTATTTTGGCACCAGATGAAGAATCTCTTCCATCTGGGCAGACAAGCATTTTGTGTGGTTGTCCTTCTACTGTTCACTAATATGTTTTTCACCTGTTCTGAGCAGGTCTTCGTGCTGGAACCATGCTCTCAGGTGAAGCCTCTCTAGGTTTGGTTGGTAAACCTGTCTGGCATCTTGTGATAAAAGTTTTGGCAAGAGTGGAAGAGTGAGTGATGCCCGTATCACCAGCGTCAACAGGTATGAGAACCAAGTTTGTCTGGGCCATGTAGGAGCTTTCAGGGCGACTTTGGTCTAGCCGTCGCTTATTTTGTGTATTACTCTTGATAGCGCGGGGGGGGGGCGGGAGAGGAGGAGAAGAATGCATAAAGCAGAGGCACATCTCATTTGAGGACAAAAACATTGCCCAAGAATCGGGAACCCAACCTTGCTCTTGAACAGAATTGGAGGCATTTTTAATTCTGGGATGTCATGAAGAAGTCTATGGATAGGTGATGACCCCAGTGTTTGAATAGACTCTGCAGGACCATGTTGTATAGCTTCCACTTGTGGTGCTGAGAGAGTTCCTTGCTCAATATATCCGCTGTGGTGTTTTGATGTCCCAGGAGACAAGAGGCCAATATGTTGATATTGTGTCTGATATATTAGTTCCATAGTTTCATGGCTTTAGTGAATAAGGAGCGTGACCCTGCTCCTGCCCCCCCATCAGTTTATATAAAACATGCAGGCAATTTTGTCTGGCCAGTCCTTACCTGTATGGTATCGTTCCTGATCAATGGCAGGAAGTGCAAGCATGCTTTGCGAAGTGTACACAGTTCTAGGAGAACTGTGTGTAAAAATGTCTCAGGGGAAGACCACTTGTCCTGAATTGTGTGGTGCTGTAGATAGGTTCCCCAACCTATCAAGGAGATTTTGGTTGTGAGTATCATTGAAGGTGGCGTTTGTGTGAAAAGGTCTCCCATGCACACACAGTTTGGTTGCTTCCACCTATGTAATGAGTCTGACTTTGAGCATCTGTTTAAGTTTTGTTTGTGTGGTATGTAGACAGTTCTTTGCCAGCCCTGAAAGCAGAGCATGTGAAGACACGTGTGTCGTAATACAAATGTGGTTGCTGCCATATAGGCTAATAACTGGAGTCAGGTCTGTGCTAATATCTGTGGGCTGTTGAAAACAGCAGAGATGAGATTGACTCTAATGAGGAACCTGGTCAGTGGCAATGACATTTTGGCCTCTAGAGCATCAAGATGCGCCCCAGTGAAGTCCAATTTCTGCACAGGTGTTGATGCTGATTTTTGTATGTGGTAATCCCAGCTATGAGAAAAGGGTGATTGTCCTGTGCATATCATCTTTGGCATCTGCCTGGGTGGGCATTTTTAACAGGCATTCGTCCAGATAATGAAGAATTGTCACTCCCTGTTCCAGTGCTGTTAATATTGTTTATAATGTGACCATCCTGAAGTGTTGGACACTTAGAAATCTGTTGAGTTTTCTGAGGTCTAGAATAGGCCTCAGTTCCTTTTCTGGGTTAAGTAGTAGTGGGAGTAAACACGCTTCCCTCTGTGTTGTGACAGTAGTGGTTTCATGGCGCCCAGATGTAGGAGGTGGTTTACTTCTTGCCATAGAAGTTGATTGTACGTGGGGGGGGGAGGGAGGGTGGGTGGAGGGGATAGCAATGAATGGAATCGTATAGTCTGAAAAGATTATTTTTATAACCTTCTTGTCTGTGGTGATGAAAGGCCGCATTGGATAGAAGGCGCTCCAATGGTATCCAAAATGGGGAGTGGTTAGTGATGGTGTCAGCACTGAAGAATGGGGGAGGTCTCTTGGGCTCTTGACCAAATCCTCAAAAATTGTTGTTTTGCAGAGGGTTGGTGGGATGTTGATGATTGAGTAGGAAGTTGTCAATGCTTTGGAGGCCTGTCTTTGCCTTTGTGTGTCACAATACCTACGTTGTGAGGTGTACGGGACAGACCTCGTGCAATGGCTGGGATAGTATTATACCTGCCTCAAGAAGAAATCAGGGTACTTTACTCAGGGCACTGCCCTTAAGTCTTTCAGAGCATGAAGGGACTCTTCAGTTTTTGCTGCTAACAGCTTCTGGCCATCAAAAGGGATGTCCTCCACAGTGGATTGTACCTCACTTGGGAAGTCGGACAGGTAGAGGCATGAAGCCTGGCACATAACTATGGTAGTAGCGTGCTGCTGTATCAGTTGCATCTAAAGATTCAAGATGGTTCTGGCTAGGAGTTGGCACTCAAATGATGGACTTGAAATGGTGTCTTTTATCCTCTGGTATGACATCAATAAATTCCTTGAGTTTGGAATAATGTGTGTGGGTGTACTTTGCCATTTCAGCAGTATAACTGGCAATCCAGAATTGAAGAGTGGCTGATGAAAAGAGATCTAAACGTTTCCACTCTTTGTCATATGGAGAGGATCCGTATTGTTGCTGCCTGCCTTCCTGGTTGACAGCATAGACCACTAAGGAGTTTGGTATGGAGTGAGAAAGTAAGTTCAGTCCTTTACAGCATCGTTCTCAACCTTTCCAGACTACTGTACTTCTTTCAGGAGTCTGATTTGTCTTTCATACTCCCAAGTTCCACTTCACTCAAAAACAACTTGCTTACAAAATCAGAAAAAATACAGAAATGTCACAGCATGCTATTACTGTATAATTGCTTACTTTCTCATTTTTACCATATAATTATGAAACCGTTGGAATATAAATATTGTACTTACATTTCACTGTATAGTATATAGAGAAGTATAAATAAGTCATTGTATGAAATGTTAGTTAGTATGGACTTTGCTAGTGCTTTTTCTGTAGCCTGTTGTAAAACTAGGCAAATACTCAGATGAGTTGAAGTACCTCCTGGAAGACCTCTACGTATCTCCAAGGGTACGTGTGCCCTGGCTGAGAACCACGGCTTTAGAGGAGATGCACTATTTTTAATCTGCTTTCCTGCAGGTGAGTGATATTGTAGTCGAGGTCTGCCATATGTTTTTATCCAGGCATCCATGAGTGCTTCATTTATGGAAAGTGCAATTTTTGCTGAGGAGGATGTATGGAGAATGTCCAGTAATTTTGTTTTGGGACTCAAACCTCCTCTAGGAGGGATTTCTAGGGTATCAGCAATTCTTTTGAAAAGTTCTTGAAAATGTTTGAAATGGTCCGCCGCTGTGGGTGACAGTGGCATTATGGCTTCGTCCAGGGATGAGAAAAATGTTGATCGCTGATGTCGTGTCCCATTCCAGTGCCTACTCCTGTTTTTCCAACCTTTCTTCAGGAAGCTTTGAGGGTGCAGTCACTGAAGGTGATGGAGGTGAAGTAAGACTCTTCCTGTAGGGGCTTGGAGGTCTGGCGTACTCTCTCCTGTATACCAGTAGAGCCACTGAGTGGGGAATGGCATATACAGTGGCATCCATGGAGGACCATACCAAGTCTTGGTTTCAGCCTTGTGATGAGCTTTAGGCTGCACACGTGGATGCAACATTGCAGTAGATTGGATGGAAGAGGACTGGTGAGATGAAAAGGCACCGTCCTCTTCATCAGTATCTTCCTCCTTGCTTAGAGGATGGAGGGGCCAGACGTGAAGAGGGCTGACAGTGACATGCATGCCAGAGAAACATCGGTGCTGAAGAGAGGTGATTCCGGCATCAATGAAACATGCAAGTCTGCACAGTGTAGGAAAAGGCTGGTAGGTTTTGGCACTGAGGTGGTCGGTGCTGATGATGCTGTTGTAATCGGGTTGTCGATGCCAACATTTGAGCACACTGCACTATTGGGACAGGAGACAGCGCCATAGCCTATGTGAAGCATCTCAGTGCCACACCTTTAGGCAACTCCATCGGTGCCATAGTGGAAGTAGTATGTTTCTATTTGCTCCTCGACTCTGAGCCTGCCTGCTTGAGATCACTGGTTTTCATGGTATCAGAGGATCCCGGTGCCTTGTAAGTAAGCAAGCAAGCAAGCAAGCAAGCTGTAGTGCGGTTGGTACTGAGGATGTAGAGGGGGCAGGAGATTGCTTCTTTCTTGGCGCTCCTTAAGGGGAGAAGTCAAAGCTCTTTTCCTTGCTACATTTTTGGAGAAGTGAGGCTTGTGTTGCGAGGCAGCTGAAGTTGCCAGAGACCACTGTCCAGAAGGGGTCTGGGGAGTGAGATCAGATGCCGGGCACAGAGAATTCTCCATTAATAAATGTTTGTGATGTAGGTCTGTCCTTCCTGGCACAAGGGATTAGGTTGGTGCAGTGAGAGCACCTTTGAACAGCATATGTCTTTCCTAGGCACTGGATCGGGATTGCCTCTCGGCAGGAAAGGCAACCCACCTGATGCCCAGTGAACCAGGCATGGCTCTAGTTATAGGGGTTCAACTCTAACGGTGCTAAGGGGTAATCGAACTTGGAGTATAAAGGAGAAAAAAAAATATTTTAAAAAGAAAACAGGGATAAAGGTATAAGTAAACCTAACCAGGGTACAGAAAACTACTCAACTATTTTAAACACTAAGTATATCTATTAATCTTAACACGGTTGGGAGCACCATCTCAGACCAAGGATGGTTGAGAAGGAACTGAAGGTCACGCAAGACAACAGCACAAGACGGGGAGAGTGCAGGGACTCACCAACACCTGAAGTGGAGCACCCACAGGGATACTCCTCGAAGAACTATTTGCTCAACGAAAGTTACTGGAGGATAAGCAAACCAACTGTCTTGGAATAAGACACAAAGGGTTTTGCTACCACAGAGTTCACCTGCAATATAGTATAATTCAATGTAGCTACAATATAACTGCTTTTATAAATGTGGTTGGCAATCCTAAGATGGGAGGTGCTATGTAAGTTCAGAGAATGGATGGTTCTTCCCAACCAATGTGAGAAGTGTGGAGAAAAGCTGAAGCACAGAGAAATCAAGTGGCTTGCTCATGGTCACACAGTGATGAAGTGGGAAACCCAAAAAACAGAGGACAAGACTGAGCCCCAGTTCTGTACTTTAACTGCAAGGCCATCCTTCCTTACAGTAATCACACCAGAGCATCTGGCTGGTATACAGTTAGCAAAGATACTTATCCATTACAGTAAAAAGTACATGGCCAAGGATGGTTAATACCCAAAACTTTGATCTACCCGTCTAGTATTTAAGTGGGAAATGACTCCTGGATTATATATAACCCATTGTGTCTAGAAACAAAGGTAACAACTAAAGCTTGTGGGGCTGAACAACAGCTTTGCTCTCAAGGTTTTAAAGGTTCTTATAGTTAATGTTCAAAAATCTAACTATTTAGGATGTAAGACCATGAAGATAAATTATGGCATGGGGGGTGAGGAGAGGCAGGCCTACTAGGGGGGGTTAGGAATTTTCCAATACTCCTCCACAAAAGCATCAGCAAAGAAAAGCATGCAAAAAATTTTATACACGGTTTCCCCTTTGTTCCTGAACAAAAGCACAAGAACACAAACAAAAAAAATCACTTTTCAAGTAACTGGGAACATGTGCTTCTTGAAACTGTCACTGTCACTCAGAGACATTGCGAACTCCATTAACTCTTAAGAAATCCACAAGAACACCAGCCTGAGGAACCAATTTTTTGCTAGAGCAAAGGCTTCTTAACCATACCCTGTAATGATTCTTGTGGAGAGAAATCTCAATCTGATTAGATGTGAGGTGCCTTAGAGTAGTTCTCTATAGTTTTTTTGTGGGGAGGTAAGGTATTCCCTTCCAGGAAAGGTTAATACTACAGTAAATAAGGAAGAAATCCTTAATTTTGCTTACCACTCCCTCCTGCCACAAGGTCGCAAAAATGAAGTAAAAGCTAGATACTGCTCATTGTTCCCATCCCATCCCACTCTGCAGGAATTTACACTCATTTTAAGTAGACTTTAAAGTTGAACTTTCATTTTTAAAGTTAAAAAATGTTCACATCTATTTTGTTCAGTCTTGTGGCTTGTGCTGTTTAGGAAGAAAAGGGGTACAACACAAAGTCAACCACCACAAAGACAAAGGGTTTAAACTTTCTGTACAGAGTCTTATTACTTAAAGTTCTTTTGCTTTTTGCTCTTTGCAGGTTTTGATTTGTTTACAGATTAATGGGCCCAAAAAAGACAGAGAAAGAGAAAGGAAGCATGCATGAATGAACACACACCAGTATGCTATCTTCAGGCTACCACAGTTTAGTTATAATCAATTTTTTAAAAATTTTAACTGCAAGCAAATTCACAATTCTGCTGGCAAAAAAAATCAAAGGTTTTATCTTAGTGCTGGGGAGCCCTGACGTCAGGTGTCATGGACTTAAAATTTTTGTACAAGTTCAATATGATGAGAGAAGAATCTCTGGTTTATAATAAGCAAGCCTGCCAACATCATCTCTCCCCCGTTTTCTCATGCCCGTCCCAAAACACAGGTACCAACCTCCAGTCCTCGTAACTGTGTCTGCTGGCTGATCTGATGGTTTACTTGCTGCAGTTCCAGCCTGAGCTGCTGCTCCCTCTCACCTGAGGGTAAGGGTTTCCCATGACTGGCCACATCTGAGATGGACAATCTCTCCCTTTGAGGGGCAGGAAAGGGATTGGAAAGAAAATACATTTCAGACAAAACAGCTTTACTGAGTTTCGTAAAGAATAAACTACTATAAACAGATTAAGCACACACAAGAAGAGCAAGCATGTGCATATGAGAGAGAGACAGAGAGAGACATCCCCACCTGTCACTGAAACGTCCCTGAGAAGGTATGTTTTGGTGGGGTGAATATGGAGAACCTCCCCAGCCGCCATGAGCTCCATATGGACTGTAATCTGCATAGGAACAAAAGGAGTTATCCAGACAGCATGTGCTATGTTACAATGCGTTTGAGTTACAAAACTATCCCTTATAATCCAATAGAGACTGGTATATAGGTTAACACTTGCAGAGAATATCCATAGTAGCTGGGAAGAAAGATTTAGTTTAACCACCAAAATGCTTCTTTCATAGGAATGGATAAAGTGGGAAAGCTATGCCTGAACCCCACCTACCCACCCACACCCCTATATAAAGCATGGTTTCAGATGGTTAAAAAATAATCATTCTCCAGCTCTCTGCAAGAATAGCCACCCTCATAGGAAAAACAGGTGGATGATCAATTGGAAGCTTCCTCACTAAAGAACAAGGACAACGGGCATTTCCATCTTCCACTCAATATTCTGTAAAAGATTCCAGACTTTCAAACCCTCAGGAAGGATAAATCTCACTGAGTATTACATTATTTATTATCTGTATTATATTAGCCCCTGAAGGCCTCAACTGAGATCATGATTAACTGACAAATCTGGTAATCAACACGTTTGAAAAATGAGCTCTTAGAGAACTCTAGGATCCTTAAAGTTCTGCAACTCTAGAAGTCTGATATGTAAAACAGCTGTAAATATAGTTTTAGTTTTCAACGATTCATTTCTGCACAACCCAGGAAGGTAGTTTTGGAGAATCGTAAAAATGTAATTAGGCCAATTCCAGTTGTTTTGTTTACTATACGTAACAACAACTTCCTAGAGTGAAAACGTTACCAAATCAATAGTGTGAATACAGTAAGAAATGAAACATTGTTCTATTGTGCTGGTAAGGATAAGATTCCATGACTTTTAGAGACCTCTGTAATATTTTCCGCTTAAGCCACCACCCTCCTTTCCCACCACAGCTACCAGCCCAGAACTGTCAGCGGGTGCTGCACCCTGTTGCCCTCAGGCTCTTATCTCCCATCCCGAGTTTGGACTTCACTTATCCCCCTTGTCAGTCCCATTTTGTCACAGTTATTTTTAGTAGAGGTCAGGGACACGTCACGGGCTTCTGTGAATTTTTGTTTATTGCCCGTGGCCTGTCTCTCTAACTTTTACTAAAAAAATCCTGACAAAATCTTAACTTTAGTTATTGGCTTTGCTGAGCATTACACAAAATAATGCTTATGTTAAGCTTGCAGTGATGATTATTTATAACATGACTATGAATGTAGTACTTTCAGTTGTGTTATACTTAAAACTTCTCAGGGAAAGAAGTCTCTAGAATAGCTATTGCATTTTAAAAATTTCACACCCTACTTTAAACCAAATTAACTTATAAGTGTAGGCAAGCCTTAATGGGAAAAGAGTTCATAAAAAACCCACAACCCACAAAAAGCAGTCTAAGTATCTCAAGAGTGTAAACACTAAAGAGGGAGAAGAACTTATTGGTATAAATGGGCTAGTTGCTAGGAGAAGTAAGGTGAAAAGAAAGGGTAAATTCAAGAAATACCTGGAAGAAGTTTCCAGACAGTGAGGTCTATTCGGCTTTGGAAAATCTCTGTCAAGGGATGTGGTGGGAGCCCTTTTGTGTGGGACTTAATACCAGGTAAAAAAAAACTAGAACACGAACTGTACAGAACAACCCTGCACTGACAGGGAGACAACAGGCCTTTTCCACGTCTAATATCTATAATTTACAAATCAGAACCTGGTCACATCTAGTACCATTTAAGAAACACTTCCAAGGACTTTTTTTACTTACATTATACTACCACACTAAAAGAAAAAACCTGAAATACCTGAAATGTTGATAGATTTGGTCGAAGCTCCCTGAACTGCCATGGCCTGCATGGGGCCAGAATTCTGGTACATCGTTTTGGAAGTACGTGAGATGGCCCCAAATCTTGATACAGTTGGCCGGTCTCCAAACGGGATAAGGTCATCGTCTCCAGCTTCTGCTGCCCTTCTCTGTAGGTCCAACCGCTGGTCACGCATGCTTTTACTGTCTATGTTCTAAACGATAGGTAAAGAAAAATAAAGTTGACCACAGCAGTGAGAGAGAACATATAAAGTGTCTCTTTCCTTGCTACTTGTCTTCCAGGTTTGGACCACCAGCATGGACAAATCTTGTTTCTGGTGTCTGCCAGGTGGTAGCTTATTCATGATGGGATTTTTGCTCCTGGTTCCTCGTCTTACTCTCAGCCTCCACACAAGCTTCTGGCTTTCCCAGTTCAGAATTTCCACAGCTACAGCTATATTGTCACTTGAATTGACTGAACTTGTGATGTGTGTGCCACCTTCATGAATTAATGGATCTGGCAAGCAGTGATCACACCTAGATAAAGAAAATCTACAAGGAAACTAAGATGGAACAAGGCTACTATGACAAAAGGAGAGAATGGGAGGGGATAAAAGTGAGGAGGAAAGCAGGCATAGCCTACTGAAGTGAGTGGCCCTCCTTCCAAAGCTCAAAGGTAATCTTTCTGGAACTTGGCAACTGAAGTCCACATCAGTTAATGGCCTCTCTGCATTCCATTCAAATGATGGTGAGGAAACAGAGGTAAACTGCATCAGAAAAAAAGATCCAGGCCAGCAGCAGGCATGATGCCCATCCCTAAATGCACAGACTTTTGAACCATGCCAGTCAGAGCATTAAAAGTAATAAGTCACTATGTCCTACATACCAAGGAAGGACGTTTGAAGCCAACTGCTTTATCGAAGGTGCATGAGGCATAGACTACAGTAGCAATTTGAATAGTACCCAAACTGAAGTAACAGCCCCTTATTCCCATCAAGATGTCAACACACGATACAGTGTGTTCTGAAGCAGGTCCCAGCACTCAGAATGGATCATTACTAAAACCATCTTTGGACGGAGTATCTACAAGTCCTGGAAATCAAGGCTGTTTCTGGGGGGAAAGTAAGCCCCTCCTCATGCCTGTAGGGTTTCTGTTCTAAAGAGATTACCGTATTTTTCGCTTTATAAGACGCACCTAGGTTTTAGAGGAGGAAAATAGGAACCAAAAGGTGGGCTCTGGGCTGTCACTCACCCAGGGACTTTAGGTGACAGAGCTCCGCTGCTCCTGCTGTGGAAGAGAAAGGAAAGCAGTTACAGCTGTTACAGAGCTCTGCTGCTCCCCCTGTAACAGCTGTAACTCCTTTCCTTTCTCTCTTCCACAGGAGCAGCTGAGCTCTGTAACTCTGTAACAGCTGTAACTCTAACAGAGCAGGAGGAAGGGAGTAAGCTGATTGGTGGAGGTGGGGGAGCAGCAGCAGCAGCTTCACCCCCCCCCACCAATCAGCTGTACTGCTGACAGGCAGTGCAGAGGAGAAGGAGAACTGCTCTCTTCTCTCCTCCTCCCCCTCCCCTGCTATGGAGCAGACCCGCCAGCAGCTGTGTGGTAAGGATCCCTCCTGCAATCCTGCAATAGTGCCAGCCACCTTGATTTTCGGCACGTTTGCTTTATAAGACTTTGGGTGGGAAAAAAGTGAGTCTTATAAAGCGAAAAATACGGTAGTTTTGTTATGTAGGTGATCAAGTAATCCCATTGCTCTGGCATGGCCTTTCTATAGTTTTCCAAGGAGGAAGAAGGATCCCTGTACAGCAGGCTGATCCGGATTTGATTCTAGCTCACTCTCTTTGAGAGATTATGGAGGAAGTGAAGGATGAGGCTTTTCCTGTCCCTAGGAAAGAAGTCCCTTGAAGGGACAACAGAAGAAGGGGTTCAGGAGGTTACCTGCACCCTGATGGTAAAATCTCTTGCAAAGCTTTTTCAATGGAAGAGTGAAAGCAATGAGGCAGGAAAGGTCCTATTTATCTATTCAGTATATGGGCCAAGTATATTCAGTATATGGGCCAAGACAGGTCACCATGACATAGGACAGTGAAAAAATTAGGTTGGAAATATGGTGAAGGGGTAGAAATAGGGGAATTCTTCATAAAGAACACCCCCTCACACTCACCAAAAAAAAAAGGGGGGGGGGGCTGGCTCCTGCTTCGTTTGAAGACAGACACAATGAAGGTGAGTGATACAGATACATTTCAAAAAAGCAAACTTTAAAGGAAGGTGATGTATGATTGCTTCAAGTTAACCACGGGCACATTTCAGCACTTTTTGAATGTTCTTCTAACTTAGGGGCATGTGGAAGTGTGGCATTATTGGCAGATCCATGCCTTAATTCCTCTTTCCTTACTATCACTGAGTCCCAATCAATGTGATACCCCAGCAGGCATCTTCCTAGCAAAATCAATCCTGCAGAAATACAGCAGCACTGAGGCATGCTTGTTAGGGTCAGTTAATCCCTGTTTCCCTGAACCACTATGGCGCTTTTAATTGGCGTTTTAAGAATTCTTATATCCTTTAAAGGTGCCAATAATGGCTTTGGATTGAGTGTGTAAAAGACAAAACCAGAAAAATGCTGACTGACACACAGACAGTACCAGTATCATGTTACATTTACAGTACTCCTGGAAAAAAAAACTGGGGTGTTCTTTGGGTCATGGATTCCCAAAATGACATGTTACTGAGCCACCACACAAAATAAAGCGAAAACTAACTAAATATTGTTAATTTTAACCATGACCATTAAGGCACCCCCAGCTTTTTAAAAGGTCAGATTTTCTGCTGGAAACAAAAGGTGAGTGGCTCCAACTAACTAAGCCTCACTAAAAATCATTTTTGGACTCCAAATTGTGTTGAGAAACTGATGACAAAACTACATAGTATCTCTGTCACTATAAGTGGCTTCAAAAATCCACGTGAAAATCAAGCCCTTAATCTTAAACTTAATTAAAATCAGTGTAAGTGAAGTAGGAGCTATTAGTTCACATCTATACTCAGAACCAAGAGAACAAATAGATAATTTAAACAGAAATGACCTTGTGGCTTTGGAACAATTTCTCACTTGGAAAACAGCGTTTTGTTGCAGCTGAAAAACTACTCCTTGACTGTCAGATACACTTGGTCTGATCAAAGTCACATGTTGCAGTCAGTCTAGCTAGTAAATAAAGGAGGTCCCTTGCAATTTAAATTGTTTTGTACTCTTGCATCCGAACTTACCGCCATCTCGACACTCCCTGCTGCCACCACATCTTTGGGTTTTGCATCTTTGGTTCCAATGTAGGAGCCAATGGTGTCACACGACCAAGGAGAGTACTGGCTATAATCATTTCCTTTGTATTTCCCAGCTACCTTCAGGTCTTCATCCAAGTACTGTATAAAAACAAAAACCTGGTCCTGTAAGTAAAAGGCAGGAGGCATATCACAGGCATTATTGATGCCTGTGACAGTTAACTTTAAGCAAGATGTTGAAGGACTTTAACCAGATGCACCATAGGAAGCTGCAATCATATTTCATGGTATTTGTGAAATTCAAATCCTCTGGCTGGGCTCCCACTACTGAATGTTCAGTATGCAGCACAAAGAGGTAACTTTTTTTACCTTGATCTGGTTAAAGACGTGGTAGAGGATTTGCCTTATTACATAATTCTATCCATATGAGGGGTAAATGAAGCCAAGTCTAGCAATGGTATTCCAGTCATTAATGGATACATTCAAAACAATCTAATAGTGCATCCATACTTTAAAGCAGCAAAATTGCTCTCATAGTTGCATAAACAGGTAACTAAGGACTACTGATAGACCAGAGGTCTAATGGAACACAAAGAACGGTCTTCCTCAGATGTCACCCTATGGACTTCCATAGCTGGAGCATGAAGTCTCCCTAAAACGTTTAATAAAAGATCCTAATAGATTTACTATTGTTCAGTGTTGTGCTAGTGTATTAATCTACCCTTTTTTATCCTATAGGCTCATCATCTCAGTCTTTCAGAAGGTCAGGATCAGCGAAAGAAAGTCATTTCCTAACACTGCATACATCCCAACACATTTCTAACCATACCAGCAACCCAAAGGCTTTGTTAAAAATATGTAGGGCGGACAATTAATTTCAATTAACTCAAGTGATTAAATCAAAACAAATTAACTTAATTAAAATTGTAATTACTCAGTTTTAATCACTGTTAAATAAGAACCGAATATCAATTTATTATAAATATTTTTGGATATTTTTCTACATCTTAAAATACATTGATTTCACTTATAACCCAGGATATAACGTGTACAGTGCTCACATTTTTTATTATTGTTTACTATAGATATTTGCATTGTAAAAAAAGAAAAAATAGTATTTCTCAATTCACCTCATACAAGTACTATATTGCAATCTCTTTATTGTGCAAGTGCAACTTACAAATTTAGATTTTTTAACACAACTACACACAAACATAAAACAAACTAAAACTTTAGTGCCTACAAGTCCACTCAGTCCTACTTCTTGTTCAACCAATTGCTAAATTAAACATGATAATACTGCCTACTTCTTATTTAAAAAGTGTCACCTGAAAGTGAGAACAGGCATTCGCATTGCACTGTTGTATCCGGCATTGCAAGGTATTTACGTGCCAGGTAAGCTAAATGTTCATATGCCCCTTCATGTTTCAACCACAATTCCAGAAGAAATGCTTCCATTCTGATGATGGTTTCTGCTCAATAACAATCCAAAGCAGTGCATACTGACGTGCGTTCATTTTCATCATCTGAGTCAGACACCACCAATAGAAGGTTGATTTTCTTTTTTTGGTGGTTTGCGTTTTGTAGTTTCTTCATCAGTGTTGCTCTTTTAAGACTTCTCAGAGCATGTTCCACACCCTGCCCCGCTCAGATTTTGGAAGGCACTTCAAATTCTTAAACTTTGGGTCAAGTACTGTAGCTGTCTTTACAAATCTCATATTGGTACCTTCTTTGTGTTTTGTGTTTGCAGTGAAAATGTTCTTAAATCAAAACACGTGCTGGGTCATCGTTTGAGACTGCCATAATATGAAATATATGGTAAAAAGTGGGTAAAACCACAGAGCAGGAGACAATTCTCCTAAGGAGATCATTCACAAATTAAATCAGTGCATTTTTTTTTAAATGAGCATCGTCAGCATAAAAGTATGTCCTCTGGAATGGTGGCCGAAACATGATACGGTATATGAATATTTAGCATATCTAGCATGTAAATACCTTGCAATGCTGGCTACAACAGTGCCATGCAAATGCCTGTTCTCACTTTCAGGTGACATTGTAAATAAGAAGCAGGCAGCATTATTTCCCATAAATGTAAACCAACTTGTTTGTCTTAGTAATTGGCTGAAAAAGGAGGAGGACTGAGTGGACTTGTAGGCTCTGAAGTTTTACCTTGTTTTACTTTTGAGTGCAATTACGTAAAAAAATTGTACATCGGTAAGTTGCACTTCCACAACAAACAGATTGCAATACAGTATTTGTATGAGGTGAACTGAAAAATGCTCTCTCTTTTGTTTGCCTTTTTACAGTGCAAACATTTGTAATAAAAAATAAAGTGAGCACTGTGCACTTTGTATTGTTACAATAAAAATAATATATTTTAAAAGGTAGATAAAGTCCAAAAATATTTAAATAAATGGTATTCTATTGTTTAACAGTGCAATTAAAAGTGATTAATCTCATTAATTTGTTTAATCATTTGACAGCCCTAAAAATATGCTTACCTCCTCTGAGTGAAAGGGGTGAGGCAATGTTGGTGAAGGTGCAAAGGGAGGTGGGGAGATCACCTTCCTCTCTTCTAACTGGGCCATGATTTCCTTCCTACGGCGATGAAGCTCATCCAGGCTGGTATGGGGTTGAGGTGGAGGCGGATGTCGGTTATAAGGCTCCTAAAGTTTTAACATACAAAGTTATTCAGCAAGTTGTTTAACACACAAAGTAGAGCAACACTATTCTACAAAAGGAAAAATGTGGTGAAAAAAACGGAGTATCTAACACCAGAACTCAGTTCATGCTGTAAGAAGGAAAGCAGATGACAATTCTATTTTCAAGATCCTTCAATAAATTTTTGTCTGAATTTAGTGCTTATTACAGTTGCCCTGGAGGCTGCAGTGTCTTTTATATTACACGGATGATAGCGTGAGCTTCCCTAGAAATACGGAACATATACAAGCTGCCAAAACGGATTAGACTCCCATCTACTCCAGTGGGTCCTTTCTTTTTGATCCTCTACCCACAAAAGGGCCAAACATTTGTCTTGCAAACCACACTCCTTTGGGGGTGGTTTGGAGCAGTTAACCTTAAAGTGGCTGTGTGCTTCCCAGGTGGAGAATGTCAAAATTGTCACTTTCATGCTGGGGTACAGTAGCTGTACAATTCTGTAGGACATAATTTTACCTCAGTTAATTAGGATATATTATACACTTTATGAACAGAATTATATCACCTGAACAGATTTATCAGATGTCAGAATCAATGAAGTTACAAACTGGCTAAATTAAAATTAAAAGTTTAAGCTTATTCATGAACCAGGTAATGGGAAACAGAGCCTTTCATCTCCACATCATTCATTTAAATCTAGCTATGTCATGAGTGACCATTTTCATCAAGTGGCTTAGGGGCAGGAAGTTTGGTTTCTTTCCAGTTTCCACTGGCCTGGCATCCACAGA
The DNA here is from genome assembly GCA_007922155.1 of Mesoclemmys tuberculata. Classification (NCBI taxonomy): domain Eukaryota; kingdom Metazoa; phylum Chordata; order Testudines; family Chelidae; genus Mesoclemmys; species Mesoclemmys tuberculata. The sequence continues at coordinate 5,388,921 of ML675646.1, read as the reverse complement.
AAACCGTATCACACTGACACTCCAGTTGTCGATCCAAGTCAAGGGGCTAAGTATAGAATAGATCATGAAATCAGAACTCCTAACCCATTCCAGAGGCTGTCTCTCCAGGTCAAGGGTGGACAGTGCATGGAAGCTCACATTGCTATGTGCTTATGCTATATCTGCGTGGTGTATAAAGAGATAATATCAATCTCTAGCAATGTCACCAACTAAGCACTACACTTAAACCAAAAGATTTAAGACACTATCTTCAAATTCTCTTTTGCTATAAAAGTCAGGATTATTAAGGGTTTCATGATGAACTTATGACACATCTCTATTTAAAATGATTTATATGGCACCACGCTCTTTCAAGAGTCAACACCACCAACGCTCAATTTCCATCAGTAGCTTTCATGAATTTTAAAATTTGGCACAAGGTGCGGGACAATAGCAGCCTCCTGAGCCTCTAATTAAAAATTGAATTTGGGGTTTAATTTTCCTAAAAAGTACTTCACCTCCCCTCCTTTAGAAAGTCTCCAGATCTCCATAGTCAACATTCCCTTAACATTCTCTCTGAACAGTCTACACAAGTATATAGAAAGCCGTACTCTGTGATATGAAGGTCTGATCTGATTGAGATGTGGACCCACTGGATAATAACTCTCAACTTGCTGGTATCTCTCTCTGGATTCAGGTAAGTAGGGAGGTACAGCCGTCTGTGGAATTTCAATGGGCACAGGGCTCCCTCGGACTATCTCTTCTCGCTGGTACGGTTGGACAGAAGGGTACACACGACGGCTGTCATAGTGTGGTTGGTACATAGGTTGTCCCATAGGAGGATACTGCTGCGGCTGTGTGCCGTACTGCGAATTCATCACACGATCCTGAAGGTAGGGTGGGTAATGGTCTAAATAAGGACCGCCAGGTTCAGGAGCAGATGGTGGAGGTCGGACAAAACGAGACATGCACTGCGAGGACTGAGTAGGATAATACACACCTGAATTTATGAAACAAGGATACATTAGTATATGACTGGCCATATCAACTGTTCACCACAATTTTTAGAGATTCCAGTCTACAGCAATCTTGAAATGTGGCAACAGTAAATCATTGTTTGACCATCCACCTCTCCTCTTAGTGCTGTCAATAATAGGCTTTCACATAGGAAAAAGTAATTATAAATCATCCACAAGACATTTGAGAAAGCAAAGGTTGATCGAAAGCCCAGGGAGTGAAGTTTAATTAACCAAATCAGCCAGTGTGGCTGGAGACAAGCCACAGCAGCTGGAGATTGAGCCCAGCACAGATGAGAAGGCGCAGCCTGCTCTCTTCAGCAGAGACCACTACTGGGCCGAAATACTATCATTCTCACACCTTTGGAGAAGGAACTCATTACGTGTCCCTTCAAGTTCACTTGCCAGTCAATTACTACTCTCTCATGGGCACAAGTAGCCTGAAAAACTTCTTTCAAGAAGCTCTAAAAAAGGTAGACAATAACTTGTCTCAGTTGATCAGAGTCATTTGTGTAACTGGATGAACCCTGTTCAGCTGAACCTCCAGGTTAAGTAAACATTGGTTATGCCCCACTGATGGCAGGAACAGATTTCAGCTCTACAGAATACCAAGTATCTCCAGGGCTGAAGTTCTTAGTTATCTGAAGATTTCTGAGGTTCCCCAAACTGGTTAATCCAGAATTAGTAGTTTATTTCTCACACTCACTCTCTCACACAGACCGATTATATAAACCCCACAGAGGACAACATAGGGTTAAATCAGCTAAGGAGGGCACAGGTGGCCCCAACCCTACCACACCTGGAAGGAAGAGCTTAAAAAGGGGGAAATCCAGTACAGTTGGGGGCTGACAAGGGAGAACACTCTCCAGCCCCTGGAGAAAGGGCTGACTGAAGGCAGGAGCTCCTCAGATGACTATTGCCCAGTAGACTCTCCTGGAAGGAAGGAAGGGACAGACTGACCGACCCTAGATAGGCTCCCATTTTGTGAGGATTACCCTGCTATATTTGTTTTTGGACTTAGTTGAGGATACCGAACTTGACAAGGGCACCCTGGAGGGAGAAGCCTTTTCACAGTCATAGGGTAATTCATTTGGGTTAATTACCCTTTTTCTGTTAACTGACAGTGCCGGAAGGCCTGGAATATGTGGGACTAAGCCAGAGGCTGAACCGCTTATGACTGGAACTAGGCAAGGGGAAAAACACCTGGACTTCACAGATTAGCAGCCCAGGTGAGTGCTGGGGCCCAGCGCCCGGGCACCCATACATAAATGAAGGGATCATTTTGTGGCTTTGCTCAGGTTTCCATTTGTGTATGAAGTCAAATATTGTACATTTTAGTTTGTTGCTCTGAGTATCTTGCTTTTATTCTCCTCTTTCCTTTCTAGAACAGTATTCCAGTCCTTCTATCTTTATCTCTCCCCACACGCTAACTTCTCCCTCGTTTTTATTTTCTCCTCAAACTGACATGTTCTATTATAAGAATCCTCTCTTCAATGCACTACTTTCTTCTCTTAGCCTTACCATCCCCATCAGGCACTTCCTTCTCTAGAACTGCCCTTTTGTTCTCTTTTCTAAGCTATTCCCATGGCTTCCGCTCCCTGTCCACATTCATCCCTCTCTGGCACAAACATTTCTTCAGCAGCCCATAACCTTTCATTTGAATACGTCAAAACATTGTAACATGAATGAAATCTTGTTAAGTACTGTTCTCATTTTCCATGACGACACCTTGTGATTTTCACCTCAACTCATCCACTTTATAATATGGCAAAAGAGATTGTTTTATGATAGTGAATGGGCACAAACCTTTAACGAAGAGCAGAAGAGCAAGTTCTCATGTAAGGGCACAAAACCTGTGGCTGAATTCTATCACACAATAAATTTATTACTTAGGCTGAAAAAAAAATTCTACTATCAAAGCACACCCTCTTCTCCAGGCTGGACTTCCATTTTATTACACTATCAGCACATTAAGCATTTATCCCTCATGCTTCCTGAGGAAAACCCAAAGTTGAGGGGTAAAAACAAAACACTGGGGGTGAGAAAACACAGGCACAGAACCAATGGAGGGGCAAAAGACTGGCCCCAACACTCTTACCTGGTTGATAAGGTGATGGCTCAAATGGTGGGGCAGCTCCTCTAGGATCCTGATAAAACACATCTGCTTGTTGAGCAGGATACAACTGGGACCCTCGTGGTACCATTTGGAGTTGCTTGGAGACAGACATTGGAGGCAGGTCTGTAGGTCCTCTCGGGGGCACAGGATGGGGGTTCACTGGTAAGGCAGAAATAGTGCTCTTGGGAACAGACTCCAGCCTAAGATAGAAGGAAAACATCAATAATGATTAGGCCACATCATACAGCTCGATGTGCTTTCAACACTGAGCATGTCTAAACATCATATGGTTTCAAAGCTCCATCTTTTGATGGCTCACCACTTTTCCTTATAAAAATCAGGAAGTAAAACATCTTTTCTAGGCCAATTTTTAATCACTAAAGGTGCAAGGCAGAAAAATTGTTGCTTCATTTCTAGAATGGATTTACTGTCCTATTTTTCCTCCATCAAACATTTACACAAATGACACTTCGAACAATAGTTAGGAAGATCCGTACAAGTCAGGAGGGGATCCAGGAGCACTGCTGCTCAGGTGGTCGATCTTCCCTGGCTTCAGAGCAGAATCATAGCCGGAGTCGGTCCCTCGGGAGATAAGTTGCGTCACTGTGTTGCCTGTTGACACAATCCCATTCGGCAGGGCAGAGGATTTTCGACTGGGCAAGTCCACTGCCCCTTCATCCGAGAGGATAGCTGCTGAAGGCAGGCCCACCTCATTTAGCTGGCCCAAGGAGGCACTCAGGGGTCTTCTGGGAACCAGGCGTTTGTTCATTTTACGAAATCTTCAGAAAAAGAAATCACACACCAAAAAATGAAACAAGAAACTAGAAGGAGTTGGGTTTCAAGATTTTTCATATAGGTGCTACAGAAAGTTTCGATTTTTAATCAAGCTTCCTGAAGCTTTCCAGCAATTTATTGCTAACATCTGGTGAACTGGAGTTCCTTGGTGCTATTTCAAGTTAGCAAAAGGTTTTCTTTCAGAAGAAAGAGTATGTATACTTCATATTCAGCAAAGATTATGTGCCTCTATTAAGATGCAAAAAAAGTATTAATGCAATATTAAGGATGATTTTTTTAATGACAGTGTTCCAGGGAATTCTGAGTTAAGGTTCCCAGAGTAAACTTAAACTTGGTTCTCCTTGCACATATACAAGAATAGGGTGTTATTTACATGGGAGCAACATACATTCAGGTGTTCAAAATACTACATCTGTACAATTTGGGGTTTCAGAAACAGGTCACAAAAGGTAGTGTACAATCTAGTTTACTTACACAGTATTACTGAATGAAAAAATACATTCTCTTCTATCCTAGAATTTACCTAATAGGTCACATTACTTAGTAATGTGATCTCATTTTATTTGAGATTTGCAAAATATGCCTTGAGACCCAAGTGCATGCACAATATTCAACACACAATTTGCACAGCGAAATAAATGGAGTAATTTCTTAAGGTTCAAAGATAAAAATTCAATCTTCCCCACCCTCAAATAAATCTAACTCTACCTCCTCTGGCAAAAGCCTTGGCAAATATGAACTTTATAGCGTGCTCTGAGAAACGGCAGACTAGGGCTCGGTTGGACCAGCACAGAGAGCGAATTCCATAGTTGAATGCCCTTTACTAAAAATGCCTTGGCATCAGCTTAATTATTAAAATCTTAAGCACAACAACTGGTCTCTACTGTTGGGACTGAAAAATAAGAATTTTCTACAAAGACAGATTCCAAAACCTAAAAGGATTTTATAGATCAAAACCAGCACCTTGAATTGCACCCAAAAGAAAATCAGAAGCTAATGCAGACTACACAGTGCAGTCAAGATTGTAAGAAATGCCACTAAAAAAAGGGGACAGATGCGTTCTGCACTAACTGAGTTTTCTATGTGGTCTTCAGATGTAGGTGCAAGTAACAGCACAATAGTAGTCCAATCTAGAGGTAATAAAGGCATACGTAGCTCTGGTGAAGTTGGCATTGAGAGGAACAGTAGTAGTTTTGTCATGCTTTAATAAAAACAAAAGACAAAAAAAAACAAAAACGTTGTTACTACTAATCCATTCAAAAGCAGGTGGGGATCCATCAGGACCGAAAGAATGCACAGTGCACTAACAGAAGGCAGGCCCAAACCCTTCTAATTAAGGGAGCATATATCAATTTATCCATCTCCAAAACTGTAACCCAACCCTCTGCCTGCCCCGTCTCATCTGGGTTAAACTTAAGACAGGCAGCCCCAATTTCAGCTAGACAGGGAATGTGGTGTGCACATCATTTGGATATTACGGAAGGGAGCTGTTGAAAAGTCTCATTAGCACACTGAACACACTGCAGGCCGGAACATCTCATGTTCCCAAGCGTCTTGCACATATTCAACAAAAGGTGACAGAGTGGATCCTTGTGGCTATTCACAGGAGAAAGGCCTCAAGAAGAATAGCCATTGCACAATACCATCCACCGTCCAGAGATATTTCTTTCCTCAGAAGAAAAAGCCATTCAGGCAATTACATGAATCCCTGTTGTCATTATATCAACAATATCCAGTCTCAAAGGCAGCAAATATACTTGAAACATGGACACTTGGTCTTTGCCTCTTGCCAGAAGGGATAATCCACCAATGAAACCAGGGCACTGACTATCTCATAAAACCTTCTGAAATCAAATTTGGAACAGGCCCTCAGAAGTCTGAGAAGGCATTATCTAGGCCATTTCACAACAATTTTAACAATTTTCCTTTAAAAAGGAAGGCTACATAGTAAACAATCAGCAAGAGGCAGTTTCTTGAGCAGGTCTCTAGAGAGAGTTCGTTTAAGAGATGCCGAGACCTTGTTCTCTCTTTTAGGAGACCACTGATATTCTTATACCAATAATGAATCAAACAGCTCTTCACTGGAGTTCAGCAGAAGGAAAGAGCACAGATCAGAAACACAGCTCAAAGTCAACCAGCCATCTTTAGAACTTCCATGAGCACAACAATTTGAAGCTCAAGATGACATGGCATTTATTCCCTCCCAAAACAGAACTACGGCCCCTGAAGCAGCCAATCCAGTCTGGATACAATAGACCGGATCTGCAAAACAAATGAAAACCATAGCAGGTATATTCTACTGTTTCAAAGCTGAGGTAATCTGGATTCAACCAGAGTACAAACTGTCTAGAACAGCTTTACCCATCAATATCTTATGGACACGACAGTGAAGGAAAAAACTGTTTCCATCACAATGATCACATAGGACTTTTACTAATTGTGTGTCAAAATTGATCAAACTATGTGAGCTTTCTATATACGGCACTTCAGGCTCCTCCCTTCCTGTTTCATCTATCACAGATCACCTATATAACAAAACGACCGTGAGGATGCTATAGAGAGGCATGCATAGGAGTAGAGTACAATAGATAGTTGAAGACAAAAGATAATTATGTTCCAAACTTTGAGTACAGCATTCTATCAAACTGTAAAGCATTCTCTTCCAAAGAGACCTTATTCTAATATAGAAGGCAGAATTGCGGTTCATTAATTTTACACAGTTAAAATACAGTAGCATTGGTTCTTTAATTATTCATTTTTGCTTTTTTTTATTATTTCAAAGAGAAAATTAAAACATGACCATCAAGTAACATTTCTGAATATCAGAACTGGTATTCTAAGATTAAAAAGTTAACCTTTGGGCTGAGAACATTCCTGAGTAATTTCAGGCCAAAATGCAAAAGTTTTGAGAAATTATAAGCCATATAAATATAAACTTTGAACTATGGAATGAAATTCTAATCTTCTTTAAAAGTACCACTGCTTAGCTTTTAAGAGTCATAGCCTCCCCTCCTCAGACATTTAGACCAACACAATCCTGCTCTGACACATTCAGCTGTCTCTAAAACTAGTTTTTATCATTTATTTATCCCAGGATTCACTTGCATGGATGCTATATCATTATGCTGTAACAAAACGTCCTTGTTTATAAGCCATTGTGTAAGTGACAAGTTAAAAAGTTCAGAAGAGTTACTGCTGCAAGAAAACAGCTCTGAGCAGGGTTCACCCTCAGTTTCAAGCTTTTCAGTTGGTATAAAGGCTTGATGTACAAGACCAAGAAAGAGCTAAGGATTTGAAGGATTGCCTGCTCCAACCTACCTCTCTCACCTGCTTATAAAATTGAGAATGAGAAAAACACTTGGGAATAGTCAAAGCAGCATACTGGGATGCATGCTTAAAATCAGGAAGAAAAACAATGTTGCTATATGATTTTCAACTGTTCATACCTGCATTACTGCCAAACAAGGCAAAGCCTGAATTCTACATTCAGAACTACATGTGTCAAACACAAAATCTTAAAAGACAGCCTGATTGAGAATTTAAGAAAGCATCAGAAAAACTTCTTAACTGGTAAAACACACCCACATTCTTCCTCACACTCCCACAATTCTGATAAATGACTTCTGTCAGTAATGGGGGGGGGGCAAGGAATAATTTTCCACCATAAGAGGCACTCTTACTTTTCTAATTCCTCCTGCGAATGTGCAAAGGTGCAGCTGGCTCCACGGGGACAACCTCCTCTCTGCTTCATGTCTCGACACATGTATGTCTTATACTTGCTGTGTTGAGGAGGCTATGAAAAGTAAAGACAAAATATAAGGCACTGGAGTATAAATTAATGCACACAATTAACCAAGAGGATACTTTTGAATACAATGCTCTCCACAATATAGGCTGTTCAAAGTGAATAATTATTGACAAACTTCAGAGAGGACCTTAGGGTGAGATGTGCAACTGAAGGAGCTGTATGTACAATAATTTGATCCAACTGTACATTGGACTCAGGATTAGCTATTGTGTCAGCTGATCCAGTGCCAGATTTAAATGACACTCATTCATATCAGTGATTACTTAAATAGCACTATTTACTGAGGCTGGACTAGAACAGCCTGTGGGTTCAGGTAACAAGTAAGTGTGGACAAAACATTACTGGCAGTTCTGAAAGTAGTTTATCTCCTCTTTTCACATGATTAAAAAAAAACAATCACAGATTGAGCGCTGGGGCTAAAACACCATCAGTACCTTGTAAGCTACCTTCACTGAAGCAAGCCAGAATTTCATACTGACGGGAAAAAAACTGCTAAATTAACCTCCATACCCAAGTACCTAATTGATTTTAATATTAATCTACATTAATCTGGGTTATTCTAAAATTGCCATATTTATTTAGCAGGCAAAGAAAAAGGGTTCTTCAAAGCCTGCAGAAAATTCATCAAGTTGTTTTTCAGTTGCAGATTAAAAATTATCCCATACCTGAAATTGTGTCAGTTTTACACTTATTTATTATCCCTCTATTTCAGAATGGCCTATTACTACCCCTCTGAATTTTACATATAGTTACCTCTTTTTGAAAGCTCCTGTGCGGACTGTATCTGAATAACAGTTGTGGATAAATAAAATTAATTATTTTTTGTGAACATTTTGGGAGGCAGTTCTGTCCCATTCAAGTCTGTGGGATTATGCTGTTCCCCACCACCACAGTTTACTTCAGTGGGAACGGATTAGTGCACTATGTATGTGATCATGTTGCCTTCTACTGGTCAGTTGCACTTAAGACTGAATAGAATTAAATTTCTATGAGAGAGAGCTCACAGGGCTCTTTTCCTTTTGCTCAAGTGGCACAGGCCTGTTTTTTGGGAGGTAGGAGGATTTGATTTCTTGTCCCAGCTGACTAAGAATAGGTGATGGCCTCCTCATACTAAGGCTGCAGTTACAATCCCTTTCTAACACTAATTTTACAGTTCCTTGCTTTAAAGTAACCAGGTTTGGTAAATTATGTGATAGGGAACAAAACTGTTTAGCTACCTCAATTAGTTCTTGAAGATTTTCAGTTTGGGAATTTATAAGCAGCGCTTCACTCAAGTTCCCCAAGTGTTTAAGCTTTACAGAACCATTAAAAGCAACAAGTACCAGGATCGCTTCCCTCCAAAGATGCCATTTCTGGAGTGAAATGTGCCCATTTTAAAAAAGGCAACATTGGCACAACTTTTTTTTTTAAAGGGGGTTTCCCTGTAGCTTCAGCTGGATAAGATTTTCTTCTCTTTTCACCCTGATCTACTGTGCAAAGATGTGGGAGATGATTGCCTACTATGGATAATACTCACTAGGCACAACAAGACTCCCAAACTAGCTTTATTGATGTATATTTGAAGTGACATACAAATAAATCTGTGCTACTTGCACCAACGAATGAAGTTGAGAAGCAGATAGTTTCCCAGATTCCTAATGCTCCAGTCTTTACCTGCTGCTGATCTGTTCCCTTCTTGCTATGATTCTGGATGTAATCAACTAGTCCATGTACCACTGTCCTCACAGCAACTAATGCATTTTCTAGTTGTTCCCATGTTGGGGGTGGAGCATCTGCAGCATTCACAAGGGAAAGAAAATACCTTGATTTTAATTGTAAGAAGTTGCGACAGCTGGTTATCAAGAAAATTTCAGTGTCCCCCCCGCCCCCCCCAATCTAAGTAGCAAACCTCAAGGAGCACTTTACCAGGAACCAACCAACAAAAAACCCCCTCACAGTCTCAGTACTGATCACATAAAGAATGCAATTATTTACATGACAGACCTGAGCTGCACAAGTCAGTATTTAGCATATTTGAAAAATTCCAGAAACATTGGTGCTTTCACGCAAAACCACTGCATAACTTCTGCTTGACAGCACTATAGAAACTTGATAAATGCACACGTCTTTTGCACATAAAATACCTTCTGTCATCAAATCCTTTGTATTCACACCACTCTTTTGTATGACTCATTTTACAAATGCTGCATTAAAAACATATCGGTCTAATATCTCTTTCTCTGACAGAACAGCTCTGATGTACATTAGCATTTGGTGCATTGGAAGTGGATTGGCTTTGGAAGCAGGGTCTTTTCCACAGGACAGGCCCTGTTCTCCAGCCACATAATGCCTCTCCAAGGCCCTGTATCTCACAGACATTACTTTAGGCAATATTACCTAAATCAGAGGTTCCCCAACTTTTCTTATTGCGTACCGCCCTTTCAGACTTACCAGCTGCTACCCTTCTCATCACTTATACTTTGTGTTGTCTTCCTAGCACTACTTGTCTTTAGCCATCTGTCTGTATTTCACTGTTACATACTAATACAGTTACAGTATAACATATACAACAGAAACCCACCTCCCACCCCACTAAGTCCTGAGCTCAGTTAGATTGGACAGTTGCTGGGCAACTAAACCCATGTTGCATGGTAATTGGAGGTGAGGGCTCTGTACATCTGTCTCTGTGTTCGCACTGGTACATCTTGAAGTAAATTATCCACTGTATTTTATATAACAAATTCCCATGGAGTTTTAAATCTTTACCTGAATAGCCTATTTTGAAAATGCAATAAATAAAATTCATCATCACACAACTCAAACCACTATTTAAATACATGGCAGTAACTACAAGGTCATCATTGAGGATAGATGTTTATATTCTTTTTTCTGGTTGGTTTCTTTTCCAGCTCCTTAACCCTAATCCAGCAGAAGACAGCATCACTGGACACACAACAAACTGCTTTGAATCAGTGGATTTCAAAGTGCTCTGAATACACAGTCTCAACATCTGTAACATCGTTCAACAGCTATTGAATTTTTCAGACACCTTCTAGCTAGCAGTATTTAAGAAAAATCTAAGTGGGGTCTAGGCACATCATCAAGATGAGAAGTCTAGCTCCACTGAAGACTCATCTGCTGGGGAAAAGAAGGGGCACTGATGATTCCATCTTCTATAATCAGCCTCTGCCTATTAGGTGTCTGATGCATTTGTAGTTCTACCTTCCTGTAGCTCCAGGAAAGGAAGAGGAGATTTCTGTCTTTTCTCCCTGCCCCAGAAGTAGCCAGGTGGAAGATCTCTGATATTCTGCCCCTCCCCTACTACCCTTGCCATCCTGGGTGTTTTAAAGTGGAAGATTTTCATGACCAAAACCTCCTGCAGCACACTGTGTTATTTACTATAATCCCCTCAATTCTCTCTTCTGCTTTTTAGTTTCCTCAAGTAGCAGCAGCTGCCACTGCCCAAAACACTGCCACAGTACTTGATAGTTCCAGTGCTGTCACAGTTATTGAATGGCAGCAGTGCTGTCAAATTCACTCAACTCTTCCTTCCCACAGGCAGACAGAGCAGTAGCAGAACTCTTTGGCAGATTCAGGAAGAAAGCACTGCATTTTTGGCCATTGATTGGTCTATATATTGAAAATTCTCTTTGCAACTATGAGAGACCACTTTAAAAACAGAAAAAACATTTATCACTTCCTGCAGTAAGAGATAGCTTAGACCTCCGCAGTCACCAGGGAAAGTTTACCCTCATCACTGATTTAAGCCTATAATTTTTATTTTACAGCTGGCTAAAGAGCACTCTCCAGCCAGGAGCCTGGGTTCCCCTCTCTGAGTACCCACCTTCCCTCCACCATCTGTTTTCTCCTCTCAGATCCTACTTGTTCTCCTTCTTCCCTCAACTCACCTCAACTCTCCTCTCCAATCTCCCCTTTCTTCTTCGTTCCTCACAACCTGTATTCCCCTTCCCAGTCACTACTCCCCTCCCGCCCCTCCACTGCAGAGTTTCCTTTCCCATTCTGTGAAATTGGAGGACTAACAGTCATTCAGAGCAGAGTAGCCAGCAAAATGGCATGACACTTCCTACAATAATTAAATTGGCTTGTTTATCTAACTTGATCTCTTCCTACTCTATATAGTTCCAAAGTATCAGGAATAAGATTCCTAAATAATTTTCATGGAAAATGCTTTCTGATTAAAAAATGTGTGAAGTCCAAACTTCTGAGGATCTACCACTGTAAAGGACATTCAAGAAAAAAGAACAAGCCACTGAGAAAAAATTCAAGGTGTGTAGTTTTGATGAAGCAGCTAATACACATCTTAAATCTGGCACCTACCTTATTCTCAGAACAAATTTCTCAACTTACTTTGAATGTCACAATTTGTAAACAAACAGGTTCTTCCAATAAGAGAGTTTAGTGTGAAAACAGAGCTTAGAATGGAAACTGAGGCTCCTAAGGATGGAGTTACTATTGACACCTCCATAATTCTCATTGCTTTGCCAAACTTGCCTTCAAATAGCAGGGTTTTCACCAACTCTTGAGAGATTATTTTAAAAAGTCAGTCTTTTAGATTCACTTTAGGATCTGAAGTCAAAACCTAGCACCTTTATCGCTCTTGCCAGGGTGGCAGTGGGTGTTTCTTTTAAAAAAAAATTAAGACAGGATATAAGTATTTTAATGTTTATGAGCAGCAGCACTTTATTCAACTTGTAAGAACAGCCTTCAATCCCCCAATACTGTACAGTCATTCTGTTAAAGCAAACACTACTGTGCCTTTACAGGATGCTCCTACATTTACCTGGACTAGGGTCAATATTTGCCAAGAGCTCTAGGTGAGGACGAAGCCGGTTCAGATTGGCTGGGTCTCCAGTCCTTTGGAGAGCAATGGTAAGTTCTTGAACACTCTGTGCAAATGAGGCTGGGGTCTGCAACTTAAAAAATTATAACAATTAACTTTCTAATGGCAATGCAACCCTCACTCTTTCTGCAGGCTGCTCCATTAGGTCACAGTCATGCTTCCAATTGTTTCATTTTATTTTCACAAAAGATGATTTCTTCACCATGTGCTCTCTTTTTCCTAGTTCCACAAGAGCACCCCCTTTTCTTCAGCATGCAAGACTAGACTCAAACAAAGATAAACCAGAGCCTTTGGTTCTGCCTGGGAGCATGGTCTGGATGTTCTAAGTCATTTGTATTCCAGTAGCATTTAGTGACAACAACAAGAATTGGAGCCCCATTGTGCTAGAATTCTACTAAAGGCCTACAGTCTTCTTTGATCCCTGGACCAAGAAGTTTGCAACCTAATTTAACACAAGTGTAAGAGACAGAAGAAAGGAAGGTGGGGGGGGATGAATGACAAGGTAACAGTAATCAGAAATCTTCTGTCCACCTAGCCACCACTGCTAGGTGAAGTGGGATGACAGGATAACCCTTCCCCTCCCATTAGTGACTGGCTACACTGAAGCGCTGCAGCTGGGTCACTGTAGCATTTCAAATGTACACTAGCCCTTTATCAACTCACCACTAGTGTTTGGTTACAAAAGAATTGGGGAAGGGAACAAATAGTTGGGCTGATTTGAGATGGCTTTACCTTGTCAATGATGGATTGCATGTGAGATTTGTGAGACTGGTCTCCATATAGCAGTGAGGACCACTGATCTGGCGCAATGCGTAAACCTGCTTCCATTGCAATCTGCACAATCTGGGAATCGTGTTCCCTTCGCAGAGCTTCATAGGTACGGAACTCTTCCTTCAACTGCATCAGGGAGGAGTCTTCATCCCGTTTAGTCACCTGAGGGAGAGAAAAATCGCTCATCGCAATGAGCCAGAGATGGCAGTGCCAAGCTCAGAGCAATTAAATTCTGCGGTTCATACCAAGTTCCTTCCTCCCCAAACAGTATTAATTGCTATCATCATACCACACAGTAAACACCAACATATGAGAATGGTTTCCCCTAACTATAATAAGGGATAAGCTTTCCTATATTCATATACTGAAATACTATGGAATACATTAACTGAGATGTACAGAATATCAGTGACATGAAGCCTGATTCTGGATGTGAAAAGAGAGAAATGTTGCATTTTAGATTTTTATACTGGCACCCATCACTATAGTGCCTGAGTCCTACACTTCATCTTGGGAATCTTTCACCAGCAGCAACACAACAATATATTTTCAGTTTGGTCTCTTTTCATTGGCACTTCATTTTGGTGAATTTTTGTGCAAAGAAGGACAGACATTCTCTAAAAACAGTAGTTGGAGTCAGCAACAGTGTAGGCTTCCCTCATGCAGCTCTGCCAATGAATCTAATCCTTGATGTGCAGTGCTCGATGCTATTTCAATCCTAGCCACCATACAGCTCAGTCAGTGTATCCTAGGCCTATTCCACCAGCAAGCCTTTTCTAAACTGAGGGAAAACATGCTAATTTGTAGGATGGTTTTGATACTGTGCATCCACTGTGGCCTACTCGGAGACCAAACTTGCATTTCACTTGCACCTTAAAACCAAATTTCAGCCCAACTTCCCCTCGGTGAATTCCAGTGAACACTCTATGAATTTGGGACTTGATAAAAAAAAGAGACCCACTCTCTAAGAATACAAGTGTAGAACTAGAAGGGACCTCAATAGACCATCTAGTCTAGTATCCTGCACTCAAGGCAGGACAAGATAATTATTAGACCATTCCTGACAAGTTTGTCTAATATGTGCTTTAAAACCTCCAATGATGGAGATTCCATAACCTCTCAATGCAATTTGTTCTCATGCTTAACTATGCTGAGTTAGGAAGTTTTTCCCCAAAGTCCAGCCTAAACGTGCCTTGCTGCAATTGAAGCCCACTGCTTCTTGTCCTAGCCGCAAAGGTTAAGGAGAACAATTTTTCACCCTCCTCCTTGTAACAATCCCCCCCCCACCAAGTCTTCTCTTTTCCAGACTAAACAAACCCAATTTTTTCAATCTTCCTTCATAGGTCATTTCAGATCTTTCATCATTTTTGTTGCTCTCCTCAGGATTTTCTCCAATTTGTCCACATCTTTCGTAAAAGGTGGTGCCCAGATTAGGACATACAACTCTAGCTGAGGCTTTATTAGCAAAGAGTGGAGTGGAAAAATTACTTCTCATGTCTTGCTTACCACACTCCTGCTAATATACCCCAAAATGATGTTTGCTTGACTCATCTTTAGCTTGTAATCCACTATAAAGCCCAGGTCCCTTTCTGCAGTACTTCTTCCTAAGCAGTCACTTCCCTTTTTATGTGTGCACAGTTGATTACTCCTTCTTAAGTGGAGTACTTTCCATATGACTTATTGAATTTCATCCTATTTACTTCAGATCTTTTATCCAGTTTGTTTTGAATTTTAATCCTATCCTCCAAAGCACTTGCAACCCCTCCCAGGGTGGTATTGTCTGCAGACTTTATAAGTGTACTCTCTGTGCCATTGTATACATCATTCATGAAGATATTGAACAGAACTGGACCCAGACCTGATTTGTCCTTCAAGTCTGACTGTGAACAACTGATAACTAACCACCAATGATAACCAATGGTATAGGAGAACTGTAAAATTAAAAAATGTGAGCAAATAAACCTCTTTATTAGGCAGATTGGTATGTGATTCCATTTAATGAGGTCTTTTAGCATTTTCTGTGGTATAACAAATCTTTCTTGCATTGTGGAACTGCCAAATATAGTTTACTTCATACCTTGAAGCAGGAGGCTCTGTAAAGAAGCTGGACAACATGCCCAATGCTGGTTTTGGAAGCTTGAGGAAATCGTGGTTCCAACCTCTGCACCACAAAGAGAACCAAGACCTTTCGTGACAAAGCAGATCCATCTTCCAAAGCCAGCAAAACCAGCTTCAGTGCTTCCTCTTGCATTGCTGGAAATACAAAACAAAAGCCAACAAAACAAAAAAGATGAGACACACCAAGAGTGATGCTGCATTAACACTGTGCTTTCCCTACAAACGGATACAGTAGCTAACCTAGAGGGGCAGGCAAAATCACTTCAAAGCTCCAAGAAGGTGGTAGGGCATGTGGAAGACATTTTCAACACTCTTGCATTAAGAGGAGAGAGAAGGTGTGGGGATTGGAACCAGCAAACCCCCTCTCCTTCACCAAGATATCCAAACAAAAGGAAGGATAGAGCAGAAAGACAAAGCACATTCACCAAGTTGGGGAGAAGTTGTTACAGCCTCTATGGGGGTAGAGGTGCAAGAACAGCAATAGGCAAACCAGCTGCGTGAGCTCCAACCTTCCTAACCGCCTTCCATCCCACTGCAGTCAAAGGCCCCAGCTTCTCTGTTCCATGTAATGGAAGAACAGATGGTACATGGCCAGGCGTCTTTTTTCACGGGCTTTGGAGAAAAAATCATCCCTCATTTCCAGGAGAGAGCTGAGCACACAAAGGTCAGGGGCACAGCTGAGAAAAGAATCAGTCTACTCCCTCTTTAATACTGTCCTCTTCTTACTAGGGCTATGTTCTCCCAAAACAAGGAACAAAATTTGAGAGGTGAACCAGGGTGGATAAAAATAGGTTTTTCTTTCAAAATACAAAAAACACACCCACATTTTAAAATTAAACTACATACATGTTTTCTTCTAAAAATATATTTATTTAAAATAAATTTTGAATTATGAGAGCCTACATTAAGGCCTAAACTTACTGTAATCTATTACAATTATTTAAATTAAATTAAAAATATTCAACCACTACATGTTTGCTGCCAAAGTTTTAAAGAATGTCAAATGACTGAACTTTCACAAATTACTAGCTAAGCACCCAAGGTGTGTTGACTGAGCTGTATGGTGGTTAGGATTGTTGTACTGCTATGCCAGCTTTTGACAGCAATGGCTTTGTCTGCAGGTAGAGAAGGAATATTTTAGTTCCTTTTATTTCAACTAGTTTAGTTCAATGACTAGTTCACTCAAAGTTGAGAAACGAACTAGGAGAAGAAAAAGCAGGAAAGCTTGTTTTCTTCTTCAAATCTATGAAAAAAATGATGTACAAGAGGATGAGATCCACCATTTGAATTTTTAGTTTAATCCCAATTTCATTCCAAATGCAAGTAGACAAATCACAAGTATAAATTAAATCATTTAGTAAATAAAATATGCATCATTCACCATTTTCTAACATAGTACAAATATAAAACATTAAGGCTATGTACATTAAGCTAACACTGCATATATAGCCACGTATACATATCACATTCTCCTGGCTAGCAAAATAGTACTAAATTTAGTGCAGAAGTTCTATATATTTGCAAATCAACGTTTTATTGTTTATCTACCTCTTTTGTCTTTCCGAAAGTACAAATGCAAATCGATCATTTAAATTAAGGTTCCCTGATTGCTGATTTAAATTAGTGAATTTAAAAATCACTGATTTAAACCCATCCATCTGAGGCAAACTATTCAGTCTTCTCTGTTGCTGTCAACAATTAAAGACCTCAGATTTTGCTGACCTTTGCAAACGAACAAATAAGACAGAATAAAGCACTAAAATATTTGAAAGACAACAAAAATAGTTCAGAGTTACAGTGAAGTCAGAAGACCTGCAAACCCTCTGAAGAGAAGCCATTGCCCAATAATCTTTCTCTCTCTAATCTAGCTAATGCAGAACTAGTGATCTTACTGATACGTACCTGGACCAAGGAACTGGCAGCCCCTGGCCCTCACTGCAGCCCAGAGGTTGGAAGAAAGTTGTTGGGGATTTTGATGTTGAAGAATGAGCTCTGTGACTGTTCTTTCACCCAGCGATCGTGCTGCACGCGTGGCCCTGATCCGCCCTTCTTCCTCTACTAACTGGCAGTGAACTAACGTCACAAGCTTCCTCTGCATAGGGCGACTTAGCACACTTTGAGTGGTACTGTTCAGACCCACACCTTCAGAACAAAAGCACGAAGACAGTGAGCCAAATTTCTCCTTCTACAGGATTATCTAAATCCATTAAAGTTATCACATCCCTCGAGCCAAGTCAACTTTCAACTTCTGTGTTTAGAAGATATTTAAAGTGCAAACCACCCCTGCTATACCCCACTTTAGTGCATGAACTCGACATCCAAACTGTCAAAATTTCACTCAACTTTAAAATGGTCATTACAGGCAGTGCAGTGCTTGAAAAATTTGTTCACTAGACAACTCTAGTGCTTCAGCTCTTCATAGCTTTGCCAGGAGACTCAGAATGGGGTGAAGATTAAATTTGCAAAAAACCTTTTGACCAGAGGCAGATATGAAAGATGAAACCCTTGAGCAACTCTAGAGAAAGCAGTCTCAAAGAAGAATACTAGTACCTTCTCCACCCCAGACTCTCTGATGGAGCCTCATCTCATCTCTCTCACCCTTCATAGCTATCTCTGGCTAGCAGGTGTCTAACAGACATTTAAATTTACCTAGACCAGCATACAGACATTTACATAAGAGTTCTATTGTTACTACAATTTTTCAAACAGGATCACTCAGATGGAGCCATTCCTATTTAAGGAGATGTGTAATCAGTGTTGGCTAGCTCCAACCCCCCAGCCTTTAAGAGGCAAGCCATCCTGATATAGGATAACACTGAATTTCTTCAACTTCCTGTTCCCATCTGCTGGTTGGACAATGTAACTTCAAGTTTCTCGGACTGACCCACAAGACATACAAGGAAATTTTACTTGACTGTTTCAGGTTATATCTTCACTACAAAATGGAGTTTTTACAGAGAGAGAGTTAAAACAAGCCATAGTTGACTTCTACCTCGATGTCATCAGTGGAGATAAACCACAGGTGAAGAGTATAGGGTTGACCTTGACTAGCTACATCAAGATAAAAACTACCAGTGACTTGTATCATTATGATTTTACAGCAAGCAAGATTTTTTTTTATATATAAAATGAAAACACATTCTTTTTTATTGATGAAACAGCCTTAGTGCTTAGAAAGCCCATTTCTTTAATAGAACTTGACATTTTTTCAAGCAAGTTCTATTATAATTATTTTAATGGCGTACAGTCTTTTAAGAACAGTGATGAATGATCACCAGTTACCAGTTCTCACACTGAAAGGAAGTAGGAGAGTGTAAGACTTACCCCTTGCACTGCTGAGTGGTTTGAGATACAGTGCCAGTTCTTCCACACATTTCTTGGCCTCTTCATAATGTTTGGTGTCTTCTGCTCCACTGCACAAAGTAATTGGCTGCTGCTCAGGAACCTGAAAACAGATGGCAGGTAAACTTACACTGCAGTACGTACAGACACACACACACAGACCATACGAAGCTCTTTAACATCAAATATATTCTCCCTCCCTCCCACCCACCCTCCCTTTCCACAACATTAACATGGAAATATGCTCCAGCTTTAGAAATCTTGACATTTCACTTCATCCATGGTATTCTTAACATCTGAAAAACTTTTTTTGGCCTGAAACTTTTAAAAATTGTTTGATATTAGACATATTACGTGATAACTAACAGTTTCTCTTTAATTAGCTAGCCGTATTATATGGCAACACAAGACCACTTTAGTGAGCACAGAACACAAATTAAAGTATATCTTAGAATGAAATGTAAAAGAAATGCTGAAGCTTGCAATGATTTCAAATTTACTTATAATGTGTGGCAACACAGAGTGGCTGAAACATGAAAAGCAGAAGGCTTACAATCTACTGGAACACCATCCGGTATATCAGATATTTAAAGCAACACACCAGGAGTTTCTCATATATACTGGTGGTCAGTCTTTGATGATAAAGCAAGATATTTAGAAAGGGACACTCAAAGCTAGTACTATTAGATCTAAAATTAGACCTACCAGCTGGGTTTTGGTCTGCAGGTATGTGCAGATCCATATCGAGGACTTGGCTGTTCTAAATTTTTCTGTAGAAAGGCAAATAGTCAAAACAGCTGTGCTACAATATATTTGTGCTTAGTAAGGAGCACACAAACAAACATGACATTGCTTTATTTCCTGCCCTAACTTCGATCTAACTTGGCTATTGCCTTTTTTAGTTTAGGGAGACAATGACAATGGCACATGTGTCAGGCCACACTTGGAAAAAGCGTCCAACTATAAACCTGCTAAATAACTAGTGACTTTCTGCTATGTGCGCGCACACACTATGCAGCATAAGTAGTCACTCTAATACCACATTATGTTAGTGGGTTGTGTGTTTCTTTTTCCTCTTTTCTTTTTAAAGAAGTGTTAGGAGGGGGCATTCAATTCTTCTCAGGTAATTCATCAGAAATCAAAGCCATCCACAGGACACTGGAATTTTTGTCTGGTTTTGACACTTCCTTTATTAGGGGGCGGGAGGAGGATCTTTAAACCTGAATGAGATTTTAGTATATAAATCATACTGACCGACAAATATTTCTATGACAATGTGATGTGTGTGTTTTCAACCTTAAGTTTTACATTTACATTCAAAAATGTATTTAGTTACACAATGTTCACAAGGCATTTTTTGTTGTTTCTTAAAGTAAAAAAATTAAGCTGTTCTGTGCAATTTACAAGCACCACCAACTAGAAGAGCTGAACTTCTATCATCCAAGCCTAGCTTACGCAGAACAGCATCATCTCCCCCATATAAGGTTAAGTTTCATATTTCATCACCACCATCCCACGTGTACACACACACTTAAGACAGGTTAAATCTTAAAAACAAGTTCAATCCTGTCAGGAGACCAAGGGTGGGTGCCCCGCAGGCTTCCTCAGATTATTACTGCAATACTGAAACTGCAATCTACTTCTAACCCCTCCCAGCAAGAATCTTAGTCATAATTTTCTCATAGAATTTCCTTCATATCTGAGTGAAAGAGGGCTTTAGGATTAAATTTTTACAACTTTAATCATAGTGGTCATTGCCATAAATGCTACAACAGCTACCGCACACTGCCTGCCTTTCTCCCAAATCTTTAGACACTAGTCTAACCAACAACTTCTATATTAGCTATCATTCTAACAGACTACTCCTGTTTCCCTAACAAAGCCTCTATCATTGTAACCATCTGCTTCTGTCTGGGAAAGTACGCAAACAGAACAAGTCTGAGTCTAACCATGTGCACCTATGTACATTTGTGCAGAGACCAGCACTCCAAAGAACCCTTGCTGTAAGATCGCTGTGCGCAAGTTTCCATTTACGGGTAATTCTGTTTCACTCAATGTAGGGACTATGGCACAACATGAAATACAACAGTACATTTGGCAGAAAGAGAGAGATGGCATGGCATAGGCATGAGACAAACAGTGATCAGCAATGGATTCATATCCTGAATCAGAACAGATTTAGCATACATTCACAGCGTCAGTTAGGAATGCTATACACAGCAAAACTGGTCTAGAAGACCAGGACTATCTAGGCAACCAACCAGGAAGCTCTCTCCCTCCCTAGAAACAAAACCAAACCAAAAAAACCCATACAACACAGAAAAGCTACACAGAGGCCAGTCAAGCTACACAATGAACAATTCTAAATCCAAGATGTTTTAAGTGACACCTGGATGTTCCATCTCTGTTTCTCCCCTTCCCACTGGAAAGTCAGCTTGAAATTTAAAGGGTCTCTTAATTCTGCTTTTTGCAAAGTAACTGCTAAATATCTGTGTAATAACCTGGCAGTTTGACAGACAGTGTAATGCTGCATTTTGAGGGAAACTTGAGTTTGAGCAAGTCTACACACTGTAGACAGAGGATGTGGAGAAAGCGGAGGTACTCAATGCCTTTTTTGCCTCTGTCTTTACAGACAAGGTCAGCTCCCATATTACTGCACTGGGAGGCATACAATGGGGAGAAGATGAACATCCCTCAGTGCTGAAGGAACAGGTTTCAGGACTATTTAGACATACTTGGACATACACAGTCTATGAGGCCAGATGCAATGCATCCGAGGGTGCTGAGGGTGTTGGCTGATGTGATTTCAGAGCCATTGGCTATGATCTTTGAAATCTCGTGGCAATTGGGGTAGGTCCCTGATGATTGGAAAAAGGCTAATATAGTGCCCATCTTCAAGAAAGGGAAGAAAGAGGATCCAGGGAACTACAGGCCAGTCAGCCTTACCTCAATCCCTGGAAAAATCAAAAAGCAGGTCCTCAAGGAATCCACTTTAAGGCACTTAGAAAAGAGGAAGGTGATCAGGAACAGTCAACATGGACTCACCAAGGGCAAGTCATGACTGACCAACCTGATGGCCTTCTATGATAAGGTGACTGGCTCTGTGGATGTGGGGAAAGTGATGAACATGATATACCTTGATTTTAGCAAAGCTTTTGATACAGTCTCCCACGGTATTCTTATCAGCAAGTTAAAGTAATATGGGTTGGATGAATGGTCTATAAAATGGATAGACAGCTGGCTAGATCATCAGGCTAAATGGCAGCCAGTCAGAAGCAGAGTGCCCCAGGGGTCGGTCCTGCAGATGGTTTTATTCAACATCTTCATTAATGATCTGGAGGATGGGCACCCTCAGCAAGTTTGCAGATGACACTAAGCTAGGGAGAGTGGTAGATATCCTGGAAAGAAGGGATAGGATACAGAGTGATCTAGACAAATTGGAGGATTGGGCCAAAGGAAATATGATGAGGTTCAACAAGGACAAGTGCAGAGTCCCGTACCTAGGATGGAAGAATCCCATGCACAGCTACAGACTAGGGACCGGCGAGCTAGGCGACAGTTCTGCAGAAAAGGACCTGGGGGTTACAGTGGACAAGAAGCTGGATATGAGTCAGCGTGTGCCCTGGTTGCCAAGAAGGCTAATAGCATATTGGGCTGCATTAGTACAAGCATTGCCAGCAGATTGCGGGAAGAGATTATTCCCCTCTATTTGGCATTGGTGAAGCTGTATTTGGAGTCTTGTGTCCTGTTTTGGGCCCCCCACTACAAAAAGGACGTGGACAAGTTGGAGAGAGTCCAGCAGAGGGCAACAAAAATTAGGGGGCTGGAGCACAAGACTTATGAGGCGAGGCTGAAGGAACTAGGCTTGATAGCAGCCTTTAACTACCTGACGCCTCATCACCTCATTGCCCCATCCCTTCCCCAAACCTGCTAGCGCTCACAGTACTAACTAGTCTCATGTAATACTCTAGTCCTACTAGAGAGCCAGTTAGTATGAAGGGAAGAGTCCCCAAAAAAAAAAAAAAAAAAGGAGGGGGGGATATTTGGTGCTTTAAATGTGCCTTTATTTTACATGCATCCTCCTCCATGAATAATACTGAGAATGGCACTAGAATGTAATATTAGCATAAGCAATTACAGTTGTCGGGCAGAGGGTGATTATGATGCAACATATGTGGTGAGGGCAGAAAAAGAATGCTAAGGCTACATTTCATAGCAGGCCGAGAGCAATTACAAGATTTGGAATTGATAATTAAATTTAGTTTTGGGGAAGGATATCAACCTCATCCTTTACAGTAACTGTCATATTAGAATAGAATTAATTGCACAGAATAAAGATACTAAGCAAAGACAGATAAGCCAGTTTTGTCCAATTCCAGCAGTCACCTCCCTTTCTCCCCTCCTAACTCCTCCCCACTTTCCAACAGATGCACATTTTGTTTCATGGCAAGAAACCTTGCACAATGCTTTAAATTCTTGAAATTTGTCAGACAGTGTTCCTCAAAACAGAATTCCCTCTTAAAGGAGCTCAACTTTGTAATGAATTTCAATGTGATACCAAATATGGCATCAATGTATGTATCAATGATCAATGGTATCAATGTGATACCAAATATGGCATGAGCACTCTAGTAGCACATCTTCCCCTTCTTTCTGTACTTCATTTTGCACCTGAGAGTCCTGTTAACACAAAACATAGAAAACCGCATGCAGTAAGGCTCTTCTAATGTTTCATCCCAAACAAGGACGACAGAACATAATAAATGGGTAGTCTTCTACAGGTTTGTGCTTGTGAAAACAGACACAAAGTTATACATTCACACACCAGCATTTCATTTTTCTGACATGGCCTGCTGTACCACCCTTTTAACTGATGACAGACATTTTAAAAAAAATCCACCTCTGGAGAAAGACAGGGTTAATCTGGAAGAGAAAGAGCTATCCATTATAAACACCCCACCTGCTATGTTGTCACATTAATTCCTGCTACATGGAATGCCTGGAACTATATTTAGCCCATCTGGAACCAGACTGAATAAGAAACTAAAGCTTGCCATGTGGATTCTGGTTTACTTTGGTCATTTGATGTCACCTGCTTGGAATGTGCACACTACAGTTTCACGTGTCACAGAAAAAGGCAGGAGGGCAGAGAGACTGGATGTCAAAGGAGTGACTATACAGCCTGAAAATACCTGTCTGGTAGATATTTAAAATGATTAATCACAGGAAGCACTGAAGGGACACTTAGCCACTTGGACCATCTTAAGGAATTTCTCCTCTATTTTAAGATTTTACAAGAAAAATCTATACTTTCTACTGCTACAGGAGCAGTAATAACTACCCAAAAAGAACATATTCTTTTAATCCCTGTGCTGTATCTGCAGCAGGTAGCATATTATTCCCAGAAACATATACATTTCTGCTTACTTCTAATGTCGTCACTACATAAACAAGCCAATGTGAGCCATGTGTTTTAAGTCAATCTCATCATTACTTCTACTCCCTTTAAAACAGTTGTTTAATATTATTTTTAATAAAGCAGGCAGGAAGGAACCCAAGAAAACAAACAAGTTATAAATTGGTAAAATGCGCATTGTTACCTGAGCACCCACTAGCTGCAGCAAAGCTGAGTTCACAGGGAGGAGATCAATATCTGTATTGATAGTGGTCTGGTCGAAGGGGCATGCCTTACGGTGGAGCTTGTTGAGGCACATCTTGCAGACAGTGTGGCCACATCCCAAGCTGATGGGCTTTCGGATCGTTTCGTCGAAAGTCTGTGTGCAAATTGGGCAGGACAGAAAATCCGTCCATTGTGGAGCTTGTACAGGCATGGTGGCTTCAGAAGTTAATTCACAACACAATCTAAAGCACAGATTCCACTGGAATCAAAATCTTAGAAAAAATGTTTTTGTTTGTTTTTAAAAATCTTCTGTAAGTACAGACAGTCAGCATAAAGTGTGAAGCATAACCTGGAAAAAGAGAAAAATGAAGTTAGTCCTCCGTATTCGAAGATGTATTTTAAGTCTTATGTTGTTATTCTAATTCTTGAAGAGGAACTGGCCTACTTGAAGTGGGAGTGCAACCCAGTATTTAGAACAAAGAACTGTGAGTCATGACCTCTGTTCTATGACAGCTTTGCTCTAACCTTGGCCAAGTCATGTAAATCTCTCAGAATTCCTATTTTTATGAAAAAATTATCTACCTTATGAAGATGCTACCAGTGATGTTTGCAAAAAAAATTGAGGTTTGTAAAGGAAGATGAGGTCATGAAAAACCAATTGAGCATATCAATATAAACCAAGTTTTAATCAAATAAACAATGTCTACATAAGTTTTCCACTGGTTTATGGATTTGAAAACACAACTTTAGTTAAACTAACACAATGTTGTTTAGACAACTCTTGATCCAAATCCCTTCAAAGTCAGTGGAAAGGTTCCCACTAAATTCAACAGGCTTGGATCAGGCACAAAACACAAATTCAAAAAATACCAGTTTAATGTGTGCACCTGGAAAACAGGACTAGCCACACCAAACTAATTCAACAGTCTAAGAAATGAGAACATAGCCTTCACCCATGAAGTGAGCCAAATATCAGATATGCACAGAATGCTATGAATCTCATTTCCAAAAACAAATTTTCTTTTAAAAAGTGAACTACAAAGCAAAAGTGGAAAACCAAGTTAAATCACAGGTTTACGGTTAGCATTCAGCCCAGAAATTAAAAAATAATTATTTCCCCCTTCCCACCATGAATGTAATCTTCATGCTTCCTGATTCAGTGAAGGTACCCAAGAATGTATAATTTAGTGACATTACAATAGTATAAATAGACAAATAGCTGCAAATTAGACTTATGGCACGCGAGGTCACTTTTGACACCCTCAGGGACCCAGGAAATCAAGAAGGTTCCACAGAACAACAGAAATGTTACGAGGCAAGTGAAAATGCACATCCATGTTGCAACCCCATCACTCCACTTGCCATCCATAGCTTTGGTAGCAGATATGCCAGGACAGGAATCTATGCTCAATTCATTGTTATTTTTGCTGCAAGATCATCCTTAAACACCAAAATGCTTCCACTTCCAACAATACATTTTGCTCTGGGTAAAGTACTAGAGACAAGGGGAACACTGGTGCCTAATTTGGTCGCTTAATGCATGTGTAATACCTTACTGCATGCATCTGGAGAAAAAACCTTGGTCTGGAATATACTTAAGCATCATCATTCTATAGACTGATAGAGAGACAATGTACTGGAAATAAAGGATCCTCATTTTGTATCCCCGGCCTCTAAATCCATTAAATCCCCAAGAGGCAGGGAGAACATGATTCTTCAGGAAGCCAACTCTGGACCACAATGAGTGGCGGTTGCAAGGGATGCACACACAACTCTTCTTTAGTTGAAAGAACCATTGCTACAACACAGGGTCTTTCTACATTTTAAGAAATGCAGTAGAGATACTTTCTACTGCTCTGACAGATTCCATTGAAATATTTCAAGGGAATATAAACTGGGACATCTTTACTACTAGTTCTGTAACATCAGGTCATGATCTGAATGCCAAAAGAGGAAAGGAACGCTGATAAATGTAAGGAAGTACAAGGTAAAACATCCCCTTGCTGTAAAAAAAAAAAAAAAAAAAAAAAATCAACATGAAAACAAACAAAACAGCATCATATATGCTATGAGAAATGAGGTAACAGACTAAACACGGACAAGAACAAATGATTAGAGTAATATCTTTAACAAGGAAAAGGCACTGCAAATCAGATACTACAAATACCTTTGGTCTGAAATTTATTTTCTACTAAAAAGTTAGCAAAAGCCAGTGTGGCTGCTTGTATTTAGTTTTATTCTACACAGGATTTTCAGTAAGAAAATATTTCTATTACATACCACACTAGTATTATTTGTGACTTATGAGTAGTTTCCCCTCTTCTTCTCACGCCTTAAAACTGCCACTTGGAAACCTGACAAGCATTTCCTCACTGCACTGGTTTTCCCTTCAGTGAGGAAGGAGAATATTTGTTTGCTATACTGTGTTCAAACAGAATGCTGAGTTGTAGCCATTTGTCCAATGTCAGTATGTTGGGACATTTTTACTTAAAAAGTACACTGTTTTAAATGGGAGAAAGGCCTGACAGCCTACAAATCAGAACCTGTTTAATTAGAGATGCTCTAAAAGCATCCACAACTATTCACAATATTTTATATGAAAAGTTCTCTGTCTAAATGGTATAAACAAAGTCTGAAAAACCTAATCAAGTTTGTGTACCAGAGTTTAGCGCAACGGTTGTTCACAACTATACTACCTAATCAAAAAAGCTTACTAGTTAAATGATGACCAAGACTATCTGTATCCCACTAGAAAATTGGTTTTGTCAATGGTATCACAACCCAGCAAGCACTCTGACAAAAAAAAAATGTTTAACTAACATCTGTGTTCCCTTAGCTAAGAAGTGTCACATTTTTCTCCATACTTGAAGCCTTAAAGCCTAGCCACTATCTTTTTACTGCCAAGGGGGAGTGGATAGGAATCAATACGACTCACTCTGTCAGCAAGGCTGTTACTGAACGCCACAAGGCACTATCTGGAGGCATTACCTGTGCCAAACTCCTAAGCCTTGCCAACCTATGGAGTGAGACAATTTGGAAACTTGTTTTCAAAACAACCTCCATACCCCAGAATAAAAACATTTCTATTTCCTCCATCAGTCCTTGAAAAGAAGACTGCCAGTAACAGACACACAAAGCAAATGGTTCCACTTCTTACAGGGGTATCATGTTGTTAAAGAAAACTAGGGAAAAATAATAATTTCATTCATCTGAACCCTATAAACCAAATATAAACATCACAGGGACTCCGTTTCCCCATCAGCTGTTTGTGTGTCGATCTCAGACACCCCAAGTAAAGTCACTCTTAGTTAACCAAACCAGCTGTTGTAGGGTATTACTATACTTTAAGATTCTTGGCAAAAACAGGAAGCAAGACAAAAGTCCGTGAAACTAGACTTTGCACTAATTCCCATAAAGTAGTATGAAGCTGTTTGAATGTGTGTAAGTGCTAGCTGTTTCAAGTTTCTTTCCATCAAAATGGTGAAATTAAAAAAAGCTAAAAAAATTCATTTCCCAAAGTAATGTATATAATTCAGGAACAGTATGGGTAACGTACTTTAAAACTTGTTTAAAAAAATTCCATGGCCTTAAAGTACACTTCAGAAATTTCAGACTAAAAGGAGTTGTTCCCCAGACAGGGCGAAAGTTTTCAAAAGGACTTATAATGGAATGTATAATACTATTTCAACAACAGCTTCATAACCAAATGATTTAACAATGGCTCCACTCCATAATATCAATAGTATTAAAATTCACATTTGAAATTAGAGGACATTTTGCATTTACATGCCTATCCTGTACTCTACTTTTTTATAGTTAAAGACTCCTGCAATTTTTTTTTTATTTTATTTTATTTTTTTTTAAAGATGCTAGTCATCCCAAGACAACTGGAGTAACAGATAAATATTTAAAGCAGATATAAAGCTGATAAACAGATAAAGCTGATATAAAGCTTTCACGGTTTTTCACACTAAGAATAAATATACGGAATCATCCATCATATTCCAAGGCCAGATTGAGGGAGTGTGAAACAAAGTAAGTAATACCCATAAACTAGTAAAGTAAAAGACTTGGGTAGCTCGGCTTCTAATCAGCTTAAGCAAAAAGACTCTGAATTGGTAGACTACTCACTAGGGGAGTGCTGACTTGCCATATGCTAATAGGCAAAGGGGGGGGGGAATTCAGAAAGTTGTCTAACCACAGCCCTGGAAACAAAGCTACAATCCCACCAACTTCCACTTGTATAGCACAACAGGATAGGAAAACATACTTGTTTTTCATTACCATGGTAAAGGGTAGGCAAATAGTTTTTATGCCTCTGCTGGGAAGCTTCCATACTAGTTTTGGAAGGCTGGTGCAATATCGTTTACAAAATTCAGATGAAATTCCCCTTTCCCTTGAAGATATTTCAGATCAAGACCGGTGACAAATGTTGCTGTACAGAGTCAAGCATCAGATAGGTAGCCAAAAGGCTCATAGGTGGTTCCCCCACACACACCCCTCAAGAAGGGTGATAGCAAGGGGACTGGGGGTATACGCACTGGTAAAGTATCTAAGTTAATTAGCACCAAGGCCTCGAGCTGACCAGGATTCCAGGCCAAGGAATATGTCAAGATTAGAAAGGAATCACCAAAAGCAACATGCCTCAGTGGTGGTAAAGGAAAACAGTGCCTCTTTCTTTCTCCTCTTAGAACCTTTCTAAGGATCTGAACATTCCCTTTCCTTCCTCTTACCACAAGTAGCAGGGTGGAGAAAAATCATTTTGAAAAACCATTTTTTTTAAAAAATCAGATTTTTATTTAATTTTGATTTTTTCTATTTAAATAGTTTATTTTTAAAAATAAACAATTTGAAATTATGACAACCTGTACTAACTTTGTTATAGTCTATTTAAATCATGTAAAATAATTTAAAAATAAGCAGTACATGTGTGCTGGCAAGTTTTAAAGAAAGTGAAACCACTGAACTGGTCAAAGTCACTGGTGAAGCACGAGGAACCAGAGTCTGAAGTGCTAAACTGGCTTTTGACAGGAGCAGCCTCTTCTGCAGGTAGAGAAAGAATACTTTCATTTTAATTAATTTATCTACTTCAGTTCAGTGACTAGTTCATTCAAAGTTAAGAAACCCAATTGGAAGTTAAAAAAGGAGGAAAGCTTGTTGTCCCCCTCCAAGCCATGAATAAAATCAAGGTGAGGATGAGATCTAATTCTAAAATCTTGAAGGACATGGTGAACTAGAAACAAGTAGTTCAATTCACTAACTACACAATACTTTATTTAATAATTATTTTTATATGGAAACAACTTTTTTCTTATATATTCTGCGCATGTAAACTGGCTTTATTTAAACAAACTATTTTAAAATGTTTTTGTGCATTTAGATGAATTTGAATTTCCATCCAAAGATCTTGACACAAACATAAGCAAAAATTTAATCTAGTAAAGAAATATATATACATCATTCATCAATTTCCAACATAATATTGTAAAAAATTAAGAATCTGAATAAATGTAAGTTAAGCTATATAACTGCTTAAATAAATGGTACAGATATAGCATAACCCCCTGGAAGCATCAAATTTAATTTAAAAACTACAGTTAGTTGTAAATCAACATGTTTTAATAACTGCTACTCTGTGAGAATCAGCCGCTCTTTAAGAAAATAAAGTACAAATGCAAATTAAGATTAAAATCCATACTTTAAATCAAGTTTTTCTGCTTGCTGATTTAAATCGATTAAAGTTGGTGATTTAAACTGCTTTGATTTCAACCAATCCACCCCACTGAATTGGGTCAAGAGCAACTCAGGAGACTTGCATCTCACTTGTGGAACAGAGCAACGTCAATTCTAATTATAGGAACAACCTTCCGTGCTGACGGCACAATGTGGGAGACTTTTGGGGGATGGAGGTTGCAGCATCAGATGGTGCCAGGTAGGAAGCTTGACCCCAGACAACTGTTGTCTTGGAGAGAAACTGCTTGGGCCCAATATCAAGGGGAGCACTGTCACTGGGACAGCAGGGCACATCTCCAGTATCTTTTCAGAAGATCTCAGCGCAGAATCTGTCCTACTCCTGAAGGGGTGATGGAAACAGTCGTTTGAAGGCTTAAGGAAAGCAAGAGCATGTCTATTCTTCCTTGTCAAGGAGTGAAGGCACAGCAGATCATGCACTGCAAAATGATGTTAGTCTCTCTCAGGCACATAAGATACCTAATGCGGGTATCTATAGAACTTGGAACATGTAACTAAGCAAGACGCACATGTTTTTAACGTTATGTGGGGTTTAGGACTCACCACAGCCTCAAAGGTAACCTGAGGTGAAAGAACCCTTTACTATACAGTATAGTTAAACAAGCACAAACCTGTAACTAGCTCCTGAATACAAGGTAGTTCTGTAAACGCTCTGTGGCAAAAGGAATAAAGGTGGTCGGTGGTGCACTCATGTCTGTCTAGCGCAAACACATGCCTGCACCACCAAGAACATTGCTTTTTATGAGATTCTGCGCGATGCCAGAGCACCAACTCTCATAACTAGAATGCACAGAAACCCTTGAATATCCCAGCTAAAAATCAGTATCGTCATTTCTTTCTCAATTTTCCCACTCTATGGATTTTATTAATTCTCTTCATCCACCACCCATATTCTCAATATTTTATTTCTGCCAGTCTCTCTTCAGGCTCTGTTTTGGCGTCTCCCTTCTTTGCCACAAATAATCAGAATAAAGATCTATCATGAAATAGGGACTTCAATGATTTTCAGACATGTTTCTCATATGCAATGCTTACAGACTGAAATTTATGTTCCACCAAATACAAAAGTTCAAGAGCGCTAGTGGGGGCTGCATGGAGTTATTTTCAGGACTTCTCACTTTACTCTCCTTCAAAAGCCACATAGTGGTGATCCTCTTCGTGGCTGAAAAGAGTTAGAGGTAGTTTCATTTAGCAATCTGCTGGTGGCTGGTCCCACATTGGAGGAAGGTGATTCCTAGCCAGTTACATCAGTGAGCCTTACTTTCCTCTTTCCTGCCAGCCCTCAAACTCATGAACTCAGATGCAATGTCACTTTACTGATGAGCAAGGTCCCACCCTTGTGTGCACCTGTCTCTCCTTCATTGACTCACCTGTTAACGGAGGTGGCAGACATAATGGCCACCCCGCCCCCAGTATGGCCCTCTAAACTTTGCAGCCCGCAGGGAAAATGTTAAGTGTCAATTGCCCTGTTGGGTCTCGTCTCCGGACTATGCAGCTCAGGGGGAAGAATGTTAAGTATCGATTTCCCCTGATGGGCCTTAATTTCTCAGGTGATTTTTAATCACCCTGTTTACTTCTCGACACCCCCGTCACCACGAAGGAGGGATCATTGTCTGGGGTCCCAGTTACTTCATTGGTCCTGACCTGCATCTCATTTTTTAATTGGCTATTTTATACTCTGGCCACGCAGTACACTATTTAAGCCCCTGCCTCGGTTAGCTCGAGTGTTCTCCCACCCTCGAATGCTAAAGGGCACGTCACGAACCGGTCGGACTGATCCCCCGACTGAGACAGGGAGTTCCCGCCCACGAAACCTTTGGGTGTCTGCGAATTGCCGGCCGAACGATTAAGTACTGAGATGCTGCAGCTGGTCTGCCTCCTCGCTTTGGGTACCACCACGGTGCTGGGACAGGTATTATAAATTGATGTGGTTACCCTACGTCTCTCAATTTATTTCTTTTTTTTATGAAGTCATTTAAGTGTTGTCTACAAGTGTAATTAATTCCTATTTGTATCTGATATAGTTTGCTTTTCCTCCTTGCTTTTTTTCTGTGTAGCTGCTTATTACCCCACCTGTAATTTGCATGACCCTTTGTACTGTGTAGCTGTTTATTGCACCATATGTCTCTTCCCTTGTTTTTTTTGATATATGCTTTTTTAATGAGATTACTATAAAATCCCCTTTTTTGTTACTCAAATTTGGTGTCTGTCTCCTTGGAGGGTGTCGCCGGTCCATTGCAGTTACATCTCGAACCCCGGGGTTTAACATCACCTACACCTTCTTCCTTTTGTGCATCTCTAGCTGCTGACTAGAATCATACCTGTACTAAAATTCTTGCACAAAGCACCTGCTTAGCAGCGCCAAAAAACCCCAGAACCAATGCAAAGTAAGAGATTCTGATCAGTTTCATGCTTCGACACCTGATTTTTAAAAGTAAAATTACATAGAAGAACAGCACAGATGCAATCCTCGTAAGAGTAGCAAGTGGGTGGATTGAAGAACAGAAGACTCCTTCGACCCCACAACTACATTTACTTAGTGATACTGGACTCAAGAAACACAGGAGCCCAGAATGAATGAAAAGACTGTTGAATATTTCAGTACTTCGACTCAGTATCCCAATCAAACCAGATAATTCTGTAATCTGATCACCAACTCAGAGCTTTAGTGAAAGTCAAATGGAGTTTCCTGCAAGTCTCTTGGACTCGGCAGTGCCTCCAGATAATATTACTCACTTTTCCATGAGCTTCAGCTACCAAGAACGTAATCTGGTCCATTATCTTTAAACACCATGTTTAATATCTTGATCCTTTCAAAGATAAATAATCTTCTCAGTCTTAATATTAATAATCATCATCTTGATCTTTTATAGATAATTCTCTATGGTGTCTACAATTTTTGTTGCTCTCTCCTGAATTTTTTCCATTTTTGCAAGGTCTCTTAAAATGAAGCAAACAAAACGTAATGAAGTATTCAGGGTTTCAGACTGCACTTTAAGTGTATGTAGTGCAACTATGAACAGTTTAATATTATTGTCTATCCCTTAATACATCCTAATATCTCAATTATTTAGTTTTGGTCATGTCCTTAGGAGAACATCCAAGATGATTTTTGGATCTCTGCCTCGTCCCCTCCAAGAGGTTACAACAGATTCATAATCCAACTCGTTATGAATGGTTTCGAGTTATTCCTTCTGGTGTACAGTAGTTCACCTACATCCTTTTGTCCAATTACCACTTCTTACTAGGCTCTTCTAGAGTTTATTATAGTTCTTCCCAGTCTTCACTAATAAGTATAATCATGTCACCAACAAATTTTGCCACCTAGTTATTCATCATAGGTCAGGGCCTTAAACATAAGCAGATGCCAAAGCCCTGGAATGCCTCAACAACTCATGGCTCGAGTCCGCACTCCAACAATAGGACTGAGGTAAGTCTAGAGATCTGTAAGCACAGCATCATGAAATTATTAAATCAATCAATTTTGGGGGTGATTTGGAGGGGAATTTAATTTTATCCTGCAGAGGAGGGGGTGGGGTTGGGTTTTGCCCCAGTCTAGTGACGAGTGGAGGCCCGGGGAAAAGGCTGCAGAGCAAATCCACTCCGCATTCAGCTCCTATTCTATGAGGCTCAGCCTGAGTCCCCACCCAGAGCATTGCAACCTGGTGCACACACTTGCGGTACCACTCAGGTCACAATGTCACTTGCGCAAGTGTGACCAATCACCCTGCTCTCATGATGGAGGGGTGGTGGGGTCAAACCTGAGCAGCGTTTCATTTTATACTTCCTTTTCTGGGTTATTTCACATTGGTGAAATCCACAGGTTTTATTGACAAGGCTGAATCTACAAGCTCAGCTGGGGCCCTACAAATCAACACACGAGAGAAGTGCACCTGTTCACTGCCAGTTCAAACTCCAACTCTCTTCCCCACAAAAACCCCAATCACCATTTCACCTGCTTACATAGACATACAGCCCCTGGTTACTCTAATTATTGCAAGGAGTTAATAAAATGGCATTCACTTTGAAAATTGCTATTCCTCAACAGTAGAATAGGAAAGGGAAGATAGTAAAGCAGTCAAACTACATTTTCTATCCATTATAAGTATAATTTATCAGATACATTTCCTGTTTTCCTTGTTCAACCCACATTGCAGAAACTTCCGAAAAACACACCCAATTGAAAATTCATGAATTCAGTTGGTGGAGCAGATCCTCTAGATTAATCAATTGCTATATTCCTCCTACACTCAGGATTATTAAAGATACATACAAGTTGATGTAGGCAAAATGAATTGCTGGTTTCAGGCCAGTTTCCAATGGGCAAGTGTTAATGAGAGAGACACCCCACAATACCACATTTGTAAACCTTGCCAACACAGAGATCATGGATTAAATGAGTAAACCACCTTCTCTGAACCCTCCAGGACAAGGCTGCAGCAAGTAGGACGAGAGCATGAAGAAGCTTGCACTGCCTGTGTCATGCAGGAGCCAAGATGAGGGGATTTATTATCCAAGCTGGTCAATGACCGACTCACTTTTCACCAGCATTTAACAAATTATTTTAATGTCAATAGAACTCACAGCTTTGAGTTTGTCCTACTTAGCAAAAAGCATTACAAGTACACAGCAATATTTTCCTTCACTTGCCCTCATGATCATATACAAGTCTTAAAAAATGATTATTTAGATAAAGAAAAAGCTACAGTGTTGAACTGTAAGAACACAGAGCAGCCAACTGCAGCACTCATGAAAAGGGAAAATTATGTTGCACAATGTTTCCACACCCAGTTCTGCAGAACAGCATCTGAAAATGAAAGCATACTTCTGAACACAAACCATTTTTTAATGTGGGAGAAGAGTGCAAAGAGGAGAGGCAAACGGAAAAGAGATTCTTACCGTTGCTTTTGGGACTCCATGAATGTCACAAATATGCTCAGGATATTACTGCGTGGTTACTGTATTTTAAGAACAATGAAAGGGAGGAAAAAGCTCTCTGGACTAGTCATACACAGTGAGAGTCAAATGACTGCACGTTCTGAGAGCTCCACTTCCTCATTCTTTTCTCTCTCGCTCTCTCTCCCCCCCAACCCCCCCAAAAGACGAGTGCTGCAACAAAAGCAAGTCCTGAAAAGCAGCATAACCCGGGTAGTATGTGCCTAAAAACCTCTCCTCACCCTTAGAAGGGTACGACATACGAAATCACACGAAATACAATAATCCGAGTGTTGGACAAATTAATTCAAATGCAGAGTTGTTTGTGTAACTTTAAGCTAAAAGAACATTTAAGCTAAAAAAGAAACCGGACTCCAACTCGCACAACTCAATGAAAGTTAGGGCTGAAGTTTCTATTACATATTAAGGCTGCAACATACAGGAAAGGCTTCCCCACCCTTTACAGACTAACTCCTATTAGCAGGAATGGGAAGGCCATACACATGTACTGAGAAGGGGACATACCTACACACCATGTAATAGTCACTTGTTTGGTAGCCAATGAAATATTTTAGCAAAAACAATGGCCAGTTAAGGACAAGACATTAGCCTTTATTTGAAACTTCCTGTTTTCTAACATAAAAAACCCTTGCTCCACTACAGAACTTCCTATCAGAGGATCTCCAAGCACCTTATAGACCTTAATTACACTTCACAACATCTTAGGAGGCAAGAATCAATTTATTTTTAAAGATGGGGAAGCTTGAGGCATAGACAGGTTGAATGACATACCCAAGCTCTCTCAGTGGAAGAGCTGGAAATAGAACTTACTTTTCGCTCCCAACCTGCAAGACCTGTGCTTTCACAAGACTATCCTGAGCCACCAACAGTAACTGAAGAACATCACAACATCCTTCATACAGCTGTCGTGGTGTATATATGAAAGCTGTGTACATTTTAATATATAACAGATACAGCTCTCTTTATAGTATATAAAATACAAACAATACATTTTTAAAAGCCAGCAGCCAGTAAATTTTCAATGGCGTATACAAGAGTTTACTTAGCAGGCCATAATAGCTTCATATTTTTTGGTAGGTACTCTATCCCTAGAATTTATGTAAGAGATAGGGACAACCCTTAACAAATCAATAAGTAGGACTCTCACGTCATTAGACAGAAATTCTGCATGTCACCAGAAGCTTAAGTGCACAAAGTTTAGGAGAGGGGAGGGAAAGAGAGGGGGATGCCCAGAACTACTTCCTTTCATTTCAGCTACAGGGCCCTTACATACGTCTAAAGCAGCATACCGTTAGGTACATAGGCCTCTAATTAGTACAGGGGTTCTCCAACTGGGGGTCATGAGGTTATTATGGGGGGAGAGGAGGGAAATCACAAGCCATCAGCCCCTGCACATGCCGGTAACGGTGGCATGGGAGAGGTCATCCCTTTTGGGTGGCGGGGAGGAGCGGTCACAGCCTGAAATATTTTCCAATGGGGGTTCCAGCAAAAAAAGTTTGAGACCCCCTGCACTAGCAGTTATGCACTAGGGCTCACGTAGGGGAGGGAGGGGGTCCAGGTAATTGAAGAGGAGGGGGGAAAAAATTACCTTTTCCAGAGAAGAGATTTTAGACCTATAGGTCAATAGTCAAAAGAAGTCACAGCAAATAAAACATGTCCTCCCCAAAAATAGGTATTGAGGTTTGAAGACCTGCTGTCTAAATATGCAAAGAACCAAATTTGAATTCCAACAGCAGAAACCCAGGTTTGAAGACTGGATGCTGACACCTCAAGAATCTAAAACACTCATGTGATATGTACTTATTCAGCTAGATACTTATATAGTTCCCATCATCATACCATCCAAGTGGCTTCTCAGGTATTTAAAAAAAAAAAAAAAAAAAAAAAAAAGACTCTCCTCCATCCCAGAGGACTAAATAGATGATCAGATAAAGGTGTGTGTGCGCATGCACATATGGAAGTTGCTCACTGATAAGGTCCCTCTTTATAAGGTCTATACTAGATGCCATGCAGCTAATCCATCATGGGGAAGATTTTTTTTTCCTTCAGTTCAGCCAGTGTTATTTACTACTTGATCACCCTGGGAATGTTGGCAATTATGGAGAGAGACAAGTTCATCCTGTTTTCAGGTCTTCAACTTCTAAATTCCATTCAGCAGGTTCACAACTTTAAAAAGCAAATTAAAAAGGCAGCTGTAAAATGGAGATAAGTAAGATTCTTAACCTCCTTTCAAAACTGCTTTGGCTCTGTAGAAGAAATACACTATGTATGAGTTATCACTAATAAATATTGTAGTTATTCCTACGGACAGAACTGCTAAAGCCCGCACCTTAGTCTCTACAAATTAATATTAAATAGAATTAAGGAGAAAAAACAAGACATCAAGAGCCCTTTTTCCTGCAGGACTTAAAACATTCCCACCACTAGAGTTTGGTACGAAAATGTAATAATCTCTTTTTGACAAACATTTCCGCAGCAGCCAATTAAGATTTGAATTTAAGATATCCTAAGAAATATCCTGTTTCCACAGTAATGTCTTTCCCATGTTTCAGACTGCAACAAATGCAAAAAAGGAGCCTTATCTACAAAAGACAGCTTATTATGCAAGTAACTTTTTTAATTCCCATTTATTTTTCAACTTTATATTTTTCACTAAGTTCCTCCATCTGCCTGATCCTGCAGTGAAGGCATGATCCTGTTGTGACAACACAGGGATAGCACAGATACACAACAGTATCAGAATTTTAACATTCGAAGACTGCAGCAGGATAGAGAATAAGAGTGGATGAAAGGAGACGTTGGGAAAAAATGGCAAATATCCCAACCAATACCTCTTAATGCTTGCTTTGGCAGCATATATTCCTTAATTGGGACAGAAAAAGAAGATTAGCATAGACCCTCCCCCCCACACAAATAAGACAAATTTGTGAAGCACTGTGTATTTTTAATCCTATTCTTTCTTTTTAACAAGATCACTTAGACTCGTGGAAAGGCAGAGAACCCCAGAATTGTAAGTTTCTTTATAGCGGGGGAGCACAAAATTTGCACATTGTTACTTTCGGGACTGCAACCTAAGTTACTATCCTCTAGTAGTGGCTTTTGGCAAAACAATGTCTGAGCTAGATCATGATACAGCATGTTGCTCTTTACCAGGTCTTCAGACTACTTTCTCCAGGAAATAGAACAAACATCTCAAATTGCCATATTCAGTTCTTTTAAATTTCCAGGTTTGGGGTTTTTTTAAAATAAATATTTTGCTAACAAATTGTTAGAACTAGTCAACAACAAAGTAACCTTGACCTCTGTTTCTTGCACAACTACATCAAATTCAAGAGGCCTATAAATGGGCTTGAAGTATTGCAGACTTCCCCTGTCCCGAATTTGATTTATATTCATTTCAGGAGACAGGTTTAAAAACAACAATTTAAAATTGCCTTTTTTTAAACAATAAACCAAGAGCTACATTTGTAAACAAATAAGGCCATCCTACAGCCTCCAATTACTCCTTAGGAGGACCTGCCTCATGTTACCTCCAGCACTCTCTGGGGGTTCCACAGGGCTCCTTCTCCTCTCCTTCTACACTTTAACCTTCGGTGATCTCATTTACAAACACAAATTCAACTACATCTTTATGCTGACGACTCTCAGATGTACATCTCTACACCAGTTGCGTCTCCCCTCTCTCTAAATTAAAATCTGTGCCTGCCTCTCTCTGATACCTCATTGTGGATGTCTGGCTCTCAGCTTAAGCTCAACATGGCTGATTCAGAGCTTCTAATTTCCTCTCCCACTCACCTTCTTTATCACAGCGGACATCATCATCCTGCCTGTAACCTGGATGCTATGTTCAAAACAGACCTCTCCAGATCCGCACATCCAATCTAGGTCTACATCTTGCAGATTCTTTCTGTGTAACATCTCTAAGTCCTGGTCTACACTATAAGCTTAGGTCACTATAACATCTCTCAGGAGGTGTGGAAAATCCACACCCCGAGAGATGCAGTTATACCACCTAACTTCTGATGTAGACAACACTATGGTGATGGGAGGGCTTCTCCCGTCAACAAGTCTATCGCCTCTTGGGGAGCTGGTGTACCTACAATGACCTTCAGTATAGGTTGTGTCTTCACTAAGCACTGCAGCTGTGCCACTGCAGCGCCGTAAATGTAGACAAGCCCTAAGATACAGCTTCCTCTATCCATTCACACAGCTAAATCTCTTGTATAGACTCATTGCCTCACACCTGGATTACCAGAATATTCTCTTCTCTAGCCTTGGCAAATGCAATCTTGTACCACTCATTCATTCTGAGTGCTGCTGTAAGGATCACTTTTCTAGTCCTTTGCTTTCATCATATCATTCCTCTCTTTGTATTCTTCCACTGGCACCTCCAAGGGACTGTTTAAAAACCGTGGCACAGCACTCATCATGTGGATCAGTGATGGTCTTCTTAAAAAACTCTCCTTTGCCATAATCCCTATAAAAACCTTGACAATAGATAAACCACTGGCATGCAGAGATCACTGCCTATTTCACAAGCCAGTATCGTCTCATTGTTTCCTTGTGCTTCCTGTTTGTCTGTCTAGATCCATCTCTTTGTCTTATACTTAGACTGTAAACTCTGTGGACAAAGCACCATTTTTTTAATTCTGTTTCTATAGCACCTAACACTAAGGCTCATAGGCACTTTGATAATACAAATAAATATAATTTGAATGGATGCTACCTTGTGGAAAAAAGTGTTCCTTATTAAGAGACCTGTCACATTCACATTCCAACAGTATACGTAATTAAGTATAGCCAAAACAACGAACCAACTTACAGGATACGCTATCAGTGGGCTTTTGATTCAAAACTTGGTTTTTCTAATGAAAAATGAAGAAATTTGGGGGAGATTCTTGTTTCCCATTGTAAGCCATGGATTCCACAGATGGTCACTTTACCTATCTCCTCTCATTAATCCTACAGCAGCTTTGTCTCTACTGGAAGACATACTGAATCTTTTTATTCGTGTATTTTAATGTAATATTATAGCAAGTGAGTTTTTGGATAAAGTGCTGGAATATACTGCAGAACTGTTAAACTATGAACCTGCCTTTTCCTGTACTTTGCATAAAAGGTGAACTTTCCATATTAACAGGCCATCCAGGTGTAAAATCACCAAATAATGTTGTTTTAAAGATATAACTGGCCTTTAAACTCTGCTTCTCCAACCACACACACAATCTTTCAAAACGTATTCCCTTTTACTCTAAGTCTTCATATGTACTTTAGCGATACAACTGAAACATTCGCTAAGCTAGCAAATCCCTCCAAAACTGCATATACTATGACAATTGTTTTAAACCTAATCAGGTAATTCCACCATTTATGCTTTGACTTGTATGTGGTTTGTCCTAAAAATAATTAAGCAACATTTATAGCTTGAAAAGAGTTTTAATATGCTACATTGCTTACTTTCAAACAAGGATCCCAAAAGAACTTTTACATGTTCTTTACAGTGTTCTCCCCCCCTTATACACGTGGAAACAGACTGAGGAAATCTATGATTTACCCAATATTATACACACAGACTAGTATCAGTCAGGAACCCACATCTTCCAATTCCCAGTCTGACATAACACTTGGACTCTCAGGGCATGTCTTCACTGCAATTAAAAACCTGCAACTGGGCCACGTCAGCTGGCTTGGGCACAGGCTAAGGGGCTGTTGAACAGCAGTTGTAGACGTGAGCTCAGGCTTGATCCCACCTCACAGAGTCTCAGAGCCTAGACTCCATCCCAACCCAAACATCTGCAAGTGCAGTTCAACAGCCCCATAGCCTTAGCCCTGCAGCGGACATGGGCCAGCTGCAGCTCGTTACTGAAATAACAGACATACTCCAAGAGCTCAGTAATTCTTTGCTGGTGTGCAGTTGAGACAAGGAATTATAAGAGGAACAAGACAAATCAGAACATATAGAAGCAAACATTTTATTTCAAATAGGTTTTAAATGTTCTCCAATGTGAAAACTTCAGTTCGGCTTGAAAACCAAGCCATGCTTTTAGAAACTCTGAGATGAACACATACCAGTAAGAAAAAAATAGTATAGGCTAGCTAGAGGCACTCTGAGTTCAGAGAACCTTGCTTGCTATAAACAGCTATACCATGGTGCAACTCACCACCTTGTGCCGCTAGGAGTTGTGGGACGGCCGAGAGGATCATAATGCATCATGACTGTGGGCTCAATGTTGCACGACGCAGTGATTTTTCATCCCATCATTCCATGGGTTTCTGACAGCATTTTTCAACGGCCCCCGTTTCCTGCGTGCCTGCCATCCCTATCTGAAAGGATGGATCCTGAGCTGCTCTCCACTGTTATTGTCAGTGTTCTGAACACATCACAGCAGCTCATGTTGCATATCAAGAGTTCCCAATCAGAACAGGAATCAGAGGTGCCTGACTTGCTGTGTGCTGTGCAACCAAATAATGCCAGGTAATTTTTTGCATTCACAGAGCATCTGCACACGGTACACAGCTGGTTTTGGGTGCGTGAAAAAAACACTGCATGGTGGGATTGCATCGTTCTGCAGGTCTGGGATGACTAGCAGTGGCTGCAGAACTTACAAATGTGCCAAGTCACCTCCATGGAACTCTCTGCAGAACTTGCTCCTGCCCTGGGGTGCAAGGACACCAGAACGAGAGCTTCCCTCTCGCTGGAGATGCACATGACAATCACAGTGTGAAAGCTGGCAACTCCAGACTGTTACCGATCGGATGCTAATCAGTTTGGAGTCGGGAAGTCCACCGTTGGTGCTGTGTTATCACAAGCGTGCAGGGCCATTAACTGCATTCTTCTGCAAAGGACTATGAGTCTTGGAAATGTGCACGAAATAGTGGATGGCTTTGCAGTGATGGGATTCCCTATTTGTGGCTGGACAACAGAGAACTCACTTATCCCAATTTTTAGTCTGGATCATCTTGCGACAGAATCCATCAATAGAAAGGGATAATTCTCTATGGTACTGCAGGTGCTTGTAGATCACTATGGGCATTTCACTGACATCAACACAGGTTGGTCACGGAAGGTGCATGATGTGTGCATCTTCACGAACAGTGGCCTCTCCCCTCCCGGCTCACTCCTCTCCCACCACATGGGCTCAGATGTGGGGCACCCTAGCTGGAGCATGGCAGCCACAGAGCTCCCCCTTCCCTGCCCTGCCATATGGGAACAGGAATTCTAGATGCCAGATTTAAATTACTAGGTGCCATGGCGACCTGGCCCCTGGGGTTTGTCGAGCCCTGGTTTAGCAGATGTAAACTTGCTGGCGATGCCTTTATGGCAGGTTAGATCTAAATGAGGAAAATATTTTCATGGTTATAGCCACCTGCTGAGTGCTCAATGATATTTGTGAAGCTAAAGTTGAAGAGTTTCCCATTCAGTGGAGCACAGAAGTTGATTGCCTTGCAGCTGACTATGAACAACCAGATGTCAGTGCTATTAGAGGGGTATAACAGGGGGCCATTCAAATCAGGGAGGACTTGAGGAACCATTTTGGTAATAAGCAACAATGAAGTGTCTTTATAAACAGCATTGTGCCATGGTACAACTGCTAGCCAGCTTGCACCGTATATCAATGTAAGCTGCAACCAATGTGTGCAAGAGGCAAAGATTGCTTATACTTCACAGAGTATGTCTTAAACAATTATTTACAACACACAAAAAGGTGGGCTGGACAGGAGAAAGCAGTGAGGGGCAGCATGAGCTATGACAGCTGGGTGCATGTCCAGGTATCATTCCAGAAGCTATCTGAAGGGGTGGAGTTAACAGGGTACTGAGATGGGCCGGGAGGTTGGTGAGAATGTGTGGGTAGTTTGGAGGGTTCTTGGAAAGCAGTTCTGTATTGGCTGCGGGAGGGAGGAGAGGGGGAGGTAGGTGTGTGTGTGGTGTGTGTTCAGCCTGCAGCATTATGAGAGACTTAGCCACTCTGTTTGCTCTTCCATGGCTTTTATCATGCACTCGTGACCAGCTATCACTTGCACATGGTTTTCCCCTCCTCTTCTGCCTATCAATTTTCATTCACTGTCTCCATATCCTTTTTTCTATTTTTTCCACCTCAGAGGACAGGAAGAGTTCTTGCAACATCTCCTCTTTGCCTCTCCATGGTCTTTTTCTCATCTGCCACAGGCACTCAGCAGGTGTGTAGGGGTGTCCCCTCAAGGGCACATCTGTAGAAGCACAATGAACAATGAATAAAAACATGATTGTCAGTGCACGAACAGCATTGGTTTATTACTGTAAAATACACCTCTTTCTCACTGTCCCCTGGCAAGCGCACAGCTCGGCAATCAACTAGTGCTTGGTGAGTTGTGCCCAGGGATAGGAGGCACTGAAGATGG
The DNA here is from genome assembly GCA_007922155.1 of Mesoclemmys tuberculata. Classification (NCBI taxonomy): domain Eukaryota; kingdom Metazoa; phylum Chordata; order Testudines; family Chelidae; genus Mesoclemmys; species Mesoclemmys tuberculata. The sequence continues at coordinate 5,345,430 of ML675646.1, read as the reverse complement.
GGAAAAGGTTCTGGGTGATTGTTTGGGTTATTGATTCGGGTAGAGAGGGACAAAATTTCAAATTGCACCATTATTTTCCACAGGCAGGGTCCACAGCCGATATCTCACTCCTGAGAGTAAGCAGGGACACTAGGGTGCATCTCCTCCATGTGAGCAGCTTCAAACCGAGTGCCCATGCTGCTCACCTGTGTGCCGCTTTGGTCTCCACATAAGTGATTGCCAATTGGCATGAGAAAATCTCATACTACGGGGGAAGAAACAAAGCAACTCTGCCAAGGAATCTCTGGCAGAGGATTAGCAAGTACCTCCAGGAAAGCTTCCTAGAGATCTCTATGAAGGATTCCCATGAAATCTCAGTGTGCATTAACACTTTTCTGCTGCACTTCCTAGCAGCACAGGGGAATGGGAAGAACATGCAAACACAGCTACTCTTGTGCATTTCTGTCCCTTCAACCAGCTGTATGATGCAACAAAACAACAGGACAGTTGCACCTCATGTAGCCGAGCAACATCAGGTCAAAAAAAATCACTTACCAGAGCACCCCTCTCCGGCATCCTGCAAGCCAGAGCTGGAGGGCTGGGACTTAGAACCCTCTGGTGTCGAGAGAAGGTCCTGAGTCCCCACATCACCAAATGACCCAATCCCCTACTCTGCATCATCCTCCAACTTGATCTCCTCTTCCACGACTTCCTCGGGGTTGAGTTCAGTGTCCACTGTCTCCGGCCCTGTAGAGTTATCCATGGATTTCTTGGTGGTGGAGGTGGGGTCGCTGCTGAGTATGGTCTCCAGCTCCTTATAAAAGCAGCAGGTCTTTGACTCTGCACCAGAGGGATGGTTTGACTCTCTGTCCTTTTGGTGCCCCTGCTGCAACTCCTTGATTTTCACACAGCACTGCAACCTGTCCCATTCATAGTCCTTCTCTGCCATGCAATGAGAAATCTGATTGTACGTATCGAAGTTCCTTTTTCTGGAATGGAGCTAGAACTGCACAGCCTCTTCTCACCAAATGCTGATCAGATCCAGAAATTCCAGCGTGCTCAAAGTGGAAAAGCATTTGTTGTGTGGAGTCACCATCGTCAGATGGGAAGATGTGGTAGGAGCTCAAGCAGGAAGTGGAATTTCAAACATTCCCAGGACTTTCAAGGGGGAAGGGTGGATGGTTGCAGGGTAGCAAAGCTCAAACTGATGGCCAGAGCAGTCAAGATGGGCATTGTGGGACACTTCCTGGGTGCCATTTACCATAACATAACCAAGCATGGTGTCCACACTAACGCTTTGTTGCTAAAGCTTGCCACAAAAAGCTGTATGCCTCTCGTCGAGGTGGTTTTATTTTGATGCAAAATCAGAAGAATTGGATCAGTGGGTGGGAGGGGGAGGAGGAAAGGAGTGTAACAGGGGGTGGGGGTCTGTGGTATTGTAGTGTGTACACCACCACTGTTATGGCGCAAAAAGCTGACTTTGGTTGACAGAAGTCTGTAGTGTAGACCAGCCCTAAGTATAATTAAGCTTCATTTGCTTAAAATGCTACTGGCACCTGATTAGTTTTGGTCTCTGGAACTGCTCTCTAGCAATGCTACAAATTAAATAGTCTGGGAACAAAGCACTAAATCAGAGTGAAATTTTTTCTTTTAACCTTACAATTTTTTTTTTTTTAAATAATTTTTTAATTTAAAAACAGTGCTACTTTGGCATTAGCTGCAGTTATCCATCAGATTTATAAATTGCTTTCTCTATTGGGGTTTATAAAACCATGTTACATACATTGTTCATGTGGTTTTGATAAATGGAAACAAAAGGGCTTTCGTCTCAGGGTTTCCACTCACCCACCTACTGATACTGACAATAGGCATTTTAGAACTTAACCACAAAAGAAAAGAATGCTGCCTCCATTTTTTTTAAATCCAAAACAAAATGCGATTAATCTTTTGTAAAGGAAATGCATCAGTTAGTACAGGTATAAGAAGATCCATCAGATTAAAACAGATTGAGACATGTATTTAGGAGTAAGACACAGAAGTTACATATTTTCAAATGCAGGCCTTTTAATTAGAATTAAAAGAATGAAGGAAGGGAGTGAAGGACAGTCAACAGAAGTTTAAAACTACACACAGTCCCATGTGGCTTCAAATTCCAAACCCTGAAAACAACCCAGGCAAACTGGTGGATTATCATCTATTAAAAACATACTGTTGACCTGTTAAATGATCTAAATACTTTGCTTGTCATTCTTAAATTATTTAAAAACCTTTTCATTAATAAGAGATGAATTTGTGGTTTCGGAAAAAAGTTCTCTTAGCAAGTCTATACTGCTCTCTCAACACAGACTGTTGAAAGTGAATTAGCTTTACATGGCTCCTCTTTTCTGGTTCTTGACTCAACAATAAACTCCCCTTCATGCTTACCATAAGTTCTGGTGCAAGCCAATACAAACTCTGCCAAAAGAAAATTGGCACTGAGACTTCACTGCCCTCAACTGCAGGGAGAGGGGGGAGACATGAACTCAGAAGAATTACAGGATTTCACACTTTGAATGCCAACAAAGATGTGCTAATAAAAAATGCAGAATTATGCAAGCCATGCTGCAGCGATCCCAACATTTTTAAAGCAATTGGTAAGGTATATATAAGTCAATGAACCTGATTTACAAGAGCCTAGACCTTCCTTCTGAAAGTGAAGACTGGAAAAAATTGTGAAGAGAAATAAAGGAGAATTAATTTGTTGTACGGCAGATTCGTGCTTGTGGCTATGACCCACAGAACATGCAGAATTAAAGCATCCATTTTAAACACAGGGATTTGAATTTTTAATTTATAATAAAAATTTGGCCTTATGATTCAGACCCATTGTGAATTAAGGAGTCAGACTGCATCAAGTGTCTGGCTCTCTTTTCTTTATTCTGTTATTTTTTCAAGTTTATGCCATTGCTATTCAGAAGAAAACCAATAAGTTTTGTCTCCACTACCACATCTGCAAAATGTTGGTCAGCAGATCTGTCACTGTTGTCTCTGCTTAGCTGCCAATTGAAGTCTCTCCCATCGTGAGGGAAATACCTAGGTACTTTGTGAGAGGAGTTGCTCGGATTTGGGCAGAACTATCCCTATCTATGACGCAAGAGCAATATTTTGAGGGAGTAACATGCACATTATTTTTTGCTTGATTTTTGGATCACGTTTCTCTGATGCCGGTGACATTAGGAGACCCTCAACCTGTGTCCCAAAAGGAATTTACACCAGTGTGGATTATCCTGATTTGGAACAAAGGACAGCCACATCTGTGTTGAATATCTACACTACAAGTCTGAGACTGTTAGCTGTGCTAATGCAAAAATACCTAGTGTACACAACACCAGAGAAGTGGCTGCTGGAAGGCATTCTCCATGAGGGCTCCTCAATTTTGGAATTCCCTCCCCATCTCCAGCTGAAACAGACCTAATTCCTCTGATTTTAAGGGCATGCTGCAGAGCCCATCTGATCTCTGGGAAGGATACGGGCATGAGGGTCTAAGGATGCATAGGTTATTAACCTGCTTAGTTTTTAAAATTCCAGGTGGATTTTGTGAGAATTAGAATAAAACACCTTCTTCAGCTCTATCATACAATTTTGAATAAAATTGTAGATAGGCTCCTATGAAGATGCCAGTCGGAGTTAGGCACCCAAATGCCTTGAAAGTCAATAGGATTTGGGCACTTAAATTCCATTTACGCTTTTAAAAATCTCCTGAAATCTTTCTGATGTGCATTTTTGTGCTGTTTTTGGCATCTAAATGAAGAAATACATGAGAGCATGGCATCCATTTCAGAAGCTTAGCAGAATAATATTGTACAGTTGCTCTGTAAATGAACTACACAGAATATTAACTACTGAGCCCCTGGGTCTTCAGACGGACATTTTTTTTAAAAAGTGGAAGAGGGGGTATGTGTGGTGCGTGTAACTGCAACTACATTTCCTTCACTGCAGATTGAGCCAATGCAGGTTATAAATAACTCTTTCAGTCTTAGTGAATGACTACATGAATAGATCAGTTGAATTCCCCATCTGTCTTGCATTGTTCAAACCCCATTTTAAACCGTCATTTAGACAGACTACAGCATGAGAGGGGAAGCGTAGGCCCTGAAACTACCTTCCACCCACATCAGCCAATATTAGTGTCCCATCACACATTCCTAAATTCAGATATTCCCTGCTGTAGAAGCAAAAGGTGTGACAGAAAGGGAAACTGAACAAAGCAATTCTTCTGAAAAGGGATGTTTTCAAAATTTGTGAATGAATTTCATTCTTGGTGTAACTCCGTTGCAGCCTGTACAGTCGGACTGGGATGAAATTTGTCTAGTGTATAGGAGACAGGCTAGTAGGCAAACTACTTGAAAGACATATTATGGAATGTTACAGACACTAGCCCATAACAGGTTAACTGCCAACTTTCATCAAGAATTAAGAGCTCATGTGCCAGCATGTCACACCAGCATGACTATGACTATACTCCCAGTTTTAAATATTACACTGATTCATGCAATGTAGTTTGAAGATCTGTCATATGCGCACTAGAGATCTGCTGTCACCACTCTCCTGATGAATCAGAAGATTATGTTTATGGTAAGGATGATCTAGATCAGTGGTTCTCAACCTTTCCAGACTACCTCTTTCAGGAGTCTGATTTGTCTTGCGTAACCCAAGCATCAGCTCACTTAAAAACGACTTGCTTACAAAATCAGACAAATATACAAGAGAGACACAGCACACCATTAAATTGCTTATTTTCTCACCTTGTCTGTATGAAATGGTAGTTTGTTCTAACTTCCCTAGTACTTTTGATAAAGCTTGTTGTAAAACTAGGCAAATGCTAAATGAGTTGATGTACCCCTTGGAAGACCCCTGCATACCCCAGTTGTACATGTAACCCTGGGTTGAGAAGCACTGGTCTTGATCAGTGGTTCTCGAGCCATGGGCCACTTGTGGTCCAACCTGGACACAGCTGTGGCCCATGTAACCTCCTCAGGGCCATAAATAGGGCAGGGCAGGGGAACTCCTTGGCAGGGCCGTTCTGCCCTCGACAGGGCACCCTGTCGCTGCAGGGCAGGCATGTGTGCCAGTCCGCTGTGGGGGCTGGGGGCGGGGTGTATAGATGCTGGGAGGGACAGTTCCATATGTGTTGGGTGACATGGGAGCAGTCTGGGATGGGGCTGGGGCAGTACTACACACCAGGCAGGGCTCCTCATTTTTGCAGGCAAGCTCCACAGCTGCACTCTCCAAGCGCTCGACCCAGCAGCAGCATGGAAGTGATGATGGCAATACATCACACCATGCCAGCCTGGCAGTAAATTAATACATTTCAACAGTTAATGTTTTGACTTATTTTGCTAATTGAAAATGCTCTTGGTAGACATTTGCCAGTGTTGAAATGAATGGTACTGTATCAATTTGAATCGTATTGCTCTCATAACAAATACCAAACTTTTTTTGGGGGGAGGATAGATGTACTGATATGTAGTGTGATCCTTTCCAGTCCTACATGTTTAGGATTCTATGATCACTACCTGAGTGGCTAGATAAACCAGGCCAATATTTTTGCCCTCCCAGAGTGCAACAGCATTTTTACTTAGTGTGTGACTTCACCCACTGCTCATAGGAAGTAACAATGGAATCAAAACTCTTCAGATTTTGCATACGTGAGAAGTTTCTGAGAAACCCAGCACATGATCAATCTAATGCTTGAGTTTTTCACACTCCCTTCCCATTACTGTGCTGCTCCTGAATTGGCAACAATATTACCTCCTCAGGCACTTGCTTACATCTCAACAACAGCTTCCACTCCTATGGAATCCTTTCTGCCTAATGTGTCCTGAAACATTTTACCACACCTGAATTCCAGCTGAACATACAGATTACATTATGCTAGTCTAAACTAGTTCAGTGACACTATTTAACTACTTATATATGAAAGTGGTTGCAATCCTGTCAATCCTCTTCAGAAACACTCACAGAGATCCCCACTCCACCTCTGTTTACACTTTGGTTACAAACATTATACTCAGGGTAAACCGCTACAACTACACTCCAGTAGCACTTGAGTGTAGACACTACTTGTGCCTGGGGAGGAGTTCTCCCATCGGTGTAGGCAATCCAGCTCCCTGAAGGGGAGGTAGCTAGTCAACAGAAGAATTCTTCCATTGACCTGGCACTGACTACACCAAGTGTTAGGTTATCATTGTTACATCTCTTAAGGACGTGGACTTCTCACATCCTAAGACACAGCTATGCCGATGTTAATTCCTAGGGTAGACCATCCCTGAAATATTCCAACGCAAGGAGTGACCAGAAGAGCTGGACTGCAAACCTGTACTTGCCTTCATTGTGTAAAAACATGTTAAGCCTTGAAAAGTCAAGGAAGAAGCAAATAAACTCAAACACACAGCAAAGAAAGATTTACAACCCTTAATATGAAGTATACTGATCAGTGGTTTGTATCACGTGTATCAAAAATAGGAAACACTAAAGTTTACTAAAAACTGCTTTCAAAGATGGACCTGTTACAACTCTTGTGTAGCTCAAACAATTCTACTTTTATTCAAAAAGCGTTACAAGGAGAAACAGCATCATGTAAATGATATGAAATTCCTCAGGAAAATAAACTTTATTTGGAAGGAACTTCCCTTATTACTTTGCAAAACGTTACATTACGCTGAGAAAGAAGAACGACAGAGTTTGCCCGCTTTTCATTAGTACAAGATACAGGTTTTATAAATTAAGAGCACATTATGGAATTTACTTTGCTTCACAGTCACAAGGTCACCATCCTGCCCACCTGAGGAACACTTAACCAGCAGGAGCCAAATACTTCACTATTCTCAGATCTTAAACAGGAGACTGGAAGGGAAATCCCACTCACTAAACCAGAGGGTCCCAAACTGTGGGGCATGCGGAGGAACATTGGGGGGTGTGATGAGGCTTGGGCCAGCCCCCAGAGGAGATCGGAATGAAGCACCACCCAGCCCCATTCTGCCCCCATATCCACTCTGGCCTGGCTCCTGGCTGTGAGCCCAGCTCTGTAGCTCTGGCTGCAGCCCTGGGCCCACAGACCTGTTCGCGGTCCTGCAGCCCCCTTTGTGTCCATGCAGCCCCAGCCCCATTCCCGGCCCCCCAGCATGACCCCAACTACAGCTCAGGCCTCAGCTCCCAGACCCCTGCCACAGCTCCTCCGGGGCGGGGGGGGGGCGGCGGCGGCGCAGCCATGCCACTAAACTCATACAGGAGGTAAGAAGTGAATTACTCTCTAAAAGCTAATGTGCTTTGTTTACTTAAGCTAAAAATTAAATATAGTATCCAAGGGTAACAACTGTTTCATGTAAACACTAATCCAACATGACGCCATATGAACTGGAACTACCCCCCCCTTCGGGCTCTGAATTGCTCTCCCAGCACCAGTGCCATTTAATAGTGCTTCACCCACAATCTTATTACTGTTATAAAAAACACCACTAATACTTGGTATCTAAATAGCTCCTTTCATCCCTGCTCTTAAACCTATTTACAAAATGTGGGCAAGTATCACCATTTTACTAAAAGGGAAAGGGAGATGAAAGATGGCTACATTCCTTGCCCACTGTCACACAATATAGCAGAGGGAGAACACATTTAGGAGCCGACTTTCAGTTCCATACTCTCACCACTAGACTATGTAGCCTACCACTATTAAAAGAGAAGAATTCAAAAGTCTGGATCGTTTTGAGAGATTCCTAGTGGAATGTGGACCCCTTCAGCTCTTGCTCAGTGGTTCAAGTTCTGGCTATGCCATTCCTTAGCAGAAGGCTACTCAAAGACCTATGTGAACCAAGCACTGCAGCTCATTTTTCAGTTTCTCCAAGAAATATGCTGTCTGAATTGGTGCCTGTAATGGCAGTTTCAGAAGAGAAAGCAATAACTTTGTGGAAAAATAAAAATAAACTCTCATCATGTCTATACAAGGGTTCTCAAAATTTGAAGCATTAGCTGAATGATGTGTGAAAACCAGAACTGATGCCCTATCTGTGGACAGGGGTGGCCCCTTACAGAATAATAAAAAGTTACTTAAAAAAAAAAAAAAAAAAAAAATTAAGAAAATTGTCTTCGAACCCCCTCAGATAAGAAGTGCTACATGAGTGTGAAAATTAAAATACATTAGAAGTCTTGCAGGCAAGATTGGAGTTTATTACATGGAATAAATATTAAGAGGTAATACAGGAATCATACTACAGATTACATGAAAAACTTAATTCTGAGTACGTTAATCTTTTTGCATCTAGTCAAGTTTGGCAGCCACATTCCTAATGAACCCTGCTGTACTGGGGAGATGATGAAAACTACAAAGGATCGTCAACAAGGTGTGGTGGGGTAGAAAGCAAAGCACAGTAGATGGATCACAATTTTCTAAGCTTTCACTGGCTGGTTCAAATAATGCACTTCACTGAATACAGCTTGTTTTCAAACAAACAAACCGCCACCCACTTATTCTAGTCTATACCTGAAGACCTACTGCCCAAATTCCAATCCCTAAAGTTTGAGCGTTTAGTAAGTGAGGTCAACATTAAAGATCTCCAGTGAGAAGAAAGCCTCCTCTCTGAGCTTTTTGGTGCACTAGTTCCTCATTTTTAATGAGTTCTACAGCGGGCACCTTTTTACTATTAAGCAGGAGAATGAATCATACACAGGAAGGTCATCCAGAGTAGCAGCTTCTGGTTTAACCCACCAAACCATTCTGTAAAGCCAGTTCAACCCAGTCTAATTTCGTGTTTTACCTTTCAGATGAACAGCTATAGCCAAAGCAGTGACCAGGAAACCATGAACAATAGTCACTAACTTCTCACTCTCTCTAGAGAGGAAGCTATGACGACACTCAAGAGACCACAACGGCCAGAGAACAGAGACCACAGTTGCTCAGGAGACCAGGGTGATCCACAATATATTTCAGTTCTATTATTGGAAAAGAGCAATTTGAAATAAGTTTAAACTGCCAATGTGATGGCATGTTGCCTATTAATCGCATCTCTGTTGCCTGCATTAGCTATTAAAATCTTACTGACTGAAAACAGCAAAGGGACCATCAGGTGGGAGGAGAGGGGTAAAATAGCAAGAGAAAGAAGAGATCAGGAACAGGAGCAGGAACAGAGCAATATAGGTAGAGACATCAATAGAGTCAGAAAAAATGTATCACATTAGAAACAGTGCCTTTTGATGGACAAACTAAAAGCACTCTCTACAGAAGTGTCAGTTCAGTCACTGAAAAAAGGCAGGAGAGATGGTGAAAGTTTAATCTTCAAAGCTAGGAAAACTGGTGAGACACTGACCCATTTTCATCAAATCTGATGCGGGCAAATTAATACAAAATTTAGAACAAAAACCATTAGTATATAAACCTAGCCAGATTCCAGAAGAAACTCTTCCAATGGTAAAGGATTACTCAAACAAATTGTGGGAGTTTTAGACTTAGAATTTTCAACAGTAGCCTGTACCATATGCAGGTCAGTAAACTACACTAGACAGACCAAAGGAAGTGTCGTATTGTAACAGACCAGTATTTGTAGGGATACCATACAGCTCTATGTACAACACTGAATATCTAAATTAACGCCACAATTTTGGGAACAGATGCAAAACAATGTCAACTTGAAATACCTACATTGATCTAGACAACTCAACAAATATAGGTTAACAAGAAATTGTACTCAACATTGAGAGAGAGAAGGTGGGTGAGATATCTTTTACTGGATCAACTTCTGCTGGAGAGACGCTTCCAAGCCACACAGAGCTCTTCTTCAGGTGTGGGAAAGGTAGAAGGTACTCTTGAGAATCACAGCTAAATGCAAAGTGGAACAGCTTGTTTAAATAGTTAGCACATATTTGAAGGAACCATTCAAGGTAGAGTGGTCCATTAACACTTCTGCAATCATGCATACAACTTGTAAAATGTATCACTTTGAATCCTTAATTAAGAGGCCTGCTCTTCTACAAAGACCAACTGCTGTTTTCCAGGCTGATGTGGAAATATCTATCCAGTGCCTTTTTACAAAACACAAATTCAGGGTTTTCTAAATATTGTTTTCCCAAAACAATAGTGTTTACCTTATATGATTTTGACGACTCCTGGCCCTTTCCCCAGTTTTTGGAAAAGAGACATTCCATCATGCTATAAACAGCACAGAAAATAGCTGCTTAAAAATCAACATCACATGCTAACCCATAACAGAAGCAAGATACTGCAAATGACAGAAGTATGTTTCACAACAAAATAAACCAGTTTTAAATGCATCTCTTCCTGAAGTACTCTACATGTTAACCCCCAGGTAAGACAATGGAAAGGATTACATTTCCGATTCCTCAACATCCACATTTTCTCCTAAGTACGCACTTTTACTCATGCTTTACATGGGGGGAATCCAGAATTTGACCTTTAGTAAGTAAGAAAATTCTTGAACTTCTTTTACATATACCCTGTATTACTTGTTATTGCTGGGAAAAGGAAAGGCACTATGCTACTCCTGTTCAAATTATTATTCAGTCAGTATCATTGAAAGAGTAGAATGAATCTAAATGAGCAAGTAAAATATTATTTTCTATGTTTTTGATGTATTGGATAACATTGGGCTCAAGTTAAAGCTGCAGCTGCCCTAAGACCCTTAAATTTACTGACTCTTGATTTATAGTGGTGCAGATCTAACTTCTGTTTCTCTCTCCATGCATCCTCTAATTTATATACATATACATGTATAGAATAGCAAAAAACTTTATTAACGCAGATTTAAGGTAGCCCAGCCACAGCTCATGCCCTTCCAGAACACTGATTTCAGAAAAACTCAAACTTGTGAAAACCAGAAAATATGGCATTAAGGCAAATGCCCACACCAACTTGGCTCTGCCATCTATAAGCAATTTTCACCCTTGGGGGACAGCAATGCTTTCCCTGCAACACTCCCATGTACTGCCTGTCCCTAAAGAGAGAAGATGCATTGATTTTTGTTACCATAAAGTACAGCACAAGTTTTAGTATATGATGTACTCTGAATGCAAAATCCTGACAACAGATAGTCTCCAGCTACACAGGAATGGGGCTGGGACAATTTTTATAGGGGGTGTGCTGAAGGAGGAAGCCATGTATTTGGGTTGTTGTTACTGTTTCAAGCCAGGGGGTGCAGCAGCACCCCCAGCAATCCTAGCTCCAGCACTTATTGCTAGCAACTAGCTTATGAGAGTATATTAACATCTCTGCTGATGCTTCTAGTTTCCAAATGCCTTTTCCTCATCCTCTTGGAAATGGTAGCCTGGACAATGATTCTTCATACATCAAGATAACCACTTTGCAACTAAACTACTGTTCTAGAAGTCTTAAAAGCACATATTGCAGCATTTGCCACACTACATCAGACCAGTAATCCATCACATTCTGGCAGTAGCCAGTACTGATGGTTGAGTGGAAAGTATAGGACCATCCAACAACTGTGCAATGTTGCACATGCCAGGGATGGAAAAAATTCCTGCTGAACCCCTTGAAGGAGAACCGCTTACACTCTGAAACACAATTATCATTAGCTTGCATAACTGTTAATGGTCATGAAATACTTAGCATCTAAACAACACGTTACAAGTTCATAGTGTTGTATAAACCAATCAAAGCTATGTGCTTCAAATGAAGTCACCGTATTTGACTTTGTGACCTCTCACGGGAGAGGGTTCCACAAAAAAAAAATAGCATAAAGTAGCATTTCCTTTTATTCTTCCTAAATTCACTAGCCATTTATCCCACCAAGTCTCCTTTAGTTCTTGCATTAGGGCACAGAACGAACAGAAGGAGACACTACACAATTTCCAGTATTCCTTTCATAATTATGAATAACTTAGTTATCTGGACATTGTCACTAGTCAGTCTTTGAAACCTCTCATTTCTTAGGAATAAATACCAAAGTACCTGACTGGAAAAAATTCTGCTCTAAACCTATCAAACTAACAAAACCAGATGGGATTGAGATTGAAGGAATGCAACATACAAGCAGAATAACTAGTGAGTGTCATACTATATCCACTTTTGGGCGGTGAGGTACATATATTACAGGGTAAAGATAGGGGGAGATGGTGGAGCTTTCATTCTAATGGATGTTTGAGTTTGCTACAAAAGGGAGAGGGTTAGATGAGTTTTAGTAGGATTGTTTATTTTTTTTTAAAAGAGAACACCTGGAGTGAGAGTAAGTACCACTGTAGACTGGGGGAGTATCCCACTGTGTTCCAAACTTGTAAATGGTCTGATTTGTTCATAAAATAAAGTTAATTAAAAACCCTACATAACCCCCAACTAAGCTTTGTTGTTAGACACTGCAATTCCTTCCCAAGATTCTGTCACGACACAAATGTATTGCTCTTTTACCCAGGGTGGAGTCCAACGCTGCTTGCCACAATAAACCAGAAATAACTTGCGGGCCCCTCCAAGAGAATCCTGCCATTCTGTCACCACCACCCTTCCAAGAACAAATTGAAGATAGAGCTTGCAAATTGACATAGGAGAGCAAGCAAGTTAGAAGTTAACTGAAATAACTGCTATCAAGGAGGAAACAAAAAATAAAATAAAACCAGATCTTTGCCAGAGGTTCATGAGGAAGTTTTGCAAGGGCCTTTAGAAGCAGGTTCAAAGCACCAATGTTCCGCCACCTGATTTACTAGAAGCCTCTACTAAGCAACTAACCACTATACTTCAATTTTCAAATCTGCCAATGTCTGACAAGCAACTGAAATGTGTGGAAACAACAAAAGTTTGGAACACTTGAATTTTGTTGCACATCTGCTAACCCTGACCATTTGTAAAGTTGTTTTAAAGGATGCTTCAACTATATGAATTAAACAAGTTGAGTTTTTTAGGGGTGCTTTGGGGGTTTGTTTGTTTTTAAAGAGCACATGGATCATCAGCAAGGTTTGAAGCCAGGACATTCAAATTCCTAGCACAGATTTCTATAACCTGAGCTACAAGATTAACTCTTGTTCTGTACATGAAGTAGTGACTAGAGGAAACTGCAACACACTTTACCAGTGAGTTACACAAGAATTAGCCAAACAGACATAGAATACTAGGGATCCGTACTCCCAGTTTTTATTCTGGACGCTGGAACAACACGGTCTTCTAGCAGTTAAAGCAGTGGTTAAGGTCAGGATAGCTAGGCCCATGGATTTGGCACACTCATTCTGGAAAGGATTGAGACCGCCTGGATCTTGCATATTAGAGACCTGGTTCTATTCCCAGCTCTGTTTGCAATGGCCTGTGTAATCTGTTTGTTTTTTTAAACAGGGGAATGACAATTTGCCTGCCTCATAAGGTCAAGGTAGGAGGGTTGCCTCAATAATAAGGGACATGAAGTGCACAGAAATAAGAATAGAAAAACTACAGGGGATGTGCCTAGAGGTAAAAATTCCAAGATTTTAACCTAGAACCCCCCGTTTCCCAGTTTTCAGTTCATTTCGCTTAAGCTAAAAGGTATTTTGATGGGTGTCTCATCTATATGGAGCTGTCCAACTTAACAATACAGTGGAACAAAGAGGCTGACAGTAGGAATTTAGAAAATGCCACAAAAATCTAATACACCTAAGAGCTCTGCTAGCACAAAATATGAAGATATACATGAAAGATGTTACTATAATATTTTTAATAATTCCTGAGATTCAAGTCCTGAATCTTTAACTAACTGAGGCGTAATCCCTTCTGGAAGTCACTCAAGGGAATTGGAAAACACCTTTCACAACTATTTGGAACAGATTTATATAAAGGTCTATGAAGAGTTTGTCCATGCCCTTAATAATTTGGTTTGCCTTTCTCGGAACCTCACCTTACCCCCACCTACTTCTGCAAAACTGTTTTGTGATGGGGTGATCAGTACTGCACACAGCATTCTAGACAGGTATGTATCAATTTATATATAAACACAGATTTTCTGTATTACTCTCCATCCATTTCCCGCTGCTTCCTAACATCTTGTTTGCTTAACTGTAGCTGTACACTGAGCAGAAGTCTTCATTGAGTGTTAACAAGGATGTATGAGTAATTCAAACTTTGCACTCCAATCTGTATCACTTTGCATTTATCAACAGTGAACTTCATCTGCTATCGTGCTGCAAATTCACTTTCACCAGATTTGACTAACCTAAAGAACTGTGTGTAGTCTGCAAGTTCTGGTACCTCACTATTCAGCCCCCCCCCCATCCCGATCATTAATAACTATATTAAACCACACCACACCTAGAAGCACTCACGGTTAACTTTTTGTGATAACAAAAATCCATTATTTATTCCTACTCTCTTTCCTATCTCTTATCCAGATTATTGATTCAGAATAATACTTGATCTCTCAAGCCATGATTTAGGGATTTTGGGGTTGGTTTGTTTTTTTTAGGACCCTCTTGTGTGGGCCTTTGTTAAAGCCTTTTTGAAAGTCTAAACAAATTATGACAACCGGTACTTCTGTATCCACTACTTTGTTCATATTTTCAAAGAATTTTAAGTTTAGTGAGACACCTTTCCAATGCAGAAACTATGCTGGTTAGACAGTATATCATCATATGATTATCTTCCAGGGGTTTTATTTTGGTTTTAATTATCACTTTAATCAATTTACCAGCTACAGAAGTAAGGTTTACTGTTTTTAATTCCCTTGATCACCCCAGACATTTTAAAAAAATATATAGTACCACATTTGTTACCCTCCAGTGCTCCAATATAGTAGCCTTTTTTAATGAGATTTCATATTTTTGCTAATAGTTCAGCCACTTCACACTTTAGCTGGATATGCACCATCTGGACCTTGCTGAACCTCTAACTCGTCAAGCTCAGATAGAAATAAAGACAAGGTACTCTCTGAAAGTCCACTTATTAGGGTTGTTGGGTTTTTTAAGTTCGTTTAAGGTGAGATCTAGATTTGAACCTTGGCCCCACCTTACATACAGCAAAGTTTAAATAAGATTTTAATTAAAGATCGGATACTAGCCACCATGGTAGGGTGGCAGTAGTTCTGAATTCTTGCATCAGATCCACAGGTCCAGAAGCAGATCTGGATTTGTCAGAAATAATTAAGCAAAAGTTTCAGTATTGCTAATACTGTCCAGCTCCACCAGGAACAATATGGAAATAAGCATAATGTTACTGTTTTATAGTAATCTGAAGTCAACTTCATTAAACTGTTTCATTGATGATCACTTCAAAAGAAACAGCCAACCACAGTCTTGTCTGTACTAGAAAACTGCATTGGTCCCAAGAAGCCCAACCCATAAGTAGCAGGGAAATCAACATGTCCTGGAGCCATCCATCCAAGTTTAGGCTAATAAACATTTCAAACATGTTTCAATCAACAAGCCAGCCCTTCCAGTGAAGGCTGAAAGTTGTAATAATACCCTCTATTTTTTAAAAAAATAAAAAAATATATAACTATTTTCTGGAGAGAGAGAACCTGTTCAATGAAACACACCCATCTCACCCCTTGCCTCCTCCCTGCCCCCACACCCTTTCCCTTCCCACAAACAGCTATCAGGTGTTCTGTGCAAGGAAGTAAAAGGAGAGAAATTAATGTTATTTCTCTCTCCAGTACATTGCTTTCTATTTCAAAGTAGCAGGGGGCAGAAAAAATTACTTATACAAACATTTAGTCTTTTCCAATAATTGCTCATTTTGTATTTTCCACTTACCTCATTTTTTCTCACTTAAAAAGAGCTGAACAATTTGTATTTTAAAAAAAAATCATGTTAGGCCAAATACGAAGCATGGAAAATTTCAGCCTGAAGAATAAGCCACCAAGAGGAGGATTTTATGGATGTTGTGCTACAACTTCAACTATAGAAGGTCGCAATCAGTGCCACTCTTTAACAGTAGCATGAACTGCAATGAACAAATCATCATCCAAAAACTTCACTTATCAATCATGAAAACAAGTTCCTGTAACAGCTGGTATCAAATTGTGAGTAACTGCTATGCTGCAACAGAGATATTATTCCCTGGACCACTGGAACTAGATTTTCCAATGTAAAGAAAAAAAACTATGCATTTATAATACCATGTTGAAACAGGTGTCCATACAGCTTTACGGACATTAAGACTTCTCCTTAGTTACATCATTTGACAGCTATTGAAGACATCATAAGCCATTAATTCCTTTAAAACTAGGTATGACGTCTTTCATGTTTTACTACACAGGCCCCCAATTAAAACAATGGGATTGTGTGCAAAACATACCTCATCTACTATATTTCTCAAGACATGCTCATGACTATGCTAGCACGAATGGGAGTTACATCTGGATCATCTCAAAAGGAGAATATATTAATGTTTGTCTACAGTTTAAATAAATTTTATGCATAATCAGTAGCTATTTGCGGATGCCACGACAGTTACTCAGCACTTTACCATCCCCAGATAATGTGCTCTCCAGAGCTAACCTTAAGGACTACACTAAAATTTCAGCTAGCGCAGAATGCAGTTACCTGCTTATTTACTGCCATTTCACACAGGAAACATATCAGGTCTGTGGCTCCTTTGACTATACCAGCTTGCAATCCATTGTCAGGTGCATCTCCAAGTATTGGCTTTAACAGACAAGTGTCTTTATGGTTTGGATCCTGTGTATATTAGGTTAAAGCACAGAGAGACAGAGTTCAAGAATCCCAGTTGATCTCTGTGGTTAAAGACCAACAACCACTCGATTTGTACATATGGGGATAAAGATTTTCAGTGGAGTTCCATCCACAAATGGAATATATTTCCCTCGTCTGTCTTCACTTACTTTCAAGGGAAGACTGCAAGGCCTATCTATTTTTTCAAGCTTTCCTTGAAAGTAGTTTGAAAGGGTGGAAGATCAAAAATATTTTTATAGAAGTGTTATTGTTCCTTGACTTCAGATCACTTGCTGAATTTCAGTGTGATATAGTTATTTTACTTGTACCTAGCAGTTCTTTTTGTAAAATGGAAAAAAAAATTTCTCCAGGTATACTTATCTCCACTCAGGTTTTGAAGCGTTTGTATGATCAACAGCAGTGATGGGAAAACTTTTCTGGTTCTAAGCACTTATTCCATCAAACTCAAGCAGTCTACAGTATATCAGGCATTGGGGAAACCACATTGCTAATTATGTTCTTCTTAGTCCCTCTTCTACTTCACAGCTACATAAAATCATGTTGCAATAGATTTCATTGATGGCTAAAGAAAGGTCGAGATTTAAGATAGAGTTTCTTTAAAGCATGTATGAGAACTTCTGGATGCTTATCACTTTTGAAAAGTCAGGCCACATATTTAGGAGCCAAACTTTGAGCGCTCATGTTTTAAAATTTCATACCTTATTCTTCTTCATACCCTTGAAAGCTTGGATTTCCAAGCTTTTCAAAGACTGCAAATAAGTAATACATAAAACAAAATTACCTAGTTCTTATACAGCATTTTTCATTAATAGATAGCAAACAGTTTTACAAAACTATCATTATTATTTTACATGTACGGCATTTAAAACATTGGTTTGCAGTCGGTTGTTTTCTAGCTATCAGACACTAAAATCATGTTAGAATTCTGTGGAAAAAGAAATACAGTAATCACAACAACATGCATAACTAACAAAGCACAGAAAACTAACTCCCAGTTTTCTAATGCCATGCAGTGTTCCTTTTTAGCAACAGTGAGTCATGAAATTAACCCTAACACTATCCGTTTGTTAATCTAACAGTGCTTCTCTTGGACACTTGTACAGAGTCGCTTGCTGGTGGATTCCCTGCAGCTTGAGGTCTTCAAATCTCACTTTTGAGGATTTCAATAACTCAGTCATGGGTTCGGGGTTGTTATAAATGTGTATGGGTAGGGTTTTGTGGCCTGCCTTGTGCGGGAGGTCAGACTAGATGATCATATTGGTCCCTTCTGACCTATGAGTCTATGAGTATTATAAATGTAGTATTGGTAGGATTTGATTTAAACCATTAGTCATCAATAAACATCAATCCCACCTGACACACAGAAATAAAAAAAAATCTATTGATAATAATCAGCAAGCATACCTTCTCCCCACAGCTAGCACCTGTAGGGTTCAGGTTTTACACAGTGCTATGTCAATGAGAACTTCTCCTGTCAACATGGCTATTGCCTCTCCAGGAGGTGGATTAACTATACCAATGGGAGAAGCTTTCCTATTGGTATAAGGGCATCTTCCCTTAAGAACTACAGCAGTGCAGCTACACCAATGCAATGTTTTAAGGGTAGACCTGTCCTTAGTTTCACAAAAACAAAAAAAACCCACAGATATCAGAACAGACCTTGCAGTCATTACCAGCCCAGACCAACTTAAAACCCCAAATCTGGTGTATTTTGTTTTAAATTAAGCTTGTTTTAGTGCAAAGAACAAGCAATTTCCTCCTCATCCCCATGAAGTTCAATGCTGCTCAACAGTGTTTTACATACAGCCATGGAAATCAGAGTCATATGTCCAAACAAACAAACAGAACATATATAGCATCAGCACAAATGTCCCTCAAATTAACCTGCCAAAGCGTCAGCCCCAGGAATAATAGGCTGAAACAATTTCAGGAAAGGGAGGATCATCTCCCTTTGATACGCCCAGCTCTTATTAGCTTTAATGGAAACTATATATTCATATCAATGGTAGACATGAACCACTGCATTTATGGTTTGGCAATTTCTATGCTAACTTCACTGACTGATAAAGGAATGGACCTCAGTCCTGCCAGCACACATATCTTTACTCATGTGTGTCGTCTCATTGACTTCATTGAGACTATTAAGGCAAGTAGTTATCTACAAACTTAGGACTTGTCAGGAGGGCCTAAAACAAGATTTATAAATTCCTGAAGAGACAGAGAGATCTAATGGAAAAGGTAGCATCCTTCCATACGCCAGGGCTAGTGGGCATCACTATAGAATAAATATAGAAACAGTCCAATTGTCATCTTACAATAGAGTGATCAAATTGATAAAATGTCACATATTTTCCCCCATACCTGACAAGCAATTCATAAGTTTTAAAACAGCTGCTCAGGAGAAAGAACCTAATGAAATATCAGTTTCTACAAAAAATCTCAGTTTCCCTACTTGTGGGCTCTTAAAATGGCACAGATTCACTTAATATGGCCTCTGAAGACAAAACATCATTTCTGGGCATTCCTACCCCTTCAAAACGCATTCAAGCAAGGGCAGCTAGTCAGTGCTGCATTTCCTGGCAGGAAATCCTTGCCCCGTCTTTTAACACTGTCTAAAGTAACACCAGAGACAAAAACAATGTCAAGTTTGTTTTGCCTTTTTACATTTCTCAAGTGTCCCTCGGTTTCCAGGAACAGAGGGAAATCACTGGCCATCACCCTCCATGGCCCTACAACTTTGATAGGCGCCCAAAGCAGCAGCAGGCTGACCTCAGGGGAGAGCCAGACCTTTGTAGACACTTTAAACAAAGCATCCAACGCGTGTCGCATCAGCTCCACAAATCCACGGCGGGGCTGCACCCCCCTTCCCCGTCCGGTACCGCCGCGGCCCACCTTCATGACTGGGGTGGGGAGCGTGTTTTCTCTCCCGCTCCAGGCCCCCCACGCCACGGAGGGCCCCAGTGACACGGGCAGCCGCGCCGCGCCGCGCCACCCCACCCTCGGGCAAAGGAAATCCTGCCCCCCGACCCCCAGCCTCCGCGGGCTCCTCGGAAACGGAGCCGGCCGAAGCCTGAGGCCTAGAGAGGGAGGCCGGGCCGCCGGCTCACGCTGCCCGCAGGAAGCCCCGGTCCTCGCCGGGCCGGGCCGCGCCGCCACCCCCGCCGCGCCAGGCCGGAGAGGCCGCCTCCGCCCCATTGTTCCCCCCAGCCGGGCCGGGCCCGGGCCGCACTCACCGCACGGCGGGGCTCCTCTCAGCTCCGGGACACGGGGGAGGCCGCAGCACCCACCACCGCCTCCGGCAGCAGCGGCAGGGGCCGCCCAGCCGCCGCCGCCTCGCCACGACCGGCCGCTGCTGCCGCTGCCGCCTCTGCAGCAGGGGCCATCTTGTGCGTGTCTCCGCCTCCCCGGCCCGCTCCGCCCGGGGCCCGCCCTGCCTGGCTTCGCTCGGCCGGGCCCTTCCCTCTGCCCGCCCGGCCCGGCCCGGCCCCTTCCTGCCGCGAGACGCACGGAGGCAGGCGGCGCCCAGGGGAGGCTCCACGGGCCCCCGGCTAGGGAGAAACGCTCCTGGCGGCGCCCCGCCCGCTGGGCTCGCTCTGCCGCTCCCTCGGGCGAGCTGGGCGGCCACGCTTCACCCCCCCCTTCGGCTGGCCGCCCCCGGGCGCTAGCCCCGTCTGGGGAGGAGCCATGGGGGTGACCCCGCCCGGCTGCTCCCCGCCCCCGCTTTTTCCGAAGCCATGGGGGCGGCTCCCCCACGCTTTCCCCCTCCCGCCCTTCCCGAACGTCACCCACGCTTCTGGGCATTGGGCGGGGGAAACATCCCGCCCCTCCGCGCCCTCTACTTCAAGGGAACCCCCCTTCCGTAACAGGCGGGAGGCTTCAGCGGTAGGGGTTGCTACTAGGCCGCTACTGCCCAGTGTCCCAGCTAGGAAGAGGCGAGCCTTGGTTCCTTTAGCAGAGGGGCTAAGTGGTGACCCTTTTTTTATAGAGCTCCTGAAATAATGTAGAACAAAGGCAAAATATTTCAGGGTTCCCCTGCCCTTCCAGGGATTCCTGTGTCAAAGAATGCCTGGCCCTGCAAGCCTCTCCGTTTGGGCATCTCAAAGTACTGCCCAAGGGTATGAAGCCTGGCCTCATGAATTCGTTAGCATATGGTCCAGTGCTCAGAGGATTTAAAGTGCTTTGTGAGAGCTAAATATTATGGCCACCACCTCTGTGAGGTAGGTAAATATCCCCGTTTTATAACGGGACATAGAGGTTGTGACTTGCCCAAGGTCATACTGGCAATAGAAACCACCCAGCCTTACTGTCCAGTCCTGTGCTCTGAATATTAGATGCAAATTTGGGTTTCAGTCCTGCAGCTGGCTCTCTGAGGTCAGACCCCAGTGCCCACACAGAGCCTGGCTGACTTCAATGGGACTCCCTGCAAACCCCAATGGAGGATCAGGGCCTTATACTATTTCATTTCATTCCATCTTTTCAGGAAGTTAATTGACTCAGTGTATTTTAAAAGTGGATTTAAAACATATCTTTATCCCTTCCCCTTCTACAAATTGCTTTCATGTATAGGTGCTTAACAGCTGTATTATACCATTCATGGATCAGGACCCATTGTGCTAGGCACTGTATAAACAGAACAAAAAACCACTCCTTACCCCAAAGACCTTACAATCTCAATATAAGACAACAGATGGACATAGTTCAACAGGTGCTCACAATTAAGCTTGGGAGGATTAGATTCACTGTAGGGAGTAAGAATGTTCCAGTAAAAGTACTGGGAGGAAAAAGAGCATTTGGTCTTTTCCACAGACCTTTCCCTCACTGATATTTTCCCGCTCCTAACTCAAGAGCCCTGGAGGTGCTTTCTTATTCCCTGCATGCATAGGCCAACACCTACATATGGCTATGTTCTTCTTTATAAGGCCCAGGTTCCTTTCCTTAAACCCAGTTGGCTAGCAGATAATCAGTCCAGGTACACTGAACCCTGCTCCCTCTTAAAGGAGCAGTCCTGCTGGAGAACACAGAGCTTTTCTGAGCTCAAATGGGTCACCTTTGTGGTTTATTATGCTGACATGGGGCCTGAAACAGTTGCAGCTGTTTACAGCTTCATCAACTATGATATACATGCCTTTTCACTCATAACTGGGGACTGTATTCATCCCCAGTTCAATATCCAGCCACCAAAGGCCTCCATAACCTCCTGAGTACAAGAAGAGAAGGGCTACCTGACATCAGAAATGATGACCCGGTTTATGTGGGAGAAGGATAGGCTGCATGTAAGCAGGAGGAGAAGGCGGGAGACAGCAGCCTGAAAGCTGGTTAAAGAGAGGAGGCCTGATAGCAGGCAGCCTGAATGTTGGGTCAAGTCATTTGGTTGTAGGGACAGGGCTAGCGGCATCTGCAGCAGGAGAATTCAGGGCTGGAGTTTGCAGGCAGAAGGATATTGGGAGAGGGTTACATTAGCACTCACAGGTCTGGTCTACACTTAAAATGAGGTCAATCTAGCTGTAAGAAATGTTGCACCCTGAGCACCCAGGTTGATTTGCACCCTGGTGTGGATGTGGCTAGGTTGATGGAAGAATTCTTCTGCCAGCCTAACTGCTGCCTCTTGGAGAGATGAATTAACTACATGGATGAAAAAATCCCTTCCATCGACATAGGAAGTATCTATATTACCGTGCAACAGTGGCACAATTGCTGTGCCATAGCTTTGCCCCTGTAGTGTAGACATACCCTTACTTTCAGACCCCTGTACTGGATTGCCCTCAGGGAACCCTATTAGTCTCAATTTTGAATTATAGAAGTAAGAGATGGAAAAGACCTATGGGGACATCAAGGCCATCTCCCTGTTTATGCAAGATGGTTTCCTACAGTGTATTGTCTTGTGTTTAGTTCAGTCTGGCTTTAAATATTCTAAGCAGTAGTAATCTCCTAAAAAGATTACTTCACAACCTAATAAATTTTACTCTCAGTAAGATTTTCCTATTATGCAGTCCACATTTTCTCTTGTCATTTCTCCTGTAATTAGTGGTTTTCAAACTTTTCAATACAACAACTCCCTTTTCTATACAATGACCACCAAGGACCCTCTTCCCAGTGAGCTTAGATGTAGCTGAAGCCATACCGCATGCTTAGCAATATAGGAAAGGCAGGGTAGTTATGATCCTTTGACACTTGTTCATGACACCTTAGATTGTGAACCCGTGTTCTAAATAATTCCTCTCCCTTCTGGATTTTAAATATTCAGATATTTGTAAGATATTTTATCTCCTCTTTCATCACAAATCGATCCCTCTAACCTATCATTTTTACTGCCTTTTTTCAATTTTCTTCAATTTATCAATATGTTTCTGGGACTGGGGTGTCCAAATGCCTCAATGCAATGAGTTGCAGATCCAGGGGATTATAAAAAGGAGCATCCACTCCCTCCTCTGTGACATGATATGTTTGCACACATAACTCAAAATTTGCTTTTGCTTATTGATGTCACCATATCTCATTGGAAGCTAATTTTTAATTTGTGATCATTCATTACCCCTTATGATCCTCAAAGACAGAAAATTTTGATATTTGGTCCCATAATATGATGTCTCATTTTTCTATTTCTTTTAATTAATTAATTAATTAATTAAATTTCTTTATTTCTTTACAAACAAAAGACTGATCCAGTTACACTTCCAATGTTGCATTTCTTTGGGCTAACTAGCAGTGTTCTTCAGGCCCTCCATTTAAAACTGATCCTACATAACTATGTCTGACATATGGAGGAGACTATGTTGAAGTTTTTTAAAATCTTGCTGCAGGAGCTGAACCAGAGCATGTTAGTTATATGAATTTTTTATCATAACACAAAATGCTTCCATTCTCGTAATAAATTGCCTCAATAAAAACAAGTATACAGATTTTTAAAGTGTAAGCGAGATTTCAGCTGCAAAAGAAATTTTAGTCTGGCATCTTAGTGATCCAAATGACCTGCAATACTGATGACAGGTTTAGAACTGAAAGATGTTCTAGAATGACATAAGAATGAAAGGCAAGGATCAACTGTCCTCTGTTCCAATAAGCTGAGTGTGTGTTCCCAATATTTGGCATAGCTTCTAAATTCTAAACCATATCATGTTATCAGAGATAACACAATAAGACCCCAGTCCTGCTAACAGTTATGCATGTGCTTAACTTCAAGCATGTTGGTAAATGTTTTGAGAATCAGGGCCTAAGTTACTACACTTTTCACAAAATAAAGCTGTCAAAAGCAGAGGAATGAAGTATGTTTACACACAATGGCATCACAATGAGAGAAGTCAACATCCATTATATAGTAATACTATACAACCATGATATAATTTAGGAAAGGAGGAAAACATTTCTAAAATGACTGGCATGTTTCATATTTTGCAGCAATTTAAAAAAAAGGCAAGAATGACAGCAATATTGCCCTGTTGATTTGTATATGTCTTCATATATGTGATGGGGTGTGTATCCCACACAGGCTTCAAGAATTAATGTGCACCTGAGTTGCCAATTAGCATATCGGGCTGCACCAGCAGAGAAAGCCAAGCTTACCTGAGGAGGAAGCCCAGCTGGGGAGGGGCTGGGAGAGGACTATAAAACAGAGGAAGTTCAGAGGAGAAATGGGGTATATCTTTATGTGACCATGGCTTCTAGAGGGGTTATACAAAGATCACTTAATAAGGGCAAACTATTCCCAAAACTGGTGGTTACTTCTAAAGTAAGATTCACCAATCCAGCAACAAAATAGCTTCTACAATAACTTACTGGTTACCCAGAAACCAAAAACACAGTTCCCTTAAAATAACCTAGCCCCTGGCTCCCACCCAGACAGCCAAGTCAAATATGAAGGGGATTACTGAAAACCTTGTCCATCATAAACAAAAAACAAAAAAAACCCCTACTGATTCTAAAAGATTGGTCACATTACACAACAAGTCAATGAATATCTCAGATCTGCTTGAATTTCATCAGGGGAGTTCAAGTCGCAAGAGTGAGGTCTCGAGGAGTACCATGGATCACCCTGCTGTTTCACATAGAAGAAATTATACAGACTCTATACATGAACTGTGGATTATAACCTATGAACTGGTTTCTGGAAGGAACTTTTCAAACACAGTTTATCATTGCTATTATTAAACTAACCTATGGACTTTACTCTTATCTATATGTATAATGACCTTTTAACCAATACTCTCTCTCCTTTCTTTTTTAACAAAGATTAGTTTAGTTAAGAATTGGCTGGATGTGTGTAGTTGGATAAGATCTGAAATATTAATTTTGACCTGATATATAATGTGTCTGGTCTTTTTGGATTGGTAGAACTTTTTTATATGATGGACAAGATTTTCAGTAATCTCCATCATATTGGACTTGGCTGTCTGGGCTAGGCCAAGGTCACACCTTTAGTAGACCAATTTAAAAATGTGGTCATGAAGGAACTTGCAAAGGAATAGCAAGACCTATAGACTAAGGAAATGAAAGAATGAAGGCTTTATGATGTATGCTCAAAAATCACAGAATATAATATACTCCACAGTCATGATAGAAAAAGTGAAGTAATCATTCTTAGAGTATTAGCAGGTCATTGTACTTCAAATGAAAAATTAAACTTATTAAAAAAGACATAAGGATGGGCTAATATGTACAAAACCAAAGAAACTGTTGATCATGTTCTCTGGCATTGTAGGGAGTTTTCTATGGAAAGAAAGTTTCTTTATGAAAAATTGAGTTGGCTTAGAATAAATTTTTTTTCCTTAAAGGGGCTAGTGATAATGTCAGGAAAATGGAATAGCGCAAAAAAAAAAAAAGCCTTGCTGTATTTCTTTAAGGATACTAAATTTGAATGAAAGGATATTTTAAAAAATGGCTCAAGAGGAGTGAAGAAAGTAGCCTCCTACAATTACACTGTTGTGGCAAAAGCAAACAAAGATAAAGAAAGGGAGCTGCGGGGAGGGAGTCTATATAGTGTATGGAATGAGAGAGAGGGTAGAGATACCAAGAGGATCAAAGAGGAAGCTCAGGAGGGAGAATAAGCACTGGGATCCTCTCCTGACTAGAGAAGTCTAGGAGTGAGATAATCCCAGAGGTCCATGGACAACAGGTTGAAAACCATTATATTGAAAACCAAGGGAGGTCCCTGAGAAAAGCATGAACTTAGAGAGGTGGGAGGGGGAAGAAGGCCTGAGAAAGATTGAGTAGGAAGAAGTCCAGGGAACTCTGGTGTAAGGAGAGGGCCTAGGATCCCTCTACCAGCCACTGATATGGTGGTGTGCGACTGGAGAAGGAGAGAGGAGTGACAGAGAACTCTGAGAAAAGGGAGTGAGGACCACAGGGTGTAGGGTTGGTGCTAAAGACCTGATACAAGGTATTGGACATTGGTTTGTTGGCCTTTGTTACCAGAAGGGGTGAACTTAAATCATTACATCCATGGAGGACCAAGTCACGGAAAGAGATGAACTACCAAAGACCAGCCATCAGCAGGGGATGCCAGATGTGGAGCGAGTCACTACACCACACCCAGCTACAAGCAGGTACTCCAGTGGTAAGTCCCCTTGTTACAATATCCCAATCTATTTTTTTCTCTTCTTAGCCCGTCAATCTATCTCTAGATATAGGGTTTGATTCTCATTTACACTAAAGCCCCTTTTCACCATTCAGGCAGTGTAAAGGGGCCTTTGTGTAAATGACTCTCAGGCCTAGATATATCACATATATTTTACACCTCAATTTCACTATCTGTAAAATAAAGATAATACCTACTTCACAGGGATATTATTATTGATTCAAAATGTTTGAAGTATTTTGTTATTCTCAGATGGAAGGTATTAGATGTGGGAAATATTACTATAGTTATTAAATACTGAATTAGACCACCCTTCCAGGCTGGCGCTAGAACTGGACCAACTGTGTAGTCATACACCATGCCCTCTGTTGCTAAAATCCTTCTGCACCCCCTAATTTGAAGCAACCCCAATCCATCTAACTTCCACACTCTATCACCTCTGATGTTATGCACTGAGATCCCCAAGGATCCCACATGTCTTTATTTCATATTAAGTCCCACAAAATCTAAAGCTGGTCCTCCCTGTCTGATTGCCTAGAAGTTAGTGGTGTGCACTGTTTTAATTCCCGATTCAACTTTCTCTCTAGCACCCTTGGTCCATGAAGGGTCCATGTGTCACTAAACATTGACAACTCCCCTGTGGTTCTGATAGACAAAAAACCACAAGCCAGCTAAAAAACAAACAAACCCCAAAGAAACACCCAAGAAGTTGTGGCACATAAAGAATGAAGGGCTGCAGCACCAGGAATGTCAACATTTTGTTTAATATTCAGTGAGCATAGCAATAAGTGACAGTTGACTTTATACAGCTGGTTGTTCTCCTGGTGCCCTCTGCTGAAGTAACTATAGCATACAGCCAGTGAACCTATACCAAGTGCTCCAGGCTGCTGCCTCTTCATGTTCCAAACTGCTAGCACTTGCGGTTTGGTTCCCTCGTTTATTATGAAACATTTCCTTTTTCTCCATATCCTACGAGCATGAAGTATGCACTGTTTATTTTTCTTTCCCGCCATTCAGTAGTACTTATGTTGCAGTCTTTTCTTTCTTCCTCCCTTGTATAATTATTTCTTCACACTTTGCATTATCACTATTTCCTTTCGCTCGAGATGGTGATTATAAAGGCTCATGACAATCTTCACTTTAAGGATTAACTGCAGCTGCTCTGCAGGTACATGTGATATCAAGCCTTAATATACTTTAAGAGTCCATTATTATTTTATTAACAGAAGTTATATTTTTGAGAGAGGATCCTCTATAGCAGATTCTTCATTGTACTCATGAGACAGTAGAGCCTAAGAGAAAGAGTATTGAACTGGGGCATCAGGAAACCCAGGTTCTATTCCAAGCTTTCACATTTACCTGCTGTGTGACCTTGGGCAAATCACTTCCCTGCTCTGTGCCTATTTTCTCTCCCATGATTTGTTTGTCTTATCTATTTAGATTGCAAGCTCCCTGGAGCATGGTCTATCTTTGCTTTGTTTGCACAATGCCTAGCCCAAGTTAGAGCCTATAGGTGCTACTGTAATACAAGTGATAAAATACAATCTCCAATTTAAACCTACCAATTCTCTCAAATCATAGGACTCTCATAGGGAGAAATAATCTCCATGTAAGAGGCAATTTGAGATCTAGATACTTATAATTTAACCAAACTATTAGATATGCAGATTTAAAAATGTTTATCTTTTTATTTATTTTTCTGACATTTTCCAGCAAGTATTGAGTTTGGCGTCCCATAACTTTATATAATTATCACACAGCCTTCTCCCACGAGGTAGGTGTTAATCTCTCTGTGTCCCAGTATTCTCGACTATAACATGAGGATAAATGAAGTTCATGCAGCAAGCAGTGGCAAAATGAGGAATGAAAGCTAGACTGCCTAACTCAGTCTTCTGTTCTAACCACTAGACATGCTGCATTCTCCAAACATGTACTTGAGCACCAATTAAAGCACCAGTATAAAGGCTCCCTAAATAATTTTCTCTATGGAATTTGGCTTCACCTTCTGCACTAATTCAGAGTACTCTGGTAACAAATAAAAGCAGCTCTCTGTCTTACCTGTGTTCAATCATATATTATATTCTTTCACCAGCAGTAAAAATGTTGCTATGACAAGTTGCTTATTTGTCACATTTTTCTTGCTTGCTGCTATCATGAGCAAAATCTTAGTTCCTTGCAGCTGTAGCTTAGTTTGTGATGGCATCAGACAGGAAACCCCATGAAAGCATCTTCTAGGAAACATATTCTTCAGTACTCTTAAGAAAATAAAGATAATACATGCTGACAATGCAATAATGCAATGCAATAATAAACAAACAATATCTTAGAGTTTGTGACTGTTCAGAGCATGGTTAATTAAAAGAGGAATCTACAGGAACTAACCTCTTATTCAGCTCTCACCCCAGGAGAACTCTTATTTTTTAGAATGTGCATCTGTTTAGCTCATTGGAGAGAGCCACACTTTAAAACAACCCTCATCTCATTTTTGAAGAGTCCTGGGAGTATAAATAGAAAAGAAACAAATAAAATAAATGTATAGCTTCTGTTTGTGTTTGGTAAGCTGTTCACGAGAAGACCCTCTTTGGCTGGAATGTGTTTTGTCAGAAATTTCTTTATATGTTTTTTAGAAGATTTTTTTGGAGGTTACAGCTGTATGGTGAATTCCTTACTTATTTTATCAGATTCTGTTTAACATTCCCAATGACTTGGCCAGGTTACAGAGTGGGTAAAAGCTTTCTGCTTGCCTAAGATTTCCTCTTTATGTTACTGCTGGACACAGTATTATTCTTCAACTACTGTCTTTAGTTATTGTGCAGTTAAAAAGCTGCCATGTTATATCACAAAAGTTTAATTTCAGTTCTGAATGCAGAAATTTCTGAATTATAATTGGTTATCCCCATTGGTTCCTGCAGTACACTTTCACATCTTTGGCAGGCTCTGACTTCTACATGTGGTAACATTATTTACTTTTCTGTTTTAAATTGCATAGACGGGAAGTGACATCACTGGAGCTGAATGGCTGCTTCAGCCTTTAGCTGTAGCTGGCATGGCACAATTAGTGGACATTGGTGCCCCCATGACTTCCCAGAAAGCCTCTCCTAATTCTCAAGAAATATTTCCTTCACAAGGAAATGAGATTGCAGAGCACCTGAGCTGGAAAAAATCCAAGATTGCAGCTGCTGGGCCAAAGTCTCTCAGAAGAAAGGGAGCAGGAGAGAGGAACAGGCAGGCCATTCATCCAATTTTAAACCAGGCAGTCCTTTTTTTGGGTGGTTTGTCTTCCATCTGGTAAAACCAGATGTAGTTTTGTCCCCAGTATCAGATGGGGGATGCCATTTTGAAGACCAAACCTACAGTGAAAAAATGGGGATGAAACAGCCCACTTCTGTATCACCAGAAAAGAACTGAAGATATCAGAGAGGAAATGAAGCAATATTTTAAGGAAACCAATGCAGACCAGATTTTAAAAATGGATGCCTTCAAAGCAGTGATTAGTGGCAGCTTAATAAATAATCCTATCTCAAGAAAGAAGAAGTGCAAACACTGCTCAGCAAGGTTGAACCACTTAAAGTTACACCAGACAAATCAATCACAGAAAATATATAAAAAATTAAGAATCCAGAAGTAAGTTAGATTTATTTGAAACAGAAAAAACTGAACAGGCAATCAGATACACAAAGTTATACTGTGAAAAAGAGTAACTAAAGTGATAAATAATTAGCTAACCAGATAAAAAACATAACAAGAAAGTAAAATCATACCTCCAGTCTGAAAAGCTCCAGATGAATTAGCAACTGGCCCAAAAAGGGTGAGGCTTTTGCAGATTTCTGTAGGAGGCTTTATTTTCTAGAGTCAGCTGACCATAAGCTGGTAAAGGAATATTTAGTTAAAGCTAATGTACCAAAACTAGAACACATAGACTTAGAAGCCATGGAGAAAGATACTAAACCAGAGGAAGTCCTATAAATTATTAAGTCCCTTAAAAATGGTTAATTCTTTGGCCAAGATAGATTTCCTCCGGAATTCCATAATTTTTTGTAGGGCACAACTAATACGACAATTAATAGATGTCATCAATTAACTATCAAAAGAAAAGATCCTATATACTGGGAGAGATACACGAATTGTAGTTACTGTAGTCAAAACCTGCTAAGCACTTATCCAAGTGTGTGCCTTACAGGCCCATCTCCCTATTAAATTAAGATGCAAAAATTTATGCTTCAGTCCTAGCAAATTGACTGAAAAATATTACCTACATGTATTAAAAGACCAGACAGGTTTTTATTAAACAGGGAGCTATCTGACAACATTTAGAGTTTTAGACCTGATCTTTTTCAGACTCTATTAATGAGATCCATCCATTTTTATCACTAGATGAAGAGAAGGCTTTTGACAGACTGAATTGGCAGTTCTTAAAAGAAACTCTAGATACATTTGGTTTAGGCCCTAAATTTAAAAATTGCATTTCCATCTTATATTCTAGCCCATATACTACTATAAATGCAAATGGATATCTATCAGGAAAAATTCTCCCTCTTTATAGGCACATGCCAAGAATGCCCATTATCATCTTCTCTTTGCCATGGTAACAGACTCATTTGCCCAATCAAACAGAAACAGTACTAATATAAATAGGAAACAAAGCAAACTAGCTTTCATGCAGATGACGTCATGCCATTTTGTTACAAATCCAGCTTACAATACTAATAGAATTGCAAGAAGAAATCTTAAAATGTGGTAAAGTGTCAGGATTTAAAGTAAACTATGACAAGTCAGATCTACTGGATGTAGGTGTGGGTTCTAATCGACAGAAAGATAAAAGATAAATACAAATGGGTAACTACTTCAGTAAAATACCTGGGAATACACATTTCTAAAAGACTTACATAATAATTATACTCCTCTGATTAAGAAAAAACAGAGCTAGAAAACTGGTTAGGCAAAACTGGCATTTAAAATTAATTTTATCCTGAATTAACTTCCTTTTCCAAACCACTTCTGTTTTTAGTCCTTGGAAGTCTTAAATCAATGGCAATCCCTGATAAACAAATTCAGCTGGGGAAATAAAAAAACCACAGTTATGCATCTACTTAAAAAGGCATGTAAAAAGGGAGGATTGGCTTTACCAAACATTAAGCACTATTACCAAACTAGTCAGATTAGAAACTTGATGTACTGGATAACACCAAGCCCTAAAACTAGATGGAGATATAACAAGCTTACTGTTGTGCAGTCAAACTCCATGTGATTTAGATAAAGAGAATCTAGAGGCCAAAATCAATATATAACCATCCTTTCACAAAAGCAGCAACAGAAACGCCTGGACATTTTTTACATTTGGGAATGTATAGGTATATCAAAATTTGGCCAACTGTTTCGAGACAATACATCAATTGATGAAAGACAACAACTTGCAAAAGACACCAAAATTCCAGTAAAACAATACCTACAATTCAAACATTTTTCAACCCACTGCCACAAAAAGGGAAACCTATGCAGAAAATTGATGGAATCTGAAAAACTACTCAGTACATCCATGAAACTTTTCACTCTATACAAAGTAATTTCAATCTTTGGGTAAATAAATAAATTCACAAGATGGAAAGTTGATGTAGGCATAGACACCAACACTGAGGAATGGGAGAATATATGGGACAATGATGCCCACACCTCAATGAACACATGAATACAAGAAAATGGTTAATTTTTTTATCTGTGATACTTAACTCCCTTTAAAGTTAATGTATGGTACAGTGATGGGCAAAGCATGGTGAGAATGTAGTTAAATGGAAGGATTTCTCCATAACTGGTGGATATGCCCAAAAATTAAGACACTTTGGAAAGCCACTGGAGACTCCATAAGGGAGATAACAGAGTGTCAGCTAGTCAGATGACTCCTTAGTATTTTTATTAAATTGTCTTGGAAATTTGGCGTCTTATAAAAACCACACAGAACTGATCACTCATCTCCTAATTGGTGCTAGAATTCCTATAGTAAAGTGCTGGAAGAGGAGTGGCTCCCCTAAAATTATGGTATCAAAATATTTGGGAAATCCTGATACTAGAAAAATTAACTCAAGTCAGGTTCTACAGCAGAAAAGGAAAACAAATAACTAATTAGGCTATGTGTACACTACAGAGACTATACTGGAATAGCTACATTGCTATAGCTATGTCAGCATGGCCCTGTAGTGTACAGGGAGCCAGTACTGGTGGAAGAGATTTTGTTGGTATAGGAACACCAGTTCTCCAAATGATTGTAGCTACATCAACGGATGCATTCATCCATCAATATAGCTGCACTTATGCTGGGTGTTAGGTTGGCATATGTTAGGTTGGTCGGAGGTGTGTGTTTTTGTTTTTGTGTTTTTTCACACCTCTCACAGCAGCACAGCTATGTTGACCTAACTTTTAAGTATATACCAGGCCTTAGACATCTGGAGGAACTTTTTGAAGTTTGCTGGAAGAGGATCATCTCCTGTCATCAAGCCTATAGTTTGAGAACTTTTTCTGAATACTAGGAAGGAGGAAACACTTTCAACAATAGTCTAAATTAAACTCAAAACTAAGATATTAAAATAAGGAAAATAGGAAGTAAAAGGAAAAAAGTTAAATCATAGAAATTAGGACAGGAAGGAACCTTGATAGGTCATCTTGTCCAGTCCCGTGCACTGAGGCAGGACTACGTATTATCTAGACCATCCGTAACAGGTATTTCTCTAACATATTCTTAAAAACCTCAAATTGTTGGAGATTCCACAGTCCCTAGGTAATTTGTTCCTGTGCTTAACTATCCTTACAGTTAGGAAGCTTTTCCTAATATCTAACCTAAATCTCCCTTGCTGCTATTTAAGCTCATTACTTCTTGTTCTGTCCTCAGCGGTTAAGGAGAACAATTTATCCTCCTCCTCTTTATAACAACCTTTTATGTTCTTGAAGACGGTTGTCATGTCCCACCTCAGTCTTTTCTTCTACAGACAAAACAAACCCAATTTTTTCAATCTTTCTAGATAGATCATGTTTTCTAGACCTACAATCATTTTGGTTGCTCTCCTCTGGACTTTCTCCAATTTGTCCACATCTTTCCTGAAGTGTAGTGCCCAGAACTTGACACAATATTCCAGTTTAGGCCTTATCACTGCTGAATAAAGTGGAAGAACTACTTTTCGTGTCATGTTAACAAAACTCCTGCTAATGCATCCAAAAATAATGTTTGGGGTTTTTTTTAAATAGTATTACACTGTTGACTCATATTTAGTTTGTGATCCACTATACCCCCCAGATGCTTTTCTGCCGTACTCTTTCCTAGGCAGTCATTTCACATTTTGTATTTCTGCAATTCAGTATTCCTTCCTAAGTGTATTACTATGCATTTGTCCTTATTGAATTTCATTCTATTCATTTCAGACCATTTATCAAGATCATTTTGAATTCTAATCCTGTCCTCCAAAGTGTTGCAACCCCTCCCAGCTTGGTATCATCTGCAAAGTTTATAAGTGTATAAACCACTGTATGCCAGTGGTTTTCAACCTGTGGTCTGCGGACCCTAGGTGGCTGCGACTATGTCTAAGATTTACAAAGGGGTCCACATCTCTATTCGAAATTTGTTAGGGGTCCTCAAATGAAAAAAGGTGAAAACCACTGCTCTCTGCCATTATCCAAATCATTTATGAAGCTGTTGAATAAAACCGCATCCTGTGGACCCCCACTCATTATGCCCTTCCAATTCGATTCTGAACAGTTGATAACTACTCTGAGTACAGTTTTCCAACCAGTTGTGCACCCACCTTATAGTACATTCATCTCAACTTTATTTCCCTGGTTTAATTTTGAGAATGTCATGTGAGACAGTACCAGAAGCCTTGCTACATTTAGGATATTAATATTGTGTAGTATTCTGATAAGACAACCAATAAACAGGTTATCCACCTCCACGTACCAAAACCAGAAAAGTCTGGACCTAAACATGAGATAGGAAAGATTTTACCAATACTATCAACTGACAAGACAAAAAAGGAAGATGAAGAGTAGAATATCATCAACCACCGTATGTGATCAAGACTACAAAGTTGAAGAAAATGACCAGTAGCAAGCCTCATCAGTACAGCTTTAGGGTCTTACATAGGCCAATTCAGAATTATGTATTTGTGTATGTTTGTCTTTAAGTTGTAAAGTGTGTTTTACAAGATTTATGCTATAAATGAATGGAACTATTAATAATATGAAAAAGAACAGCCTGTTATAACCATATATTGCCTGTATTTCTAATCTTAATAAAAAATTTTTATTTATAAGTTTTCAGTTGCTGCGTAACCCTTCTTCATTTTTTAGGATCATCAAAATAATTAATTTCAGTAAAATTTAACTTATTATACTAATTATAGAACATTGTATTTTTCCATAAGCAAAAAGTGAATATGGTAGGCTGTGACTCACTTGATAGTAGTTCATGAAGAGCTGCCACTATCACATGATGCTGGCTGCTGCTCCTCCTTGGTCCCCACAGATACAGGGAAGAGATGGCCAGGTAGCAGAGAAACATGCAGAGGACGAGAGAAAGAAACAGCAGAAGTGAGTGGGAAGATTGTGCAACATCCCTTATTGCACTGTTGAGAATGGATATATCACTGCAAATGGGAATGGAGGAGATTTGGTCCACAGCATAAATAGAGTTAAAGGCATTTGAATGGTTTAATTCCAATAAAAGTGACATATTACCCCTCAAATTAAATTTGGGATTTTTTCCACACTCACCGGTGTATGATAAATTAATATACCAATTAAAAAATTCTACCTTAGTGCAAAAATGGACACTATTGCCAGCTATTCCAAGCATCTGCATTTTTTATCTAAAAATAAAAATATTCCTGGGTGGATTCTTGCTGTAATATCAGGTCAAGCTCTGCAAAGAGATCATGTGTATGCTTCCTCATTTGTAAGATCTTAAGTTATTGCAAACTCCCAGCATAGGACTATGGTCTAGAAATAGCAATCCACTTTGGTGAGGCTAATGCTAACAAAAGAGTAAGGAAGACATTAATGTGAGACTGTTGTGACCCTAACAGCATCTCAGTTCAAAAGGACAAGAGGCTTATTGGTATCTGGTAGTGAGTTTCAGCTGCTCTGGCCAGTTGTACCTCAACTCACTAATGTCATAACCTTTATCAAGAAGTTGTAATGTAAGCTATCAATAGAAAACGAATTTCATACTGATCACCAATATTAGGGTGTGGTGTTTGTACAGAGGAAAAATTCAAAATTACAAACATATTGTTATCAAAGTGTGTCTGCCAGGCAAGGCTAAAATCACCCCCACCTTAGACAAAGGAATGTGGTTCTGCCACCTGGAAGGTATTGCCAAGGTACATTAAGAGACAATGTGAATGCAAATTACATAGAAGATAAACAGGACCATCAAGACAGCAGGGGGAGGAGGTTGCAGGAAATAGATCAACTTGCATTTTTGCAAACATCAGCAAGGGAAGACACCACTATAAAACTAGCTTTGCCAAGAGACTCCATGTCACCTTCCTCACAGCTTGTATTAACTTTACTTTGGGAGATAACTTTCAGAAGAATCAATTTCTAAGGTTCACTGGACTATAGCGAGATGGGCAGAGAACCCCAAGTTATCTTTTAGCTAGGAGGAAAAAGGAACAGCTCTTTGGACTTTGTGGGAGATGCTGATCAGAGATGTGGGCAGCCATCATGCTGGAAGGAAACTACCTTGAAAAAAGGCTGTAGTTTGTTTTGGTCAGTTTTAGCATCTTAGAAAGTGTTTTTAACTTTTATTTGTTTGTAACCATTTCTAACTCTATCCTTTATACTTTATAACTCACTTCAGATGCTGTCTCCTTTCTTAATATACTTACTTTACTTTTAATCTAAATCAACCCAATGCTGTGTTTCATTTAAAGTGAATGTGGCAAGCTACTGGATACTGTATCTTTAAAGGAACAAACAAACCTTAGTATCTCTCTGAATGGCCCAGGAGAGAGATGGACATTGCAGGGCACATGGTTTTGGGAAAATTCGGGACTGGGCGGTGTCGGGCTCACTTGCCAGGTGTATACAAAACTTCCAAATAGCCCTCTGCTCTCAGAATACTGCAGTAGGTTGGCAGTCATTTTGGTAATTATCTAAAAGACACTAACTCAGCACAACGGTACTAGACCCTGGGGTACAGGTGCTCCAGGTGTCCCAGAATACACTTGTACAAGCACACACACAAGACCAGCTGGGTGGGCAAGATCATTTTGACTTGTTCACAAAGCCAGTGTTGCTACATAGATGTAATGAAGCATTTCAAGGACAAGCACTTTAAACAACAACTTGATACAGTCATTGTTCTCCTAGCGTAGGCCTGCCTGAAGTGCAGTGCTGGACTTGCAGTTTTTTAGATGAAGAATGCGTCACGTAGTGAATACTACCCTCTTCTATTGCTTTGCTTCCTGGCATGTGGTTCTCTCCCCTCTTTCTGCAACTCCCATCACACTCCCCACTCCATCATCTTCCTGTTACAAACAATTGCACTGTCACTACTTTTAGCCAGAATGTTGGCCACTGAGAACACAAGAGACAAAGGCAACCATTCTGTTCTCACATCCAGCCCAGTTCTGCCAATGGGCTTGGGTACATGGGAAAGATAACCTGCTTATAACAGGGTTATATCAGATTAAACCCACACCTTAGGTTATACCAAAAAAGCCTTCCTGCATATACAAGGCGTTAATGTCTCCAGTCTATTTGGCTCCAATGTTTTTGCTATTCTAATGGCTTGCAGGTAACATGTGTCAGCATATCCATCAGAGGCAAGAAATCAGGAGCTGGATGTGTGACATACCTTTTCCTCATTAGTTTCCCCATCAGTCTTTCAGCTTGTTAAGAAGACAGCATCAACTTTAGAAACAGAATTTTGAAATTTCACATCAGTAAGCTATTTATACTGCTGCCTGTCAGCTGCTCCTCTTGTCAGTGTTTTCATAACTGCACACCATTTCTGCAAAAGACAACAAACAAGGAATGGTTTAATCCCCATACATCAAAGGCCTCTTCCCCAATTCTCCTTTTGTAGTAAATGCTTAAACAAAACAAAATGTTCATTTTAAATACACACAAATCAAAACAAAAGCCACCAAGA
The DNA here is from genome assembly GCA_007922155.1 of Mesoclemmys tuberculata. Classification (NCBI taxonomy): domain Eukaryota; kingdom Metazoa; phylum Chordata; order Testudines; family Chelidae; genus Mesoclemmys; species Mesoclemmys tuberculata. Next base: position 5,308,093 of record ML675646.1, on the reverse strand, counting down.
AACTAAACAACCAAATGTATTAGTTTTACAAAACATTAAAAAAGACTTTAAATGTATTCATTCACTCATTTGAAAGGGGTTACAACCATAGTAATTAAATGCCAAGATGCAGAGATTGACATATTAGGCTTGATAGTGCATTTCTTGTGCTCCTAAAAATCACAAGAGTGACCAGGCTCAATGAGAGTTCTGTGAATGCAAGGACTGCACTATCAGATACTAAAAATCTTCTCCTAATGGGTTGCATAACCATTGTCACCACTGTTGTAAGCTAGATATTACACAACAAAACCAAGCAAAAACAGAAGATACAAAGCAAATGCTAATTCAAGTTCTGAGCTGCAATGCAACAGTGCACAGAAGACACAACTCCAGATCTTATTCTCATCAGACCTAATGGCAATATAGTGTCTGTGCTTTTCCAGTGGCTAGGAAAGATGGGGATCTGAATAAGAACAAGCTGTCTGAATCTCCCTCTAGACAAGACAGCTGAAGCACTTGGGTATTGAAAAAAGACCTTAAAACTATGCTAAGTTTTCCTTCTTCAAGTGCTTGCTCATATCCATTCCACTGTAAGTGTGTGCATGCCTCAGTGCATGGCTACTGGAACTATTTTCCCCTTAACAGATCCCGTAGGGCTGGCTCCGGCAGCCCCTGGAGTCTCGCACGCACGATGCGGTATATGAGCTGGCCCTACGGCCCCTCGGTTCCTTCTTTCCACCCATGACAGTTACTGGAACTGCCTGCGCTTGCATTGCAAGCACTTTATTCCCCATGTTTTAAACTTTCAACAAGGATTGTGTGTGTTAGCTATCTAGTTAGATTAATAACTGTTGTAATAGTAGTTGAGATAGTCTAGCTGAGACTTTACAGGGAGCAGGTATTCTCCGGTATCATGGCTTCAGGGCTTTCCCACTAGTGACCCCCACTGCCTGAAGCACGGGGGGGAGCTCTTCATGAGAAGAGAATGGATCGTAAGGCTTTCAGACCTCTGGAAAATCTGCCTGAAAGCCCAGCTCTTGGAGCCCCCAGCTGGGTCCAAGCCAACCCGCTTTGCTGCGGTACCCAGCGTGCCATGGGTGCAGAGAGCACTGTCGGCATCGACCCGACTCGACGCTGCGGAGACGGAATCACATGGAGCATGGATACTCCCCCACACTGTTGGAACAGGCATGGTGGAGCACCAATCCGCACCGAGGCTGGATCACAGAGACCCGCCGCCTGCGCCAGCATCTCCAGCCAGCCTCCCCTGACTCAGGGAGTGAGGGAGCCCCTCAGCACCTACTGGCACTGTCAATTTCGGTGGCCAAAGGGCAGCAAGAGCCTTGTTGGCCTTGCATGTGCCATTGCTGCCCCTACCTTCACGAAAGAGAAGGGTCTGGCATTACGGGGAAGCCCGCATTGGGACCCCCTGAATGGCTCAGGAGATCCCTGGTATGGGGAGGAAGATCTCCTGCAGGCCGGTTTGCTAGGGTAGAGTGGAACGCTCCCCTAGAAGTCATCCCAGGTTGCGGTCGTCGGACTGACCTGCATCGAGGCAGAGAACGAAGTCACCTGCCCAACACCGGTCTCACCCCCCCCGGCACTGGGTGAGGTCCATCCCACTGCTCCGGCAACAAAGTTTGCCCGCAAGAACGCAGCACTGATCCCGGTCACCGGAGACAGTCTCGGTACTGAGGAACTCGCCAGATGGTGCAGAACCTGGTAGCCAGGGACGGACTCAGCACTGAGGAGTTCACCCCCCCTACACTGAGGCAAGGCTGGATGCCAGAGACAGCCTTGGCACCAAAGTTGCACCCCGTACCAAGACCGCGCCAAACTCAGTGGCTGGAGATAGACTCAGCACTGAGGAGTTTGCCCTCTGTACCGCGACAGTACTGAACCCAGGATGCCGGAGACGGACTCAGCACAGAGGAGTTCATCCCTATAGCAAGGCAATGCTGAACCCCAGATGCCAGAGATGGGTTCGGCACCGAGGATTTCGCCCCCCCCCACCACTGAGACAAGCCCAGATGCTGGAGACAGCCTCGGCACCGAGGTTTCAGCCCTTTACCAAGGCTGCACCAAACTCGGTGGCCAGAGATAGACTCGGCACCGAGGAGTTTGCCCCCCACACCGCAGCAGCGCTGAACCCAGGATGCTGGAGATGGACTCGGCCCCAAGGAGTTTGGCCCCCCACACCAAGGCAAGCCTGGATGCCGGAGACAGCCTCAGCACCGAGGTTTCTCCCTGTACCAAGGTCACGCCAAACTCAGTGGCTGGAGACAGACTCAGCACCAAAGAGTTCGCCATGCACTGAGGATGGGCAGAGTCGGTCGCTGGACCTTGACTCAGAGCCGAGAAGCGTGCAGAGTGCAAAAAGTCCTCGGTGCCGGGATGCTGCTTGGGTCAGGCCAGCTCACCGGAGTGTTGTCCATACACCTGCTCCAGCCATGGCACCCATGATGAACCTGGTAGTCGAGGTCATTGTCATTGAGGGGTCGCTCTCTGGAGCGATGGTACTGCACAGTAAGAGCCCTTTGAGCAGCCCAGCAGTGGTCTGCCAGCGGTGCCTCAGTGTCCCTCTGGAGATATAGTACCTGGGACAGCAACCATCAATGAAAGGTGCCAGAGCTCCAGGCAGATGGCCTCAGAGGCAATGGTCACCCCAGTGGCTGTAGGGGGGCCTAAGGGGTCTCCTGGGTGGGACAGGATCACAGTCTGTCAGCCTTTCAGGGATGCAGTCAGTGCCTCAAGTACAAGGAAAGGGCCACCATTCGCTCTCGGGCAACGGCTCAGCCTCATGGGCGGGGACTTCTGGGGGGACTGCCTGTTGGTGGAAGAGGTGGTGTGGCGGGCAGAGCTCTCTCCTCCCCACCAGATGAAGCAGGCTCCCGAGCCTTGGTTGAGTCTAGGGCACACCGGGAACTGCTCAAGAGGTGGCCTCCACCTTGGGGCTGGAAGCAAAAGAGTAAGGGGCGTGACAACCTTTAATGTGCTACTGGTGGGCTCCACGGAACGGTAGCCCTTGTGGTCTACAGAGGGGCGCTCAACATAGGGAAACCCCCTCCTCCATAGCCTGATGCCTAAGTGAGCTGAGAAGAGTATTACACCCCAGCCAAGGGGTTTGAATACTGTTCACCACCCTGCCCTGGGTCCCTCGTGGTGATTGCCACCGACCACAGGGAAGGCAAGGCAGCCAGGCTCTACTCCAGAGAACAAGAGCGACTGCAAGTCAGACTTGTTTGGAGAAAATTTTATTCAATAGCACTACCAGCAAGTGGAAGGTGAGCCCACGGGGGACTCAGTGAGCTTCTTTGCTGAGGCTCTGCCCGGCAGCAGGCATTGAACCTGTATACCATTGCAGACGAGGGTGCCACAGGAGCTAGAGCAGTGGTCCAGGCACCCTCAGTTGCTGCTGATTTGGTGGGAAAAGTCATACCCCCCCGCAATCGGCATGCCCATAGGTTAGTGGTTGCAATCCCGGGCTGTCCCAAAAAGATCCAGCAGCCCATCCGGGGCCCTTCCTTGGACAAGTCAGCCTCTCTTTGGTTCGGAGAGAGGTGAAGCTGCATGGTCTCAGGGACTCCTCGACCATACTCTGTTCCCTGGGCCACTACAAGCCACAGCAGCAGCAGAGATGCCAGCCATGGCTGTCTCGCAACCTACAGGCAGTGGGACAGAATCACGGGCCTAGGAGACACCATCCGCCCTGACTGGCTCCTTAGGCCCTTAGTAAGGGTCCTCTCGGTGATAGGGCAATTGGAAAAGGCCCTTTCTGATGGTGCATGCAAGGGCAGCACCCTAGCCTATACCCTCCTTCAGGGTGGGTGAGCCAGAATGCCGTCGGACCACTGGGTTCTTGATATAGTTTCGTGAGCTAGGGCCCCCGGTCATCTCCTCCCCCTTCCTCCCTCTCAGCGGCAATTCCACATCCGAGAGGTTGAGGCCGCCTCAGCCCGGAGCAGCAGGAAAGGTCCCACAAGCCATGGCGGAAGAGGTCCTACTCGAGGTGCTTTCTCACCCCCCAAAAGGGGGATTTGAGGACTGTGGCAGACCTATGTCATCCCACAAATACCGAACAAGGGACTCAAGTCTCGCATGGTCTCCCCAGCTCCAGCAGTGGAAACAGGAGCCTGGTATGCTGCCCTGGATATCAGGGATGCACATCTTTAAAGGTTCCTTCACTTCATAAGGGTTGGCTCCCTGTAACGCTTTACAGCTTACCCCATGGTCTGCTACTTGGCCCCGAGGGTGTTTATGGAAGGCCTGGCAGTGGTAGCTGTGAACTTGAGGGTGCAAGATCCACCAGGCAGGTCCAGGTCCAAGTCCAGAGCAGTGTGAGCTGGTCAGGCATCACTTGCGACTGGCGGATCCTGCAGGTAAACACACAAAAGTTCACATTAACTCAGGGCAGCCTACAGAAGGCATCGGCGTGATTGGTTGCTGCCTGAACCAGACCTTCTTGCCCCAGCCGTGCTGTGAGACCGTGTCCCTCAGGATGGCCCACCTGCACAAATGCCATACAACAACAGCCAAATGTTGCCAACAGCTGATAGGTCACAGGGTGGCCTGCACCTATGGGGCAAGGCTAACTAGCCTGATGCTTAGGCCACTTCAGTTACAGCTCTGAGATACAGTCTGAGCAGGCAGCTTCTGCACTGGGAGGATATGGTCCCCTCTCCTCCCCTTCCCGTACCAAAACCCCCCCAAAACACCAACAGTTGCCTCCCGAGACTACTGAACGACTCTTTGAGAGGTGTGGAGGGGTGTTGCGTTCAGGGATGAGGCTCCTTCAGTTAACCTGATAGCAGCTGTCTCAAGCAGAGGGTAAAGGGCCATATAAGTGCTGACCTTGGCTCACAAGGCGTCTGGCCAAGGGAGGAAAGGCGTTAGTACACCGATGTAAAGACCCGCAAAATGTTCGCAGGGCTTGCGGAATGTTCGTCTGCGTTATCAAGGGTAGGGTGGTACAGGTGCTGACAGACAGTGATGAACAGGGTGATGAACGACGAGGCAGACCGTGCCAGGGGTTGCTCTTCCTCACCATGACCATCTGGAAGGAAGGTTTCCGCAAAGGGAATCTGTCCATATCGGACTGGAGTACGAGGTTTCCATAGTGCTGCTCTCTCCGTGGTCAGGGGGCAGGGATGATCGCTAAGACCATCCATCTGTAGCGGTCAGAGTGCTTCATATTCACTTCCCACCTTTCCCTTCCTGCATACAGTCCTGCTAAAGACGAGGAGGGGTTCAACCGATGCCATCTTGATTGTTCCAGCCTGGCCACGCCAGCATGGGTTCAGCATGCTGCTGGATTTCTCGATCGCCTGCCTCGGGAGCCTCCGAGTCAGCACGATCCCAGCTCCCAGGATCACAGTCACCTGCAGTGCCCAGACCTGGTCTCTCATCACCTGAGTGAGTGATAAAGATCGGTGGCCGAGAGGCAATGAGTGAGCCACTCAGAACAAGTCCAGTGAGTCCCACTGGGTAGCAGAAAGCCCTCCACACAGATCGTGTACCGGGTTAAGTGGAAGTGGCCGTTGCCTGGGAGGAGTCCCGGGGTATTCTGCCTGGCCTCTCGCCAGTATAGGCGATCCAGAAAATACTTGCCACAGCTAAAGCTCCAGGGACTGACTGTGGCCTCTCTGAAGGCCCACCTAGCAGCCATATGAGACTTTCAGCAGTTGCTGGAAGGGGGATTGTGGTCCTCCCGTCGCTTGTCGGTTCAGTCCCTAAAGGAGGCAGGAGGCTCTATCCGTAGGGATGCGACCCAGTGCCTCCCTGGTCTCAACCGGGTCTTTTCCCAGCCCACAGGGCCTCCCCAGAACCCATGGTGTCATGCTGTCTACTCCGGCCTTCCGGGAAGGTGGCCTTCCTGGGGGTATTTACCTCGGCAAGGAAGGTCCCCAGGATCAGGGCTCTGACCTCAGAGCTCCCCACCCATACCGTAGTCTATAAGATAAGGTTCAGTTGAGACCACACTGGGCCTTCCGGCCCAAGGTGGTTGCCCAGTTTCATTGTGACCAATCATATATTCTCCCTACATTTTCCCCGAACCACACAGTTAGGAGAGGAGAAGGCGGCACTCGCTAAAATGTGAGTGCGGCCCTGGCGTCTGCATCAGATGTACGAGACCGTTCCGGAGAGCGACGCACCTCTTCCTCGCAGCATCTGACCAAAGGAAAGGTTCACCAGTCGCCGCCCGGCGCGTTTTCCTTGTGAATAACTTCCTGCATTGCCTTCTACTATGAGCAGGTGAAGGGGCCACAGCTCACCCTATAGAGCTCGAGTGCCACCTACAGTCTTCCTAGTGGAAGTGCTAGGGCAGGGCATCTGCAGAGCAGCTGCCAGGCTGGCGGTACACACCTTCACATCCCACCATGCCTCTGTCCAAGGCAATGGAAGAAGTGGGCTTCAGCAGAGCTGGATTGCAAGCAGTTCACCGCTAACTCTGGCCCACCTCCAAGGGACTGCTTGTTAGTCACCTAAAGTGGAACGGGTGTGAGCAAGCACTCCAAGAAGAAAACAAGATTACTTACCTGTAACTGATATTCTTTGAGATGTGTTGTTCATGTCCATTCCACAACCCACCCCCCCATCCCCACTGCCGGAGTTGGCAGAAAGCAGGGACTGAGGGGGCGTAGGGCCGTCAGCGCCACATATACCGCGGCATGTATGTGGGACTCTAGGGGGCACCGGAGCTGGCCCTACAGGATCTGCTAAGGGGAAGAAAGTTCCGGTAGTCGTGCACAGAGGTGTGCACACACCTATAGTGGAATGGACATGAGCAACACATCTCGAAGAACATCAGTTACTGGTAAGTAACATTGTTTTTCTCTCTTTGTAATGCAAAACGCTGCCGCAACATTTTTGTTTACCCCGTACTTCCCTATTTCCTTATAAATATCAGGTATGGCAAGTCTCACCTTCTCTTTTTGAGCAGAAGACTTCTTGAATGACTTAGAGTTCGAGTGTATACAGGGACTAGCTTTCTTACAACTTTATTGAATGGATGGAGAAATTGAAGGGCATTTTCCACCTAGGTGCTTTGTTAAATAGGGAATAATCAAATAAAGATTTAAACAATCTGAATTTAAAAAAGTCACTTTCCCTTGGCCAGTCAGACCTCACTTCCTTGACCCTTGTGATTTCATACTTTTATTAATTCTCCAGCCAACCATGCAATCTTCCCAAGCAGACAAGACTTGAATTTGTCATGTTTGTTTAAAAAAAAAAAAAAAAAGGCATAAAACACAGATAAAATAATAGATTCTTTAAGTATCAAGAAGACTAAACAGGACAAAAGACCATTTTTTCCTTTAAAAGTCACATTTAAGGAAACCACCATTACTCTTCTGCTTAAGACTGAAACAGGCTGTATCAAATGATACTTCCAACTGTTTCAGCTCAATGAGATCTGCAACAGAAAAACTAGATAAACAGCACTAAGAAGAATTGTACAATTACTAGCTATAACACAAGAATAATGCCCAAGGTGCCCAAACTTTATTTGTGGGCCATAGTGGCAAATCAATGGGGAGACAATGGTGTGGGGAATGGACATTGACCAAATTTGACCAAACCCTTATTAAAAAAATACCATGAAATCTTCAATGTCTACCCAGAACCTCAGTTTATGAGATTTCAGCCAAAAACCTCGTCACAGTACTCTACATGGAATTTTTATCTGCTTCAGGAAGAACTGAGTTGACTTTGCTGTGGTTCACATCCATCTTTATAGGAACTGGAAGTCTAGGAATTGCAAGCTCGTCAGTCCACATCAGCACGGATTTATGATCTATACTAAAGGTCATTCATGCACCAGTGAATTAGAAAGTTTATTAAAGGGAACAGTCTTGCATCAACCTCAGGGCTGGAGCAGCTGACCTCACAGGGCTCACGTTTTCTAATATCTATTTCAGAAAGTTTTCTCTCCAGGTTTTGCAAGTCTGGAATCTGCTGCTCTGCCAGACTGGATCTGCTATGTTGTTCTGCCTTTTTCAAGTCACAGAGGCTAGCAAAAGGTTCCCTTTTCAAGCACATTACAGTCTGCCTTTCAGTATCCTCTGACCCTCGTGAATAGCATCAACGTTGCTGCCCAGTCTTCAGAGACTATTCTGAGGGACAGGGTTCTCCTCAGCCACTCACACTGAGGGCTACTTTCCTCAGCATTGTTTGCCCCTCTTGCTTGCTCTCCATTTTGGTAGATAAAAGGCCTCTGTGAGGGTCACTGTGAAGTTCAGGGGCTCCTTAGACTAGAAGCTTTAGCTCATCAAGCTGTTGAGTAGGGCCCAAATGGTAGTAACTCAGAGGGCTCTCTTTTCTGTGTTGAGCTTCATGTGATGGCAACTACCCTCTATACCTTTGTAGAGAGGTTCCCAATGAAACCTGGCAACTGCTGCTTGACAGGGAAGGGACCAAGATATCCAACCAAGTCAGTGACATAGTTAGGTCTAGAAACATGATATTTTCGGTAATTTTTGGAAGTATTTTATATTTAAAGATTTTTATTTCTCTTGACCCTTAGGCATGGACTTGTGGGAATTAACACACCTGGCTTTACAGCCCAAAACATACAAGAAATAGTCCTAAAAGAAAGCTTTAGAACTCAGAAATATTCCTAAAATAGTTCTGTAATATACCTAGCATATACAGACTACATGATGGTGTGGTATTACAGTCTACTGGCTCACGCTGAGATTATCTATATTACTAACTTTCATTTTGTGATTAAAGCAACCATTCAAAAGTCATGCTGATAACATCAGCATGTTGATATATGTGATGGGATAATTTTATATTATCTACACACACAGATATTGGTATATAATGAAGGGCACTATAATCAACTACAGTCCAAGTGTTGGCAGAGGGGTATCATGAACTAGTACTTTAATACAGTTTTCATTTTGTGATGAGAGGTTTAAAAGTAGAAGGGAATTCTACTCAGATAAAGAAACTAAAAGCTAGGAGAAGTGCCCTGTTCAGTCAAAGAGGCAGACCAGAGTAGAGCCCTGTGTGGGACTATATTTTTAATCCTGCTCCAGCACCATCTCGCAATACCCATTCTCACTTGCTCTTGCATTGCTTCTTGCATATTTATCCTGCTCCCACCTGCAAAAACTTTAGATCCCACAAATCTCTAGTGAGAGACAGATTCCTCCGTTCTACTAAAAAAAAAAAAAAGTCTGTTAATATATTATATATATAAATGGAATTCAGATACAATTTTTATCATTAAAATAAATAAAACGAATCTTGTAAAAATTACTTTAATTCCTGCTATAACATAAAGCAAATCTCTGTCTATCCCTCACTTAAATTAAAGGTTTAAAGTGTTTTCCTGCAAATTACTGCAATCTGTTTTTTTTGCCCAGCAAATCCTGCCTGTAACAAAGTACATTTTACCTAATCCCACTATTATAGCAGCAGAGCTTCCAGGAACCTGTGGGATCCCAGTCCTGCTGCAGGGCTCTGAACCAAAATTTTTCTTTTCCACTGGACAGACACAGATCATGTTGGCTGCTAACACAAGTATCTTGTATGTTCATGGTGAAAAGTTCCAGAGGGGTAGCCGTGTTAGTCTGAATATAGGAAAAACAATGAGAGTCCTGTAGCACCTTAAAGACTAACAAATTTCTGCGGGCATAAGCTTTCGTTGTTTTTGTATGTTCATGGTATCCCATGGCTATCTTTAACTGCCACTTGCAACCTGCAAATCACATCTCAGGAGAGTTTGTACATGACTAGCCAAACACTGTTAAAGAGCTAGACCTGGTCTACACGTACTTTCAGGATTCGGCGGCAGTCGACGGGAGATACGCAAGTGACGTAAAATGCTTGTGTATCTCCCATCGACTTCGCTGCGTCTGTTCCACGGGCTGTCCACATTGCACTGGGCCACTTACTGAGGTGGTTTTCCTCCATTGATTTCTGGATCAACTGAGCGGGTCTACACAAATCACTCAGTCGATCCAGAGACATTGATCTGGCAGCGGCAAATTAGTATAGACCCAGCCCTAGACCCACAACCACAAGAGTCCTTTGGAACTGAGTTTTCAAACAGTGAGCTATATGTAATTCACAATGTTGTAACTGCACACTTAAGAATCAGACTACTTTTCTCCTACCCACCAGTCCTTCTCAATATGACTAAAGAAGCAAAAAGGTGGCAATTTTGATACGTAGTCCAACTCAAGAAGCCTTTATTGATTGTATTTAGCTTTATTTCAATACTAATGAGAGCTAAACTTAAAAGCCCTAACTAAATAAAAAAAATGTAATCAAATTCATAAAGGAATCACACAGACGTGACACTCCAAGTTAAAGAGAAAGGAATGAAGCTCTAAAATAGATAAATCTGCAACATGCCTCCCCCCACCAAAAAAATCCCAAAAATACATTAGAATGGCAAATTATTATTTGATCTACACATAAGGAAATTTCTGTCTTTTTCCTATAGTTTTAGAATCTCAGCAGAGAAAGTCTCACATTTCAAATGAAAATTCAATTACATTATGTTGCTTTGCACTTTTACAGCACCTCCCACCCAAGGTCTCAAAGTACTTCATTGCTGTTAATTAGACTTCAGAGTATTACAGACTGGCAAACTGAAGCAGAGAAATATTTATTTATCCAAACTCACCCAGTGAATCACTAAGGGAGCTGAGTTTTGTTCTCATGAGTCCTGATCCCCAATCTGCTGCTCTAACCAATGGATAACACATAGACACATACTGTAGATGAAATTATGCTAGCATCAATAATCAATGTATGTTTTCTGTCCAATTTTAATTACCAATTAAAGTAAACTACTGCTTCAGTTTTGCGTAACACTGACATGGTGAAAACAGATCAGTATTGATCTGTTTTGCTAGAACTAACTTCTAAGGTCCTGTTGTGCTACAGAATTACCACTTTGGGCAACCAGTTATATTTCAAAATGTATAAAATATAGTTTGTTTTTTACCATGTACAGAGATTTACATGGTATTTTAACTCTGGCACAGCCTTGTGAATTCAGGGCTGTGGAACCATTTGATAATGATTTTGTGCTGATTACAGAAGAAAGAGAAAAGTTGGTTTTAAATGTTCCGGGGACATTACAGTGTTCAGCTGAAATCCCTAACACAGTTGTTTTTATGCATTAGAAAATTCTTAAAGATTTGAGATGTGATATCCTCCTCCCCTTCCCAAAAAAGCAAAAAGACTAGTTCACAGTTGGTAGCTGGGAATTTGCTAACTGAATCCAGTACTTCACATACTCCATGTTCAGCACCAGCCTTAAGATTTGCCAGGTTCTGAGTTTCTGGAAAGAGAATAGCATTCCATAAGTTGTCCCCACACCACTTCAAGTCCTGTTAAAAGAGGTCTGGCCCTATGCTTTCTGCTTCTAGAAAGATATCGAGCCCAATTCTTGACTGTCATGTACCTTGTGTGATCACTTATTCTAGCATAAAGTGGGGATAACATGCTACTAAAACCATATGGAAGCATGTTACACCCACTTTCCACAGGTATAAATAACTACACAAGGGCAGGGCAACTGGAAATCAGACTCCTGTTCTTCAAGTTGCATGTTTTGCATGGGATGTGGGGCTCCAAGAGGCTACTTACTTTGCATGTTTTTAAAGCTGACTCCAGTCAGACTAAAATCAATAAATTAGACTGGGATGTTCATACACACTATAAGGACCTGAGGTAAGGTCCCTGAGATAAAGCCAATGTCTAACTAGCTAGAGAAAAAGTTCTCAGCAGGATAAGATTTAAACACCAAAGCTTTGCTAGGTTTTCAGATTTATTACTGGAGCTGTGGGTTAACCAAAATGATGCAAACTTGCTAGAAGTTTCTGGGTGCATTTCTTCCATGCTAATTCACAGTTACAATATGACAAAACAAATATACAAGCATCATATTTTCCCAGATCCTCTGCCCCAGATATTGATCCATAACTCCATCCTCCTTAACCTAGTACTGAGCCTAACCAGCTCACCTAAATAACTCCTAAGTGGGAGTGCCTCCTTGAAGTCAGAAACCTTTCTAGGTGTTAACTCAAAAAAATCTCATTGCTTTTTGACTCAGTAGGGTCTGCTTACAGGGCTGCCCTGTGAGTGAGTAGATCATGGGGTCCTTTTTGAAGGTGCTGAAAGACCTGTACTTCCTATCACACTCCTCCAAACAGAGAGCAACTGCTCTATTCCATTTACACTTCCAGAAAGAAAGTTCTACTTTTAAAGCAGTGTGACATGAGATCAGGGTAGGGGAACGAATAGGCCACCCCACTCACCACCTTTTAATGAACTAAGCAGCTTGACTCCTTCACACAATGTACCTGGCAACATGTTATGCTGTGGCTCCCCCTAGTGGATATAATAGGAGGATACTGGTATTGTAGCTTTGGTAGATATATTTCAAACTAATAAGGATTACTTTGATTACACTTTGGAAAAATTACTTTAGTGTATATCTTTAGTCTGTCTTTTAGTCACCTGATATTTGTAGTGCTTACTTGTAAAATAAACAACAATGTAAATAATTTTTATGAATAAAAGAAGAAATTTAATTAGGAATGTCTTTTTCTATATTTAAAAAATATTATATGCCTCTAGAAACACAACAATTTTGTTTCTGGATTTTTTTTATCTCACAATAAGTTTATTTAAACTATCAATGAAGTTATCTGCTTGAGGATCTGGATACATTAAGAAGAGCCATCTTACTATGACATTAAATTAATAGTCTAAGTTTGAGGCTTTAATAAATAGCTAGGAAAAATTAATTTTCCCCTGCCATATGGTGAGAGTGTCAATGCCTAATAGTTTGGGATATATTCAGTGTTGACCATTCAAACACACACTCTCCTTATTATATGGTGTAAAATTCTGTGCACCTCATGAAATAAAGACCACATTGGTATCCAAATGTGATGAATGCCAAAGAGTGTGTGTGTGGAGGGGTAATTAATACAAATCTATGAAACACCTGGGCTATTGGGGACTACTGTGCTCTACTGTGTCAAGCAATTTAGAAGTAACCTCAGGAAATCTATTCTCTATGGTGGTGGAGGACCAGGTACAAACCATACTCTTGATCTCTTACAAACATGAAAGATGTAGACTGACTCCTGTTGCCTCATTTTCAGAATAGCATGGATAATGCTTTCAGAGAAAACTGCAAAGCAGTTGGGCTCTAATCCCACAAAAGGATACACAGGAAAGTTGGTGAAGACTTTTGTATAGAAAAAATATATTAGTAGCCTCAAGTAACAAAGTTAATTAAATCCTTTATTTCTTTTACTGGAAGGGCTGGATCAGGAAATCCGCAAACATCTTTTTTTGGTTGAAATTGTTTTGGGCAACTCTACCTGATTACTAGATTAAAGGCCTGATACTACACATCTCATGAGTTTAAATGGGCGTAAGGTACCAGACAGTCCCTGCTGTGTCCCCAAAAAGGCTTGATCAGCCCTTAATATGCTACCTAATAGAGCATCAGCTGCTCCAAATCCAGGTCTTATTCTCAAAATAGATCTAGTGGTGGTCCATTAGAGTACACAGTTTGAAAGGGGGATTTGGAAGTGCACAGGGATCAAACAGGCTAATGAAGAAGGCAGGAAAGGGAAAGGCTAGAATATCAGTCTCCAGATCCTTGACCTGGAACCCACTGAAGTAAATGAGTTCCAAAGGGTAGCTGTGTTAGTCTGTTTTTAGCAAAACAGTGAGAGTCCTGTGGCACCTTAAAGACTAAGGGTACATCTACACTGACAGCGGCAAAGTCCCCGCCATCAGATCGACTTATCTGGATCGACTGAGTGGTCACTGAAGACCCGCTCAATCAATCCAAAAGTCAATGCTGTTAATCCACCCCCTCAAATTGTGTAGCACTGCATTGACTGGAACACAGTTCCCTTTGGCGCACTGCAGTGAAGACAGCGTGCAGAAAAAAAGCACAGCAGTCGACGGGAGTTACGCAAGCTACTCTACATAGCTTGTGTAACTCCTGTCAACTGCCGCTGAATCACCAGGTAAGTGTAGACCAAGCCTAACAAATTTATTTGGGCATAAACTTTCATGGGCAGAAACCCACTTCGTCAGATCCAAAGTGGGTTTCTGCCCACAAAAGCTTATGCCCAAATAAACGTGTTAGTCTTTAAGGTGCCACAGGACTCTTGCTGTTTTCCTGAAGTAAATGAGAGTCTTTCCACTGACTTAATTGAATTTTGGATTGGGCCCTAAACACTCATGCATCAGCACTAGTGATGAATACCAATGGCTGGGAAGCACTGCTATTCTTTAATTAGAAAACAAGCATTTTCAGCAAAAGATAGTAGCATTTTAAAGACAAAATAAGTTGAACACTATAAAGATAATTACAACTATTGTATTAGAAAGGTAAACTGAGATGAACCGCAAAAGAATAACAAGGAATTAAAGATGTTAAATAATGTGTTGTTGTATTTTCATTGCAATTTAATAAATTTTTATTTAATCATTTCCTTCACTGTTGATATGCACTACAAAATACCAAATGGGGGAATACATTATATTAAAAATGTATATGGATTTTGCATTGATATTGATAATAAGTGGTGTTTGAATTACAAAATAACTGATCAACAGTCAACTGCATTAATTGGTGCTATGCACTACAAATTAAATGATTATAAATTAATGTAATTTATAATTGAGTATATGAATTGCAACTTACTTTAATTGACTATTAATAATTGGTACCATTATCAATGAATATTATTGTCATTAACTATTGATTAAATGCATTACAATGCTGAAAGGAAAATCTCAAAAGTTTTCTAGATGACAAACTAATTATTTTGCTATATTTTTGCAGCCTTTGTAGCTGCAGGGAAAATATCGGCTTCTCAGTGAAGACAATGTGAAGGATGCAAATTAATTAAATTAAAATGTAAAAGTCAAAAAAGATTATTAAATAAATAAACTTGCAAAAGGTGAAGATGTAAAAGGATGTAGCAAGCACCTCAGCAAACCAAATAATTAAAAGGAAACAAAATGTTCTCCAAAGGTCAGATCCAGGAATCTGGATGCTGTGCAAGTCATGGGTGTGCCTGCAAATGGGACATGAAATTTAGCTTTGCACTCTTCTGATTTTACTTGTAGTATATGAATAATACTTCGTCTGAATGGAATGTCTGGACTCTGCATGTGTCAATTTTCTCTAGTCACACTAAATAAGTTCAAAGAACACCATGATCTTGAAAATCACATTTTTACATACAAGTATTTTATCTACTGTTGTTATTCTAACTCCTAACCTAAGGCCTTGTCTGCACTAGCCTTTTCCCTTAACATTAACCAGTACATACGGGTAGCAATAATGTAAGTGGTAATGTAGAGATGATGTGTTCTAACCATGGTGTTATCTCAACCTGCTGAAGTATCCAAAAGCAAAGAATTTTGGCCAGAGGATCCACACAGTTGCTAATCCCCTCTAAGATCCCCAGCAATCCCAGCATGGTGCTATGGAGAGAAGCTAGTGTAGAACACTGCATGAGTGGGATGTCCCTGCACACCCTTTCCTAAAGCCTAGCTAATGATGTGTGTGCCAACTCTAGGAATTTTGCTACCTTATGTTAAGTGGAAAACATCTGCCCCACCCAACCCAGTCATTCGTGCAATGAATAGTCATTATTAACCATTCTGGATGATGCTCCCTAACCTAACACATTGCTGTTGTAGGCAACCACCCTTCCTTTATCTTTGAGACAGAAGCAGCCCTGACAAGTTCTACAACAAATATATTTAATTTTAATTACAATTTACTTTTTATGGTTTGCTTCAGCATAGAGATTCAGAATGAAAGAAACAGAGAAAGGAAACCAACAGGACAATATCCAGTTACATAAATGGACAAATAATTGTTGACAGGCCCATATAAGTGGAAGCAAATTGGTATTATCTGCCAGATTGATACAGAGATATAATCCCCGTTTTAGGCCATTAAATACCTGATCAAGCAGGCCCAGAGACAGTAGAACAGGGGTGTCAAACATCTGGCCCCACAGGCTGGATATGGCCCACCAACCTTTCTAGTCCGGCCCCTGGCAGCAGTGTGCACTGCTGTGGCATCTTGCAGCATTTTACTCCTTGGTGGCGTCACGTACTGCCACCAGAGGGTACAATGCTGTGAGATCTGGCGACAGTGCATGATGCCACCAGAGAGTACAACACCGTGAGGTGAGATGTTGCGGTGTCACGCGCTGCCACCAGATCTGTGTACTCTGGCTGCAGCGCGTGAAGTGCTGTATGCACAAGATGCAGGGCTCCAAAAGGAAGGAGAGGGACAGTGTGGTCTTGGGGCATCGTGCAGTACTATACTTCTTAATCACTGATCAAGTCTTTTAATTGTAAAATAGCAGTAGTTGTGGAAGTGAGTTTACTGCAGTTCTTATATCGCTGGTATGTAGCAAATAAAATATCCTACTACATAAAAATGGTTGTGCCTAGTATTTCGATTTCCGGTCTGTATGGCCCACTTGAAGTACATTGAATTCAAATCTGGCCCACCACAGCAAGGGAGTTTGACACCCGTGCAGTAGAAGGTCAAGCAAAAAAGGAGCCAGCTCCTCATTTCCTTGGGGGTAGGGGTCTGGGACAGTCCACAGCAACTGACTTTTTGGGGAGCGGATGTGGAGGTTTGTGCTGCTCCCTGCCTGCCATTCTCCACTGTCCCGCCCCCTGGTCCCCCCCAGCGAGCAGGACCCCAGGTAAGAAACATGAGTGACTTTCTCCCTGGTCGGGATTCCTGGACCGTTGCGCACGGCGCTGCGCAAGCCTCGGCAGCGAGGGGAACAGGCGGCTGGCGGGGCCAGCGAGGTGACAGGACCTGCAGGCACCTACCCCACCACGGCGTGAAAGCGAGCCCGCAGCTGCCGCCAGGAGCGCCGTCCCTTGCAGGCTCGTTCGGCTTTTCAGGCCCCTCTGACGCAGGGCGGGGGTCCTTGCCTCTGGGCAACGGGCCGGGGCGGGCCGGCACAGCCGCCGCTGGCGGGCCGCAGAGCTCAGCCGCGGCCGGTTATGTTGGGGGCCCGCTCAGCGCTTCGCCGCGGCATTGGGAAACCCGGCCCCGCAGCGCCCCTTTGCGGCGCGAGGCCGGGCCGCGGCCGGCTGACGGGGCGCGCGCCGCCCGCCTCCGAAGGCCGTTGTCAGTTGCCTCGCGCGCCCCAGCGGGGAGGCGGCAACGGCCGCCCGGGGCGCGCTCGCGCCGCCCTTTCTGAAGGCGCCTCAGCCGCCTCTGGGCCCGGGCTCTGTCAGTCCCTGGCGCGTGCCCGCCCCGCTGTCGGAATGTTGGCCGTCCTCGCGAGCCTCAGCGCGGCTGCGCGACTCCCCCCTCCTCCCCCTCTCACCTCGCCGAGCGCCGGTGGCGGTGCGGGACGGGCCGGGGCAGCCGGGCTGGCGCCAGGAGAGTCCTGCGGCCGGTGAGCGAGGGGACGGGGGATGACGTCTCGAGGCCCCCCTCCCGGGCCGCTCCCCGTGTGCGGCGGTGGGGGCCGCCGAGCCGTGGCGCGCTCTGGGGGCCCGAGCTGCTTCCTTTTGGGTCCGGCCGTCGGTGCCCGCGGGGGGAAGGGAGCGGCTTTCTTTCGGGTCCGCCCCGCCCTGGGTGGGCGTCTGTGGCAGATTCCCCGCGACCTCGGATGGCTTCGCCTGCCCCCGGGGGTTGGAGTGGCCCTAGCTGTGGCCCTAGCTGTGACCCGCGGACGCTGCTGCTGCCTGGGTGTCCCGGCCTCCCGGCCGTGCTCCGAGGGCGGCAGGCTGCGTCTCTCCGGCGGGGGGGACGGGTGAGGGGCGAGGTGTGCGGGCCCTGAGGGTGTGGGGCCGGTCTGCGGGGCCGTGTGTGCGCCCTGGCTCAGGGCAGCCGCGGGAGGGCGGCGCGGAGCTGGAGTGGCATGGCAAAGTTGCTCTACTCTTCAGCTGGGGGGGAAGAGTTAGGTGCAAAGATTACTCTCTTCCCCTCCTAGGAAAAGTGAAGTCACTTCCGAAGCCCAAAGTTAGCAAAGCAGCAGTCTGCTTCATCTGTCTGCGAGTACGAGGAGCACAAACGCTTCAGTGACACACACCGCAAAACCCTTCGGTCCGCATGGCCACAGCTCCCTAAAACTTAACCCCAAATAGGGAGCCTTTCTCTGAAGGAGTGAGACTCGGCAGGCCTGCTGTACTGTACGTTTCTGAAGTGTGGCAGGTACTTTACTCACTGTCCAGGGTTCGAGAGGGCTGGGCTCTTCAAGTCTGATTTTCGTGTCTGTCAATTGCTTTTCATATGTTCCTTTTCTTAGCAAGGGATTCTGAGTGTGTCTTCTGTTTTGAGCTATAGAAAAGATATGAGCTTTTTTCTTAAAAGGAACAGCCAGGAAAACCCCTTCTATTTAAAAGGAACTTGTGTAGAAACATCTCTCTAGTTCTCATTGTCAAGCTTTAGTTTTGTGATATTGATGACATGATGCCAAATCCAAATCTGACTTTACTAAAGAGCAACTGCATCTCTTATCTTCTTCATAAACTTCCTGCCTGGTAGGATGCAAAACAACATAATCTGTTCTCTGCAAACCCATGCAACCCCACGGAAGCTGATATGGCCTGAACTAAAGTGTTCATTTAATTTAAGCAAACTCCAAAGTCCTGCATGTAAATGTGCTGCATGCTGTGGGGACTTAAAATTCACTTTATCCTGTATGTAAAACCATCTGCAAATTATTGTAACAGAGTGCTTGTGTACAAATAGGTTTTCAAAATACTTATTTGCCTTTTTAAGACATCTGCATATATTGAAGTTTGGTGTTGGTGATTTACATGTTAATGCCCCAATTCTGCAGACATCCTGTGTACGTGTGCTTAACTTCATGCGTTGTGAGAGTCTTCAGAAGTTAAGCACATGTATCAATCCCTGCAGGACTGGGGCCAAAACTGTTTGTGCAGCACATTTGGATTCTATGGTACATATGACATAATTAAACATCAAATTATGTTGGTATGAGGTAAATTTGCAGTTTGAACTTGAATGGGCCTGAAATACTGATTTGAGTTGTTGGCGCAGAATTGTCTGAACAGTGTTTCTAAAAGCTGAAGCTAAATCTGAAAACTGATGGAAATACTTAATATTTTTAATTAAAACCTCGTAGAGGTATGGTGGAATACTGAGCCTCATTTTGTTTAGAGGGCAGAATTCTATTTTAAATTTTGGTTCATATGCTAAGGTGTACATTTAGAGCCACATGCTACCGGTGCCTGCACCGAAGTTTCCAATGATGTCAGTAAGAGGCCTGCACAAAGATCAAGGTATAATGTGGTATTTATGTTGTAACTAAACTTTTACTTACCATCATTATTAGTTCCTTTTTTTGCTTTCAGTGTCACTGAGTGGGAAAATGTACTTGCCCTTGCAGCCACCTATACTTCTGACCCTTGTTCCTCTTCCTTCCCTATACTACTTTTGCTCCAACTTTCCTATCTTTATGCATCTGTCTTTCTTCCCTCTGCATTTCTTTCCCATTTCCTTTCTCTCAGCTTTGCTCTCACTCCCCTCCCGCCACTGCATCTCCTAAATTAATGAATAATGTTGACTTCTAAAGTGTTATCATTAGGCTTTATATCGTTAACATCCTAGTGAGATTAATAGGGCAAGAGAATTCTCAGTCATTGTTTCAGCCTGTCTGCAGATTCAGGAAGAGAACAGTATATCAGTTAAACTGTCAGTTATGAGCTAAGAATATCTTTGCAATTGGTAGGGCAACCACCTTTGCTTTTACTGAAAACTCAGATTTTGTAGAATGAGAATATTCTATATGGGCCACACAAATATACAAAGTGGGGCAGATCCAACCCTTGAGCTGGTTGTTTGATTTTTTTTTTTATGACATATTAGGCAACTTAAACGTAACATCCTTATATAATTATGACATTTGAAACCAGTTAATTCCATTAACTATCCAGACATCATCAGTTTCCTTTCTTTTCTGGTAGTGGTATAATTCAACCTGTGCTTCATTGGCATTTGTTTAGTATGTTTAGTCACATACTAGTTTAGTTTGTTTAGTCACTTGTGAATCTGTCTTTCCCTTTTTTTTTTGCCTGCATAGATCCTTGTTCTTGAAAGATATTTGCAAGCCTTAAGTAATCTAGCCAGCAGCACCTCCTGGGTCACGTACTCTTGCTTTTCCGTATTACACGTTTGAACCTGAGAATACAAAAAGATCTCTTTCTCAAATGCTTGTAAGCGGGGAGGGTCCAGCCTGAGCCCAAAAGTCTACACAGCAGTTTTTAGCCCTTCAGCCTGAGCCCCTCAAGCCTGAATGAGAGGAACAGGGCCAGCCATGGCTGCACCATGGGTCTTTTATTTCAGTGTAGATGTTCCCAAAAACTAAATGCCACTCTTCCTTCTTGGTGGTGTCCTCTGGGCTTTTTTTCATTTCCTAGGATGTTTAGTATTAGCTAATATTTTTTTTAATGTAAAGGTATTTTTAGTTAGTTTCCCATTAGTGCAGGTATTGTAGTCTTAACTCTCCTGGGTTCTTCTGTTTGCAGCCTTGTTTCCACAAATATGGACTTAATTTTGATTTCATTCCCATTGTGTTGCCCCTTCTATGCAGTTAGGCCTATTGGTATCTGTAGAGCTCATGGCTGATACTGGTAAGAAAACTAGCTTTTGACTTAGTGGTAAAGCTAGCATTGCAAGATGCAAAGATTACTTTGTCCAATGTCTAAGAAATATTGTGAAGAGCACAGTCCCAACCAGTGCTTTTTCTGTTTTTTCTTCACTCTAAGAAAAGGATCAGGAGGGCCTTCTCAAACTTTTTCTTAATAGAGGCTCCTGTAACACAGTTGACTAGAGTAGTGTACTCAGCAGTGTCGATGAGCTATTCAGTCTGGACACACATCACAAGTAAATTAATCGTGTGCCGTGTTGCAGCCGTCATGGTTCCAAGATATTGGAGAGACAAGGTGGATGGGCCAATTCTCTCACCAGCAGAAATTGGTCCAGTAAAAGATGTTATCTCACTCACTTAGTCTCGCAAGGAAGCTACTTGTCATTTAGAAATAAGAAATACATCATTCATGAGTTTCTAACAAACAGTGTAAAAATTAAGAATCTGAATAAATGTAAGTTAAGCTATATAATTGCTTAAATAAATGTGGTACAGCTATAATGTATCCTCCTGGTTATCAAAAAGAAGTAACATATTTAGTATAAAGGCTATATTTATTTGCAAATCATCTTGTTTTAATGGTTACCAACTGGTGAGAATCAACCTCCCTTTAGGAAAATAACTAAATTATTAAATTTAAAACAAGATTAAAATCAATTATTTAAATTAAGGATGCCTGCTTTCTACTTTAAATTATGATTAAAATTGGTGATTTAAATCACTCTACCCTGCCTCTTTTATATGTCATAGAGCAAAACAGGTAACATACCTATTATTTATCCTTTGCAGTTAAATTTGAAAGTGCTCTCCCACAAATTAGGACATCAAGGGAATATACTCTTTTAGAGCATTGGTTGGGAAAAATGTGAGATGGGTCTGGACTTGAATGACTCTGTTGTGTGTTTAAGCATGTCGTGACCATAAATAAGAGAGAACTACTCCCTTGGACTATAGCTGCTCCCCAGTGAGATAGATGTTCCTGTGGGCCCACAGACAAGAAAGCTGCTTAAGTGTGGACAGACCCATTGGTAGGTGTCTCTAAATTAACCAGCTATGACTCAGACCTAGAATGAGGCATGCAATAAAATACATGCTTTAGTTAAACCAGAGTAATGGACTTGATTCAGAAATTACTGGGAGACATAGTATGGCCAAAGTTATACAGGAGATCTGACTTGATGATCATATTGGTCCCTTGAAGACTTAAAATATATGTGGAAAATTGAAAGGGAGGTTGTTTGTTTGTTTGTTTGTTTTTTTTTTTTTTACTATTGATCAGATTTTCTCTAAACTCTGTTAAAATTATTTGGAATTAATGATGTAATTTAGTTGTGGGAACAAACAGTGAAACACCAGGTTTGGATGATAAGGTGATAATGTGAGTCTAAAATGAGTGACATAGCTTGTACTGAGGTACAGATGAAAGACACCAATAGGAAATATGAACTATAGCGTAACTATTTTTGTAACAACTAAAAGGAACAATATCAGGTAGCAACTTTATTAAACAGTTTTTTGTGGACACTTGCTTGTCTTTTGGAATGCTATAAATATAATCAAGGCTGCAAGTACTTGTGATTAAATAAGAAATTGAGTAATACAATCAATACAACAGCCCTTTATCCTGGTATTAAATTGGCTTCCTCTACATTTTCAGCATTCTAGAAGTGATTTTTAATTGATGCATAACTCCATTGTAGAATTCACCAGGGATGAAACTGAAGGTTTTGGTAGTTGAGTTGTATGGTATGGAATCTGGGGAGGTATCGGAGACATTTTGGGATGAGTCCATTTGCCATTTAGACTCATAGACTCATAGGTCAGAAGGGACCAATATGATCATCTAGTCTGACCTCCCGCACAAGGCAGGCCACAAAACCCTACCCATACACATTTATAACAACCCCGAACCCATGACTGAGTTATTGAAATCCTCAAAAGTGAGATTTGAAGACCTCAAGCTTCAGGGAATCCACCAGCAAGCGACTCATGCCCCATGCTGCAGAGGAAGGCGAAAAACCTCCGTGGCCCCTGCCAATCCGCCCCGGAGGAAAATTCCTTCCCGACCCCAAATATGGCGATCAGCTAAACCCTGAGCATGTGGGCAAGACTCACCAGCCAGCACCCAAAAAAGATTTCTCTGCAGTAACTCAGTTCCCATCCCATCCAGCATTCCCACAGACCATTGAGCAGACTTATCTGCCGATAATCCAAAATCAATTGCTCAAATTAAACTATCCCATCATAACATCCCCTCCATATACTTATCAAGCTTAGTCTTAAAGCCAGATAAGTCATTTGCCCCCACTACTTCCCTCGGAAGGCTATTCCAGAACTTCACTCCCCTAATGGTTAGAAACCTTCGTCTAATTTCTAGTCTAAATTTCCTAATATCCAATTTGTACCCATTCGTCCTCGTGCCTATAATAGTACTAAACTTAAATAATTCCTCTCCCTCCCTAACGTTAATCCCCCTGATATATTTATATAGAGCAAGCATATCCCCCCGGAGCCTTCTTTCGGCCAGGCTAAACAAGCCAAGCTCTTTGAGTCTCCTTTCATAAGGCAGATTTTCCATTCCTCGAATCATCCTAGTAGCCCGTCTCTGAACCTGTTCCAGTTTGAATTCATCCTTCTTAAACATGGGACACCAGAACTGCACACAATATTCCAGGTGGGGTCTCACCAGCGCCGTATATAACGGCACTAACACCTCCTTCTCCTTGCTGGAAATACCTCGCCTGATGCATCCTAAAACCGCATTTGCTTTTTTAACAGCCATATCACATTGGCGGCTCATAGTCATCCTGTTATCAACCAATACCCCAAGGTCCTTCTCCTCCTCCGTCGTTTCCAACTGATGCATCCCCAACGTATATGTAAAATTCTTATTATTAATCCCTAAGTGCATGACCTTGCACTTTTCACTATTATATTTCATCCGATTACTATTGCTCCAGTGTACAAGGTAGTCATTTAAATTGCAATCTTCACATTTCAGGCTTCTTAATCCAAAAAATTCTTATTTACTAGATCGATCTTTTTTGCTCATAATTTGTGTCAAGCTGTATTTGGATGGACATTAGAATTAAATTAAAAATGCATGATAACAGGATTTTAATTTTTTTCTGAAATAACTGTGTTGGATATGTAAGAAAAAAGTATATTAAAAGAGGTTTTGCATTTAAAGCTAACTGATGTATTAAGCAAAGGAATTATCTGTTAGTGAATTCAAATGGTTGTCTCTGATCACCATGTTGTTTAAGCCTTTAGAGATAGTAGATCTCATTCTCCAAAATAAGACCAGGTCTATGCTACCATTTACTTCGGTATAACTTGCATCTCTCAGCAGTGTCAATAAGCCACCCCTCTGAATGACATAAGTTACACCGACCTGAGCACTGGTGTAGACAGAGCTATGTTGACAGGAGAGCTTCTCCCACCAAGATAGCTACCGCCTCTCACGGAAGTGGATTTATTATGCGAACAGGAGAGCTCTCTCCCATCAGCATAGAGTGTCTTCACCAGGTGTGTTACAACAGTGCAGCTGTTTCTAATGTAGACTAGCCCCTAGTTTTTATTCATCGATTGGAAGAAGAAAACAAGCTTTCTTGTTTTTTCAGCTCCCACTCAGTCTCTTAACCTTGAATGAACTAGCATGTGAACTGAAATGAAGAAAGTATTCCCTCTGCTCTTGAAAAAGGCTGTCAAAAACTGGTTTAGCTCTTCAACAAACCATGATTCCAGCTGATTAGCCAATGATTGCCACCAGCTCAATGGTTTGACTTTCTTTAAAACTTGAGCAGCAAACAAGTAATGGTAGGATATTCTTTTATTTAATTTTTAATGTAAACCATTTTAATAGATTATAATAAATTTAAGATTTAACACAGTTCTTATAACTGTAGATTAAATTTTAAGTAACTTTATATTTTGAGAAAGAAAAATTATTTAATTAGAAGAATCAGATGAAAAATCCACTCTGATCTCCATTTACTGTAGCTAAAAACTTAAATCCATGTACAGTAAGGGTAATCTTTAATTAGACTTTCAATCAGATGGGAGTCACTGAAGTGCATAGGGCACTGTTGTCATTACTACCACTCTCTGGAAAGCTCAAAAGGGATGCTGCTACATTCAGTAAAAATAGAATATTAAGCCTTATGGACTTTTTTGGGATGGGTTGGTAAACAGGTTAAAGATTTAAATTTGACCATTTGCAGACTTGAAGGTGCTCAGATGCCATGGTAATAAAACCTTATGAAAAAAAACCCTAATGAAATGTTAACTTAAGAGGTATGAGAGGTTCCCTTGAAGTCCTGAGGGGTTGATTTTAATTCAGAGGATCCCACCCAAATATTATGGGTTCTTGAATACATTAACAGTGACACTGCATCCGAATCTCTTAGTGCTTTGTAATCTTTGAAGCTATTAGGTAACCATTTGAGTCTAATTGGAGGCAGAAGTATTTTACATAGCTAACATTGTTTTGAGTGACTACATTGCCCCATCTAACAAATGATGAATGATTCTTAACTTCTAGACCTTCAGGCTGTTGAGCTGGGCTAATAGGCTGCAATTTTAATTCAAGCATAGTAAGACTCTTCTTACACATGGTATGTCAATTCTATGTGTTTTAGGAACACGATGGCAAATTTTTCACAGGAAGGATGCATATCAAACATCTGTATGCATGGGTAATTCAGCGGTTGATAAGTAAGAATTTTACATTTTCTTTTGTGCTTTTGACTTCTAGAGGAAAACACCTTATTTAAGGATTGACTTCTGTTGTGAATAAGGTGCCTAATTGTGTCTGAAAACATCCCCAATGTCTCAATAACACCTGATAAATACTTTTGTAGTAGGTGGTTTGTCTCATGTTGCTTTGCTTTTAAATTAACAAACTAGAAATATTTAAAAACACTGATTGAAAGATACAAACATTTCAGTTTGTTGCTAGCTGAATATATTTTATTAAGCACAAAAGCATCTTATAAACTGTAGCCTATACTATGGAGTATCATAAATGTGAAACTTGGATTCTGTTTCCATTCTGAACAAAAATAATAGCACTTGGTCTTGAAAAAGCTATAATCTTGCCCTTCCCTCTCTCCTGGAAACTATTCAAATTAGTTAGAGGTTTCAACTTGAATACTTACCTACTGCATAAGCAATAATCAAGAAAGCAAGTTTATTTCTTTGATCCCTATACTATGTGTAAAATGTTAGTTGTGGTTTTTCTTTAAAATACATGACTGTACAAAAATGGCTTTATTAGCAATGGACTCTGGGGTCCGTATTTTTTGTCCAGGGTTGCTGTATCAAGCGTGTTTAAAAAAAATAACTGCCAGCCCTGCAAACTTAACGTAGGCTGAGGGTCATGCTGGGTTTGTTCCTTTTCTTGCATCATGCTCTCTGAATGTAAAGACGGCTGAGAACAGGATGCTAGTTGGTGGTCTGAAGTCGATACTTTCTTTCTCGTTACAAAAAAAGTCCTGAGCCTGCCTTTTATCAGGTTCAGGATTAATTTTAAAATAAAAATTAACTCAGGAAACTACAAATCTAAATAAGATCACACAAGGAAGTTTGATGGAGCATGTTGTTGAACTTAGGTCTCTCCCATGCTAGGCTAGCACATCCTAGATCCCAACTGTTAGCTGTACGTCTCTTTTTTTGTTAATTCAGTGATGAATATGTTGCATATTTATAGTATAAAGAAAACAGTAACATTCTGTTTAGGCAAACTCTTTACTTCCACTGTTGTCAGACAATCAGGAAAATATTTTTGAAAAAAATGATCAACAGATGAGCTTCATTCCTTGTTTGGAGCACTTCTGGGTAGTGTATCAAAGGGCTTGATATCAGTTAAAAACATAATAGCACTGTAGGGATTTTTTTTTATGTGCAGAGAGGTGGGGGCTTGCCTGATTTCTGGTGTAGAATTAGCATTTTAAGATCTCTAAAGGTGATTAGTAAGAGATTTGTCCTTTGGCTCTACTGTTTACATTCTGTTTCAGTCCCATGTTTCCTTGTCTTCCCTGCCATATATTAATTTTTAACCTTCTCTGTACTTGTAGGATGTCACTGCCTTTACAGATAGAAGCTGTACTGGTTTATGCATGTTACACAGATATCAGATAAAGATATATTCTTCCCTTAACCATAGTTGATCCCATCTGTGAACACTTCAAATGATAGCTTATGTTAACAATATAGTACTTCCAGAAAACCGAGAAACTCCTATTTGAATCCTTCTCGAAGATGAAGAAGTAGTTCACCACTTCACTGGAAAAAGAACCCTCTGAAGACAAGTGCTAGAAAATTCAATATTTTAAAATTCTTTTGATCAGTATGGTCAGTACTGCTGCTTATCTCTCTCTCTCTCTCTTGGGCACTGACCCAGGTAAGAGCCCTGTGCAGGGGAGAAAAAGAAGTTGACATATCAAAGGAAGTCTTTTGCCAAATCCAGGAAGGCAATTAGGTTGGAAATTCCCTTTACACTTAAAATTTCTGTTGGGTTCCCTTGCCTATTGGTGTGACCCCTTCATTCCCCTCTTTGAATCTCTGCACTTGCTCTCTTTCCCTGTATAATATGCAAGAATCATGCCCTAGCCTTCAAGGTCCTTTAGAGCTTTACACACTTAACTGGTCTGCCGTTGTCCTTCATTATGTTGATGTCAAGCATCATATGGGCGGGAGAGGGAGTAGTGGTATTAGTCTTCTATACTTCACCCACAAACCAAGTTTGATTACTTGGAGAGACTTCATTCTCCGTAGACTGCAGATATACAAAATACAATCTTGTTCTGGTGGGATCCTCAGGCTTGGCTTTATGTTGGTGAGGCTTGAGTGCTTTCCTGGGCACCTTGAAGGTTGGGCTTAGCTCTCCTTCAGATGGGCTCAGCTGTCCCTATTGGTATTTTGTGCTTGATTACCCCTTGTGGGGCATATGAATGCCCCTCTGGACTATGTTGTATATCTTGGTCTTGGCTCTTAGTGAAACTTGAGTACCTTTTCTGACTCCACTCCGGTTCATTGGTTCCATGTGTCAGACTGGTATCTGAAATAAATGGATAAAACTTTCCCAAGCCACATTCTTCTCATCCAAATGTGATTATGAAGATCTGCATAAATGACTGTCTGTTGATTGTATACTTAGGTCAACAGTGTAACCATTTATTATGGGAACATCCAGGGGCATGCACAGGAATTTAAATTTGACCATTTTCAGAGGGGCACATTTTGTGCCCCTGTTTCCCCACCCTTCCCAGTCCCTGGCAGGCTCTTGCTTATTCGGCTCCCCTCTCCCCCCGTAAGCTCCCAGGGCTGGGAGGCAGTTGCTTGCCCTGGGGATGGAGGAGTTTCTTATCCCCAGTGATTATTGGTGGGGGGCATGCCCCAGGTTCCTCCCCGTGCACACCCCTGGGTACATCTACAATGATACTGTGTCAACCTAATTACATCCACATTGACTCTGCCACTTGAGGAGGTGGAGTCTTTAAGTCAGCAGAGCGGGGCATTTATGTCAGTCGTATTGAAATTGTAGTGTAGACACATGGTTAGGTTGATGTAAGCTACCTTGCCCTCCCCCCCAGTGTCATCAGCCTCTTTGTCAGCTTTTTCCACACTGTTTTCTCTGACACTGGCCTTTATGCCTGAGGATGCTGACCCTGCCACTTATGTTGCTCTGTTGATTGTCTTGATTCTGTGTAGTTGTCATTTTATTGAGGGCATGTCTACACAGCAGAGTGAAGTCGATTTACTTTAAATCAACTTTCACCCACCAATTTTATTTTATTTTTTTAGAAGTTGCAGGAGTGTTTTTCACACCACGCTTCTTGCACTAGGCTCGTGTGTCCACACTCACCACACTTGGGTCGACATTCAAAGCAGTGCACCGTGGGTGGCTATCCCACAGTGCAACTAGCTGTGGAAGTTGTTGGGAAGATGAATATCATCTGATGATGCTGTGCTCCTTCCCCACTCCCTTCTTGCCCCAAACAAACAGGAAACGGGTTTTCGCACCGTTTGTTTATGCTGCGTGGTCACCATTACTACAGAGACATGGAGCCCAATCAACTCTGCACTATTATTGTGATCATTAGAAATACATCACGGCTTATCCTGGAGCATGTTCAAAGGCAAGAGAGAACCTGAAGCGCAGACAACAGCAATGTCACTGAGGCTGCCCTGCTACAAGCCATAGAGCAGAACAATTCTCAGTTGCTGCAGACTGTTACTCATCATTTGCAGTCAGTGGAGTGCTGGTTCTGGTCCCGGGAAACAAGCACAGACTGGCGGGACCACATCGTTATGAAGCTGTGGGATGACGACCAGAGGCTGCAGAACTTTGTGTGGAGCTATCCTGGCCCTGAACCATGTGAATACTCACTTGAGTCCAGCTCTGACAGTGGAGAAGCGAGTGGCCATCGCTCTTTGGAAACTGGCAACCCCGAATGGTTACTGGTCAGTTGGGAATCAATTTAGAGTTGGTAAATCTACAGTGGGGGCTGCTGTGATGCAAGTGTGCAGGGCCATCAATAGACTTCTGCTCCAAAAGGTAGTGACTTTGGGAAATATACAGAACACTCTAGACAGGTTTGCCGCAGTGGGTTTCCCAAACTGTGTGTGTGTGTGTGTGTGGGGGGGGGGGCGGCGGCTATTGATGGCACACACGTCCCTATCTTAGCACCTGACCACCTTGCAACAGAGTACATTAACTGCAAGGGGTATGTTTCAAAGGTGTTGCAGGCCCTTGTGGATCACAGGGGTTATTTCACCGACATCAGTGTGGGATGGCCTGGAAAGGTGCATGATGCACGCATGTTTAGTAACTCAGATCTGTTCATGAACATGTAGCGGGCACTTTTTTCCCAGACCGAAAAATTAACATTGGGGATTTGGAAATTCCAATAGTGATCCTGGGGGATTCTGCCTACTCCTTGCTCTCTTGGCTAATGAAGCCTTACACCAGGCACCTCGAAAGCAATGAGCGTTTCGAAAACAGGCTCAGCACTTGCAGAATGGTGGTGGAATGTGTGTTTGGGTGTTTTAAAGTCCAGATGGAGAGATCTCCTTACTAGGCTAGACAAGAGTGAAAAAAGCATCACATCAGTTCTATCTGTGTGCTGCGTTCTTCATAATGTGTGTGAAGTGAAGGGGGAAAAGTTCCCCCAGGGTTGGGCTATGGAGGCAGAAAGGCTGGCCGCAAATTTTGAGCAGCCAGATGGCAGCAATATGCTCAGAGCCAACTGTGGAGCACTTCACCTTTGGGAAGCATTGAAAAACCAGTTCTGCAATGACCCGCAGTAATTTTTTCTGTATGTTTTGTGCCTTTCTTTTCCATTCTCTCCCACCCTCAAACATCAATGTCAGCACCCTCCAATTCCCTCCCAAAGGAAGTTGTGAATTAATAAAGATACATGTTTTGTAATGCTGCAAAGTTTTATTTATTAATATTACTTGGGGGGGGGGAGTATTAATTCATAGTTTCAAGCAAGTGTGGTTGCTTGCAGTTCAGTTTTTAGCGGTGCCACCGCATCCTTCTGCTTGCCTCTATCGGGGTGGAGTGCAGCACATACTGCAGCCTGCTCAATCTCCTCCTAGACCGCTTGGGAGGGGGAGAGGGCAGCAAAACATTAGGCAGAGAAGCATTCTGGAGGGGCTGCAGAGGGACTCTGTCCTGCTGCCGCTGTTCCTGGAACTCCACAAGATGCCTGAATATGTCAGATTGATGCCACATTGTTCGCAGCATTTCCTGCTGCGTGCTGTGCTCGTGCTCCTTTGCAAGTCTTCGATGCTCCATGTCCATATCCTGTTTCTGGGACAAGGACATCCTCCACGCTCAGAGCTCTGTCTCTGCGGCCTCAGAGGTGTTCGTGAGCTCGTCAAACATCATTCCGCAATTTTATTTTCCTCTTTCTGATCTGGGAAAGTCTTTCTGCAGCACTTCTGGAAGGGGGGGGACCAAGGCTGAGGTGTCTAGAGAAAGACAATAAATGCACAATGTTGCCATTGTTAGCAGACCCAAAGAAGTGGAGCAACTGCTACAATGTAAAAAGTACTCCTCTTCCTGTGCACAAGGCTAAGCCAGATCCACGTTCCATTCTGAAGATCTCGGAAGAGTCGGGTCAATTTGCTGTTACAGAGATGGTAAACTGGGGCCCTTTAATCTGTTTGAGAGAGGCTTAATTATCGTTAAAAACCACAGTCCAAAATTAATGTATGAAAAGGGTCACCAGGCTCCCCGGTTACATTCAAAGGAATAGTTTGGGAGGAGGTGGCCAGAGTTAATCAGAGGACACTGCAGGTAAGTTGTATTGTCAGATCGCTTTGGAAAGTTAAGTGACCCATTATGTCAATAGAAAGGGGACTAGAGGAGTACAGGGTATCGACTGTTTAGCTTCGGTGCTGTAAATGTGTGCCGTCTTCCCTATGTGACCATGAGCAATATCAGTCTTCTGAGGAAAGGGAAGGTTTGCTGCATGCATCGGGGTACAGGCCTGGCCCTTACGTTGGTGTGCTGTGTTCTGCCATGATACTGGCTCAGTTAATTGCAGCATGGCATGGAAAAGTATCCTGGCATAGCGGAAGAAACAAGGCTGCCCTCCCCAGAAACCTTGTGCAAAGGGTAACAGATTATCTACATGAAAGTTTCCTTAAGAGCTCAACAAATCATTCTCAGAGCATACCTCTGCACATAAATAATCTGTTCCAGGAGTAACCCTCCAGTCAAGTCTGCTAACACCCAGATATCCCCCTCCCTCCGAATAAAAAGGGCATTTCAGAGATTGGATTGGGGACATAACCTTGAAGAAGGAAAAAAAAAAAAAAAAAAAAACTCACCAGATGTGCCTTTCCTGGGATCATGATCATTAATGCCGTCGTGTGTGTTGCTGGACTGCTCTGGGGTCAAGAATAGGTCTTGGCTGTCTTGGAGAATGGACACCCTGCTCTCCTACACCCTGCTGTCTCCTCCTCATCTACAGAGTCCTCATCGTTCTCCTGGGACTGTGATCCCACGAAGGTATTGATGCTGCGTGGTGGCACTGTGGTGGGGTTGCTGCCGAGAATTGCATGCAGCTCCTTGTAGAAGTGGCATGTTTTGGGTGAGGAGCCAGAATGGCTGTTAGCTTCCCTAGCTTTCTGATATGCCTGCTGTAGCTGTTTGATCTTCATGTGGCACTGCTGCGCGTCCTTGTTGTGCCACTTCTCCAACATGCCCTGGAATATCATACCATATATGTCAGTTTCTTTTGCTGGCTCTGAGCTGAGCCATAACGGACTCCTGGCCCCACAGACTGATCAGATGTAAGATCTCTGGTTGACTCCATGCTGGAGTGTGTTAGAGCCTTGCAATCACCATGATGAGTTCAGCTACAAAGTTCTCTCCATGCTGGCTGCACAGGAAATGAAAATTCAAAATTTCCCGGGGCTTGACAGGAGGGGCTATTTCCTGTTTGCCTGGCCATGTAACAGCTGAGTGTGAATGTCCAGAGCAGTCACAACGGGGTATTATAGGATAGCTCCCAGAGGCCATTAATGTCAAATTACATTACGTTCTGTGTACACTGATGCAAAATCAACCTATTAAATTTGAATTACGCGCTACGCCACTTGCAGAGGCAGTTTCATTCGGTAAATTTTTACCATGCTTTAAATCGATGGAACTAATGTGCCAGTGTAGATGCATGCTTAAGGAGTTTGACATAAGTGACGTTATATTGACCTCCATTGCCAGTGTAGACCAGGCCTAAGTTCTGTCTTCATCAGGGTCTTCCAGGCCAGAAAAGACCTGAATTTCTGGGATGTAAAACAAGCAGACTTTTTTTTCCTTGGGCTAAAAGACAAAACCTTTATATCTGATTTATACATCATAGAGAAATAAAAGAAGAGTATACGAAGACCAATTTTTGTCCTCTTGCAGGTCATCTTTCAGTTGCAAAAAGATAAATTCAGTAGTTAAGAGAGATAAAGTAACTAAATATGTATGTAGAAAGAAATTTGTAAGTAAAGTGATCTTTTAGTTGTACTGCATTCAGGGAGACCATAACTGAAAAAAAGCAGAGACTAAAAGATAATGAATTTAAAATGTTGAGATGAGTGATGTTTGTTATGTTGTGTAACACAGAGCATGATCATTCTCTCTTCATTCTCCCTTGAGTGGAAGAAAGTTGTATAGTTAGTTATCTGTAGTTTCCTCATCTTGATAGGAATGCAAGTATTCATGTGGGGAGACTTCTATGATAAAAATTTCATGTACTGTTTTATATGTAATGCATGTTTGTATTATAAACAGGTTTTTTATACTAATACATTATAAAATGTGTTTGAGACCTCTACATCATGTTTATGTTTGGAAGGTTATCTTTGCCTATGTATATGGTTATATATAAACTCAGATTCAGAAGTTAATAGGTCTTGCCCTGGAGAGATTCTTGTTTTCCATAGGCAAGTGGATTTTTCAATCTTAAATGTGAAAACATGAGTACAAATATTCACCTTGTGTGGGGGAGAGACAGTGAGATGTGCCTCATAACTGGCAAGTATATGCTGCAGCAGTGAAAATTCTAGCTATTCTTCTCGTTAACTTACTACAATAACCAAATGCTCATTTTGTTTGTGATTGTGGGGGAGATATATACACATTCACGTTGCTTGGGTCATTGAAGTTCACAAGAATTCTGAAATCTTGTAAGTAAGATTACATAAACCTATTACACAACTGACAGCTATATGTGTATGTCAATTTTGATGTTATGAGCAAATACAATTCAGTAGATCAGGTATCTTTTTCTTCTTCAACAGGGTCTTATTGATACTGTTAGCTTTGATCCTAGCCTGGATCTTGCCTCAAACATTTTTATATAGCTGCATTGAAAGTTTTATGAGCTGTGTGCAACCTTGTTATGGATGGAGTTAAAACATGATTACAATTAGTTAGGATAACTGGATCTGCTCCCACCTAAGACAAAATGAGTCTCTGAATCCCTCCAGGAGTTCTTGCTGATTATAGTGGGGGTGGGTTTTTTTGGTGTGGTTTTTTTTTGGGGGGTGGGGGTGGGAGGGGGAAGAGGTAGGAGTGTGTGTGAGAGAGAGAAAGAGAGAGAACACAGACAAACTGGGTGAGAGAGCCTGAGGAAGCGTCTGAAGCATGGTGGCTAAGTACCCTGGAAGAAACCTGGGGAGAGGTTTTTTAGGAGGGATGGAGTCTGAAAAAAGTGTTTTCTGCTATTTGATTCCTTCTGTGTTCAGAGATACAAGGATTTCAAACCTGGTTGTGCCCTTCTTTGTTTCTTTATGATGTACAAAGAAGTTCTGAAAGGTTTTCTTGGGGAAAATAACTATTTTTACCATAAAAATATGAGAAGTTTTTTGCCATGAGTTTGTATTAGATGGGAATTGCCTTACAGGAAACTACTGTTGGTCCAGCTAGCCAGTATCCTGTGTTGAGCAGTATCAACACCAGAGGCTTCAAAGGAAGCTGCAAGAAATCTTCCAGTAGGCAGTTAGGCAAATTATTCTGTATCAAGAATGTTTCTTCCTAGTCCTTATTAGTTACAGATTGGCTTATGACCAGAAGCATGGGGGGTTTATAATTTAACAAGGAAAAAAAAAACTTTACTATAATAATTCTGGATGTTCTTTTTAGGGAAAAATGAGTTGTTAAAGATAATTTAATATATGGTCTCATTCAGTTGCTCAGATTTCAGTTTCTTCTTATGTCTATTCTATTACTATTCTAGTTTGCCAGCAAAAACACAAAAACAATATGATGAGACCTGGGAGTGTCTGATATTGGGAGAATCTTATATGCGAGGGGAGTTTTTTGATAAAATGAAAGTGTGGTGTTTATTGAAACACTAATTATGCAGAAATGTGACAGACTTGGGCACTGCACACTAGGATACCTTTAGGCTGGTGTCAGAAGATGCAGCTTTAGGTCATAGATTTTTCTGCTTTGCCATGTTTTCAGGTATAGCATCATATAGCTTTGCAAAATTCTCCTTCAAGGCAAGTAGCTTTTCTGATATGGAGTAAAATATTCTTAATACTTTCATTACCTCAGGGTGGGCAAATAGATTTTGTGCTGGGACTGGTAAGCTTCCATGCCACCTTTTTAATGGTAATTCTATCTTGTATTGTAAAGTGGGTTTTGAGATGCCCTGGATATGAAGGTGCAACACAATCAAACATCTCAGGGTTTTGAAGATTTAGCATGTGGCCTTGTTCTACAGAAGTAGAAGTAAGTTGATGTGTTCGAAAAATTCATTTTGGCTTCCTTCTTAGTGTCTCCCCTGTAAACATTTCAATATGCACATATATAAGCTCCTAGGAGAAATTTAGTATTTTGAGTAGTGTTAATACAGATTTCACATGGGTGTGGGGAAACTCCTATTTATCATTTTAGGTGGACAGTACAGGCAAAATGCCAGGAAATTTTTTTTTTTTAATAAATATATTATGTCTCCATAAGGATAATGGAAGTTACATGTTCACCAAGGGCGAGCAGTGGTTGTGATATACCTTGACTTTAGCAAAGCTTTTGATGCAGTCTTGCACAGTATTCTTATCAGCAAGTTAAAGAAGTATGGGTTGGTTGGATGGATGGACTATAAAATGGATGGAGAACTTGCTAGATCATAGGGCTCAATGAGTAGTGATCAATGGCTCCATGTCTAGCTGGCAGCTGGTCACAAATGGAGTGCTCCAGGGGTTGTTCCTGGGGCTGGTTTTGTTCAACATCTCCATTAGTGATCTGGAGGATGGGTATCCTCAACAAGTTTGCAGATGACACTAAGCTAGGGAGAGTGGTAGATATCCTGGAAAGAAGGGATAGGATACAGAGTGATCTAGACAAATTGGAGGATTGGGCCAAAGGAAATATGATGAGGTTCAACAAGGACAAGTGCAGAGTCCCATACCTAGGATGGAAGAATCCCATGCACAGCTACAGACTAGGGACCGGCGAGCTAGGCGACAGTTCTGCAGAAAAGGACCTGGGGGTTACAGTGGACAAGAAGCTGGATATGAGTCAGCGTGTGCCCTGGTTGCCAAGAAGGCTAATAGCATATTGGGCTGCATTAGTAGGAGCACTGCCAGCAGATTGCAGGAAGTGATTATTCCCCTCTATTCAGCATTGGTGAGGCCGCATTTGGAATCTTTTGTCCAGGTTTGGGCCCTCCACTACAAAAAGGATGTGGACAAGTTGGAGAGAGTCCAGCGGAGGGCAACAAAAATTATTAGGGGGATGTGGCATGTGACTTCTGAGAAGAGGCTGAGGGAACTGGGCTTATATAGTCTGCAGAAGAGAAGAATGAGGGGGGATTTGATAGCAGCCTTTAACTACCTGAAAGTGGGTTCCAGGGAGGATGGAGCTAGGCTGTTCTCAGTGGTGGTAGATAACAGAACAAGGAGCAATGGTCTCAAATTGCAGTGGAAGAGATCTAGGTTGGACATTAGGAAAAAAAATTTCACTAGGAGGGTGGTGAAGCGCTGGAATGGATTACTTTGGGAGATGGTGGAATCTCCATCTTGAGAGGTTTTTAAGCTGCAGCTTGACAAAACCCTTGCTGGGATGATTTAGCTGAGGTTAGTCCTGCTTTGGGGGTTGGACTAGATGACCACCTGAGGTCCCTTCCAACTCTAATATTCTATGATTCTATGAACTTTTTAAAAGCAACTTGGAAACATCAGCAATTTTCCATCTAATAATAATGGATGCCATCAAGGCTCACAGTGAGCGATGGCTCTAGCTGCTTTTGTATGCTGGAGTGAAGGACCCAACCATCTTTTAAGAATCAGTGGACTTAAGATGTGGGTAGAAAAATTGACAGGTAAAAAGATTTAAAAAAAGAATGCTAACATAACCTTAGCTGTAGTGACACAAATGGCATAGTTGTTAAGAAGAAAAAAAATTATATTGGAATAAGGACTGGGACTTGCCAAGTTAAGTGCTGGAACACTTCCAGAAACAATATTGCCTGTCTGAGGGGTGAATGACACTTATAGGATCCACTTATTTCATAAACCACTATGATTTTTGGTTGCTAACCCTCCAGGATTGTCTTGGAGCCTCCAAAAATTAAAGATGACTCTTTAATTAAAGATTGTCATGTGATGAAGTCTCCAGGCGTATGTCCAACCAAAATTGGCAACCCTACAATGACTGCAATGAAGTATTCCGGATTCCCACCTTTTGAGTGGTACAAGCTTGTGTTGGGCTCTGCCTAAAGCAGACAAATATGAAATCCTGTTTTTTGCTACTAGCTTTTGTGTCTTTGGCTAGTTGCTCTTCAGATTTTTTTTTGGCTTGCCTAATTATACTTTTATATTTGACTTTCCAGAGTTTGTTCCCTTCTATTTTCTTCTTAACTTCTGATTTTTAAAGGATACCTTTTTGCCTCTAAAGACCACAAAGGAAAATAAACATTTACTTTACTTGTGCTTTATGGTTATACAGCTATAATGCTCATGGTGTAGACATGTCCTCAGTTCTCAGGTATACTGATTTTAACAATATATAGCTTCCCAGCAGCAAATTAGTATTTGATGCACATCACTGTAGCAAACTAGAAATTTGAAGAACACTACACATACAATTACAGTAAGATGACTCAAACAAATCAGACCAGATTAAAAAGGTCAGTTTCGTCATTGGCAAAATTCTGTTTGTTTGTTTTTTTAAAGTGACCTTTTCTGTTTAATTATCCAGCACATTACTTTTCTTTGTTTGAAAGAGAAGATTGGTATGGCTTTGGACATAGTTTTCCCAAAGCTAGAGTCAAATTGGCTGGCTGAGCCTTTTTGTTGTTCGGTTTAATTCTCCCATAAAATAGACTTTTTTCATAAGTGGTATCTGTTCTTTTATGTAGGTTGAATATGGTTATGGGGATGGTGGAAAAAATTGTGGTGGTTTTTTTTTACTGGTATTTTGTACTACATAGTTACAAGTTTCAGATGCAAGAATATATGTATCTATTTATAACTTTAAAAGGTTACTAGGAAAATATTACTTGATTGGGGGGGCAAGGAGAGAGTGCCAGTCACTCTTAAAAATCCTCCAGAGCCATACACTGCTTCTCTAGAAGCTCCTGAATTATTTTACAGTTAAACATTCTACAATGGATTTTTTAAAGGGTTTTCCCCTATTTTGGTACTCTTGTGTGTGTGTCCTGTGGAACATATTGTGGGTGTTTTCTGTGTACTTTATTTTCTCCTTGCTTTTTTATTTTGAACTTTCAGAAGTGGCTAGGAGTGTTGACTTCAGCTTCTGGTTTTGTTGGAGGACTTGTTGGGTAATTGTATAGTTGTTGGGAGGTTTCAGGCCTTTGCTTTAGATAGGTGTTAACAAAAACAAATTTTAAACTTGAATGAGTAAAAACAAACATTCCAATTCATTTAATTGCTTATCTTTTGATATCTCTGTGCAAACAACACTTAAATTTCAACCATAATAAAGCAATTGTTTGGGGTCCCTTAAAGCTCAGTTGCTGAGGCTCCAGCCCCAGGTCCTAGTGAGTCTGATGCTGGCACTGTTTGACAGCTCCCTGAAACCTGTTTGCAGCCCAGACACTTGGTTCTGAGTGACTGCCATAGACATCATTTGCTCAAAACTGAAAGTTTTGAAAACTGAGCTTTAGATATAACAACCTGCTAGAGAATTGCAGGAGAAAGGGAGAGCAGATAAGACAGCATCTAGGATATCCAGAGACCTGAACTAAATAGGGTGAAGGGGGAAAGAAAAGGACAATATTTAGCTAAGTAAAGTAACCATGGAAACAGGTGTCCGCTTCTATTATTAATTATTTCTTTCCTTTCCCTCTGTTAAAATACATATTTTTAGAAAAGTTTTAGAAACTTTTTTAGAGATTCTGTGCTTTATAGATCTGTTAACATTGTAATCGACCACTCTTCCATCATCCAGAGGAGAGGACTATTCAAAGAAAC
Organism: Mesoclemmys tuberculata; assembly: GCA_007922155.1. Lineage (NCBI taxonomy): Eukaryota > Metazoa > Chordata > Testudines > Chelidae > Mesoclemmys > Mesoclemmys tuberculata. Next base: position 5,269,490 of record ML675646.1, on the reverse strand, counting down.
AAACTCCTGATCAAGAATTATCCCATAGTATAAAAGCAAGTGAAAACAAAACATGTATGGGAATGTTATTTACAGAGGATATGATGTGATTTCAAGAACAGTGAGTGCTTAACTATAAACTAGCTACAAGAATAATATATTTTAACCCCCCCAAAAAAAATTCTTAACTCCATCAAAACGAGGGGAATTGGTTATTCAAAAGGTGAGTCAAGACAGAGGCTTGCTTTCATTGGCCAAAGTAGCAATGATATACTGGCATTCTAGAGCTCTCACATTAGTCACCTCTGCCTTAGCATCTTTTATCCCAAAGGGGCAGTCTAGTTTTCCCTCCAACTCCAGAGTCTCTACACCAGACAGCATGAGTCATAAAATATCGACTTCCATATATGCAACATGCTCAAGTTCAAGCAATTCTCTACAATCTAAGAAGTTTTCAACTTTGAATTTGATATAAGATAGTGAGAAGGGCCTGTCATCTGATTCTGCATAAGTCTTCTCTATCTTCTCTCACTAGATGTTTTGCAGTTGAAGGGAAAAAGTGCCGGGGGAGGGGACCTAACATTCTGCTCTGATACTAGGTTTTGGAGAATAATGTTTTTCTGTCTTAACTAAGAACAACTTAGCCCACCTTCTGCTTAGGCACTGCTGCTCTTTTAATCTCATTTTTGAGTGGGAGTGCAACAGGGGCATTAGAAAAAGTAAAAGGTTACTGGTAGCTGTGTTTCTTTGGCAGTTGCTGCTGTATAGTCACACTCTCCACCCATTGCCCCCAATGCCTCTGAATTCTTAAATATATTGGACTCTGTGGTTTAGGTGAGAACACTAAAGCAGTTAAGGACTGCACTTCCCTTATGATGATGGCTATTGAATGTTCAGCAGCATAAGATGGAGCTTATGTAGTCCCAACAGACATAGCTTTTCAGAAAGTTCCAGGACCTGCTCAGATGCCAGGGGGCACATTTCTCAAGAATACATATAAGTACAAGGCAACTCCTTAAAGAATCACAGTTAGTGGTATATAAACTTTTTTTGTGTTTGTGTCACACTTGAATTTTGTGTTTAGCTGGCAAAACTATTAGTTTACATGATCTACTTGAATATAAAATAAGTCACCTTTACTAAGCAAGGGTTTGGGTGTCCTGCCCTTGTTAGGTATGATGTGAAACATGCCTTTGGTTGCTCTGAGCACAGGAAACTTACTTCCTGTTAGAAACCATTAGTGTTTTATGTTTAATCACTTCTATTTCAAGAAAGGAGCAATTAATTTAATCTACTCATTCTGCTGTGACTCTCTTTTTAATTCATAGCACTAAACATAAAAAGCCGCTTGGATCCATAAGGCACTACTATTATACAGTCAACATTAGGGCTTCATTGTGCTAGGCACTGTACAAATGCATAGTAAAAGACTGTCTGGGCCCCAAAGAACTTACACTCTTAAGTACACAACACAGAAAAAGGATGGGAGAACTGGAAGCTGCATATAAGCAAAAATTGGAAACAGGCCCAGAAAAATTAAGTGATTAGCCCAAAATCACACAGGAAATCTGTGGAGGAGGCTGGCAGCAATTTAATTCAAATATCTTGTCCATCGCCTTATTCACAATACCATCCTTCCCTCTATGGTGTCACAACAATTCTTAAGATTTTCCCAACTTAAATTTTTGAATGTGGTCTTTCTATTTTACAGCTAGGTAAAATTGGACATATTTAATTTTTCTACATTTCTTTATTAGGTTGACGCAGCAGGAGGGGATTGCACTCCTGAAATGGAAGTCCAGTCTTCATTTGATAAAGTTACTCAATCATCTGAATCTGTGTCCACTTTAAATGGTGAAGAATATGTCTTGGTTCATCAGCAACCTGAGGATCCCTGTGCAAAAGATGAGAAACCTCAGCTAAAAGTACACTTCTTTTTTTGTTTTGTTTTTGTTTTAAATGTATATTAAGAGTCCCTGGCATCAAAAGGTTGTGATTTTATATTATAATTTATTTAAGGTAAATTACTTTTAAGAATCTGCCCAAACACAAAATCCTTAACTTTTGTCCTTGCTGTATATATTTGTTAAATAAGTATTTATGATTGAGCAAATCTCAGTGAGGAATGGGGGTTCCACGACCACCACTCCCAAGAGGAGGAAACTGATGGTGGTGGTCGGGAATTCCTTCCTAAGGGGGTCAGAGTCATCCATCAGCTGTCCAGACCGGGAAACTTGAGAAGCGTGCTGCTTACATGGAGCTAGAATTCAGGATGTGACGGGGAGTCAGATGAGACTCATCAATTCCTCGGACCACTATCTCTTTTTACTTCTCCACATGGGCAACAATGATACTGCCAAGAATGACCCTGAGTGGATCACTGCAGACTATGTGGCTCTGGGAAGGATAAAGGAGTTTGAGGTGCAAGTGGTTCTCCTCTATCCTCCCTGTTGAAGGAAAAGGCCCATTTAGGGACCTTCAAATTGTGGAAGTAAATGCGTGGTTATGCAGGTGGTGTTGGAGAGAGGGCTTGCATTTTTTGACCATGGGATATTGTTCCAAGAAGGATTGCTAGGAAAAGATGGAATCCACCTAATGAGGAGAGGGAAGAGCATCTTCGCAGACATGCTTGCTAACCTAGTGAAGAGAGCTTTAAACTAGGTTCACTGGGGGATGGAGACCTAAGCCCGGAGGTAAGTGGGATACAGAGAAGAAGCACAAAGAGGAGGGTGCAACAAGGGAGGCCTGATTGATACTGAGAAAGTAGGGCAATCAGCTAGTTATCTTAGGTGCCTCTACACAAATGCAAGAATCATGAAAAACAAGCAGGAAGAACTGGAAGTCTTGGCACAATCAAGGAACTATGATGTGATTGGAATAACAGACTTGGTGCAGTGACTCACAAGACTGGAACACTTGTGGATGGGTAAAAACTGTTCAGGAAGAATAGGCAGGAGAGAAAAGGTGAAGGTGTTGCACTATATATAAGCAAGCAATATGATAGCTCAGAGCTCCTGTATGAAACTGGAGAAAAACCTGTTGAGAGTTTCTGGATTAAATTTAGAGGCAAGAGCAACAAGGATGATGTTGTGGTGGGTGTCTGCTATAGACCACCAGACCCAGAGGATGAGGAAGACAAGGCTTTCTTCAGAAAACTAATGGAAGTTTCCGGATCACAGGCCCTGAATCTCATTGGGGACTTCAATCACCCTGACATCTGCTGGGAGAACAATATAGCAGTGGATAGACAATCCAGGAAGTTTATGGAGAGTATTGGGGACAACTTTCTGGTGCAAGTGCTGGAGTAATCAACTAGGGGCTGTGCTCCTCTTGATCTGCTGCTCACAAACAAGGAAAAATTGGTAGGGGAAGTAGCAGTAGATGGCAACCTGGGCAGCAGTGACCATGAGATGGTCGAGTTCAAGATCCTGACAGAAGAAAGAAAGGAGAGTAACAGAATACAGACCCTGGACTTCAGAAAAGCAGTCTTTGTCTCCCTTAGGGAACTGATGGGTAGGATCCCTTGGGAGGCTAATGGGAAAGGACTCCAGGAGAGTTGGCTGAGTTTTAAAGAAACCTTACTGAGAGCACAGGAACAAACCATCTTGATGTGCAGAAAGAATTGCAAATATGGCAGACGACCAGCTTGGCTTAACAGAGAAATCTTCAGTGAGCTTAAATACAAAAAGGACGCTTACAAAAATAGAAGCTTGGACAGATGGAAGGAATATAAAAATTAGGGAGGAATATAAAAATATTGCTTGAGCATGCAGGGATGAAATAAGGAAGACGAAAATGCAGTTGCAGCTAGCAACAGATGTAAAGGGTAACAAGAAGGGTTTCTACAGGTAAGTTAGCAACAAGAAGGTGGTCAGGGAAAATGTGGACTCCTTACTGAATGGGGAGGCAGCTAGGTGACAGATGATGTGGAAAAGCAGAAGTACTCAATGTTTTTTTTGCCTCTGTCTTCGCAGACTAGGTTAGCTCCCAGACTACTGCACTGGGCAGCACAGTATGGGGAGGAGTTGAGTAGCACTCAGTGGTGAAAGAACAGGTTCAGGATTATTTAGAAAGGCTAGACATGCACAAGTTCATGGGGCCAGATGCAGTGCATCCAAGGGTGTTGAAGTTGGTTGATGGGCTATAATGGAATATTGGGCTGCATTAGTAGGAGCATTGCCAGCAGATTGAGGGAAGCGATTATTCCCCTCTATACAGTACTGGTGAAGCCACATCCGGAGTATCGTGTCCAGTTTTGGGTTCCTCATTACAGAAAGGATGTGGACAAATTGAAGAGAGTCCACGGAAGAGCAATGAAAATGGGTAGGGGGCTGGAGCACATGACTTATGAGGAGAGGCTGAGGGAACTGAGCTTATTTAGTCTGCAAAAGAGAGGGGGAATTTGATCGCAGCCTTCAACTACCTGAAGGTGAGTTCCAAAGAGGATGGAACTAGGCTGTTCTCATTGCTGGCAGATGACAGAACAAGGAGCAGTGGTCTCAAGCTGCAGTGGGGGAAGTCTAGGTTGGATCTTAGGAAAAACTTTCAGTAGGAGAGTAGTGAAGCACTGGACTGGGTTATCTAGGGAGGTGGTGGAATCTCCATCCTTAAAAGTTCTTAAGGCCCAGCTTGACAAAGCTCTTGTTGGGATGATTTAGTTGGGGTTGGTCCTGCTTTGAGCAAAGGTTGAAGGGAAGCTGTGGTGACTTCCTTTACCCAGTGTATTTCTCCAGTGCTAGAAGTGGTTAGAGCAGAGCCTAGTACTAAGATCAAAAGGAGCGGCTCTCAACATGTGTTTGTACACAACACCTCTCTCTCTGCATTATCCCACCTGGTGGAAATATTGAAAGGGCTTTTGAAGGAAGCCTTGAAGGCAAATCTGGGGTTCTAAGATTCTTTCACCTGTTTTCTGATGCTCTGCATTAGCCAAGTTCAAATCCAATCATTTAGGTTGTCTGTTGTGTAGGATGAGGTTGAGCTACTGGATCTCATTTATTCCACCCAACTCAAAACTGTCCTTAACATAAAATGATGGAGGGAGGGCAAAACTGTCTTCCCAGTTCCAGAATATTTAAGGAAATAGTGGCCTCGGGGTATTTGAAAATGTGTGACACGTAGCTCATTGAAGATCATGCCAACAGGACTGTCCAGTCAATTACCAGAAGAACTCCTTAATTTCAGTCACAGGAACTGGTGCACCTGCAGCTGTCTTTTGAACAAATCTGAAGCACTGCTTTTAAGAAACCAAGCAGAGCCAGGAGAAGCCCCCTGTTTAAAGGGCTTTGAGTCTGGTTTTGCAAGTACTTACCAAATCTTCATCTGAACCATTGGGAGAACTGCTGTTTTATTTTTTTTTACAATGAAAAGTGGCTTTCCTTTTAGTAATTACATCAGCAAGGAGAGTCAGTGAATCAGAGGCAAAATCCATTAATCAGCTGTTTGCAGGGTAGTTGGATGTGAGTTTTTAAAAATGTTAAGATTTAATTTCAATTAAAAAAATATTTTAAGGTAGCTCTTAAATGACATTTAGAATTTGTTCGCCAGAAAAAACACAGCTTTCCACTTAAGTCAATGTTTCCTCGTCCTGTTTCTACCCCACACACCCATGAGATGTGGTCAGGGAAGTTAAGTTTGACTTGCATAGAACAAAGCCCGGGGGAAAGTCTGATACAAATTTGTCTTTGTATGGAGGACCTAAAAAAGTGAAAGATTAAGACTACTATTGCAAGATAGTCCATATAATTTTTAGGCCTATTGGTTATTCCATAAGCCTTTCCCTTGTGAGAGAGCACTCACTAGCAAGTGCTTGATTACTTCATGGGTTCAGCAACACAGAGAAGGTTTGAGATCTGTTGGGTGGTTAATTGGTTTTCAGTGCACTGTTCTACTTGGCCTTAGAAGATATGGACTCATCCAATGCAGCTATCAGGTGCTGGAAGACTTAAGTCACTCTTTTCCTTTGATTTAATGGATATCATTCTGTTGCTTGCTGTTTCATTTAAGTACTTGCCTCATGCAGGCAGTGAATGCTTAGGTAGGAGAAAGGTAAAATTAGTTTCCTTACTATCATTTTATCATTAAGCTTCTATTGCTGTGTCAGAAGCTGCTCCTGTATTGGAGCTTATCTGAATGGGAATTATTCTTCACTTTCATTGGCAAGTAACTGAGGGGTAGCGAGGGGGAGCTCAGTAGGAATATTATTCTCTTCATCCAAAGTGTGCAACAAGGTAGAAAACTTGTCCACACTTGACTGACAGAGGATTGTCCTACCACTCAAAGAACAGAGAAAACTATGGTAAGGAAATTAATTTTAGCTTTCATTGGGGCTCAAAGTTGAACTGTCCTGAGGAGATCATGGGTATGAAAATGTCTCTCTCAGGTAGTTGTCTCAACTAACCAGAAGTGTTTTGTTATGATTAGGTAGTTTCCCTTTTTTAAATATACAATTCAGTTTCTGAATAGCATTTTAACTATTGTCTGGATGCCTAGATAGGGCTCTGGTTTTTTTTGTGTTTGTTTTTAATTCTCAGTTCTCTTTAGAAATAAAGATAAATGAAAATAGAAAAAGGAACAAAACCTCCCAATTAATTTTGTTATTCATTACAGATGTATGTTAAAAATGAGGGGAAAAAGATACACCTAATTACAACTAATTTATTTTTGCCTCTTAAAATACCTGAGTGTAGCACACATTCATGACTCGTGGATGCTGTTTTAATACTCACTACAGTATTTCAAGAGGTGACATCTGTAATATATTGTGTTTGAAAAACAAATTGAACAGGTAAATCACCCCCAGGTATTCTTTATTACTATTATATAGTCAAAGATTTGAGGAAATATAAATTTTCATTGTCTGAGCAGTTATACTGGATGCCGTGTTGTAATACTGGATGTTGGAACCTTTGGTAGTCAGATACATTCTTCCATTATGATATTTTATTTTTTGGTTTAATGAACATTGAGCCTCAGGTGCATTCATGGTTTTAGCCACCTGAATATGTTGGTATCTGGTATATTTAACTGAGGAAGTGTTGGTTGGTAAAACGTCTTTTTTTAAAAAGTAAAAATTAAAAAAAATTCTAAAAATATTTGTATAACAACTCTTAAGGTAAAGTAGCAGACAATTTAAAGTCTTTTGTGTCTTGTCCTTTATACAGATATTTTCAAATGGAGATGAACAGCTGGAGAAAGCCATGGAAGAGATACTGAGAGATTCTGAAAAAGGCCAAATAAGCTATAATATTGACTGTAAAGACTCCAGTGATGCTTGCAGGCAGTCAGCTGAAGATGTGTCAACCAATCAGACAAACCAACCTTCTTTACATCTAATTCTGGACCCTTCTAATACAGGTACTGGTTAAGATATTTTTGGGTATGGTAATGAAGTTGTGGGATGAAATTGAGCAAAGGAAAAATTGGACTGAATATCCAGAAATCTGTTAAACTTTTGTTTTCAGAACTAGATGGGACAAAACCATGGAGAATGTTTATGTAGAGACTCATTAGTCTCCCTTCCCACGTAGAATAAGAGTTCCTGCAATAATAGAACAGTAATATCTAACTGCCCAGTTCTACATTATCTCATTTTGTCACTCAATGCCTCAATGAGCTGGAAAACTGGGTGGAAGACAGCTAGCTCAATCTTGATCTGGGTAAGATAGAAGTATTCAAAATGGAATGAGAGAAGTGCCTAGAGGTCTTGGCTGGGATGATTTAGTTGGGGTTGGTCCTGCCTTAAGCAGGGGGTTGGACTAGATGATCTCCGGAGGTCCTTTCCAATCCTAATCTTCTATGATTCTATGGTCTTATTTGTTAGGTGATTGCCCTATTAGCAAATGAGATGTATCTTAAATAGGCTTTGTAACTGTGACAGGGTTTTTTTGTTTATACATATGGTTTCAGTAGTGGTTAAGACTGGCTGTTTGCTAGAACTGATTGAAATCTTTTGTCAAGACTTGAAATTTTGATGAACAAATGGAAATTTTTGTAAACCAGTCTTTTGGCCACCTCTTCTCATTAGCCTCTGATGTTTTGAGAAGTTGCAGCCTTTTAGTAAGCATTAAAATACTACTGAGTACATTATAAAAACCTGGATACAGTGATCTTTTGGACCTATATCTCCATGTTGAGCTATTGGGCTACTCTCCTTGTTTATCACACCCTTTGGGAGATTTTCTTTCAAAGATTACCATTTGGGATTACCAGTACACCTGAAATTTTCCAAAGACAGACAACAGAACAGTTAACAAACACAAATGGAATTGTAGTTATCATGGATGATATTTTGATATATGGGTCATCAATGAAAGAACATGTCAAAACTCTCAACAAAGTTCTAAACTTAATCAGTCATTCTGGACCAAATGTGAACAAGGAAAAGTGTGTCTTCTGCCTACTCCAAATCCAGTTTTTGGGACAGGCATTAAACAAAGATGGAATTAGTCAGTCATGAGAAAGTAAATGCAATTTGATAAATGAATGCATGACCAAATCTGCCAGAACTGAGATGCATACTGGCGATGGTAGATGACCTTGGTTGATTCCTACAGGACCTTTCTATGGTGACAAAATCATTGAATGAACTGTTAAAGTACAACGTATCATGGCTATAGGGGCCAAGTCAAGAATTAACCTACAAAAAAGAAAATGATCTTCATGGCTCCAGTTCTCAAGTACTAGGCTGTGAACAAATTCACAATGGTCATTATGCATGCAAGCAATTATGGCCCAGGTGGTGTATTGTTGCAACAATATTGATTTGAGTGGAAGCCAATTGCGTTTTGCTCTAGCATGCTCACAGAGGCAGAAAAATGATATGCATAGATTGAAAAGGAGTGCCTGGGAAGTCTATGGGCATGTGACAACTTTTACAGATCTCTGTAGATTTATATCATGCCCAATCATAGTCTGTTTATACAAGTAGAAGGACCAAGTTTCGAATCTTGATACATCCAGAGAGTTGAAAGAATAAGTGGAGAACAACAGAGTGTCCTTTTATCAATATTATAAGTGAACAGAGGAAAAAGGGCTGAATTTACAAAAGTCTGAGAGTAGTGGCATAGGTTAAAAAAAATGATTTGCACCGATATTCCCAGGAATCCTGAAAATATTTCTACACATTGGGGAAGCCCAAAATTTCCTCAGTGCCAGAATCAAATGCAGTAGACCAAGAAGTAGGAACTGATTGGACTCAAATAAGTATGTTTTAATTGAGGGCTGAGTAAGAATCAGGAACAATCTGGGGCTCCTCTTGGGTATGTTAGGGATTAACCTACCCAGTACAATTTAAAAAAGATAGTGGTAGCAATACTTCAGGAAACTTATCTTAAAACAAGAAAAGGAATCAAACTTAAAAGGGTACAGATATCCCATGTATATGGAACAGATTTCAGCTCCTGTAAGAGAGGGGTGTATATACTAAGTAAATAGTAACATGGGAATGTAAAAGAATCAAAATAGATCAAGAGCCAGTTGGGTGTAGAGGGTAAGCCTGTGACATTTATGGCTCAAATGAGAATACTCCTTCAGTAATGCTTTTGGAATGATTGCAGTGGTCCAATATTCATGGTTAATAGTGGCAAGTGCTTTCAGCTCTGGTCTGAAGCTGATTTTTTTTATAGGAGTACCAACTAGGCAAGAAGCTCAATCTAAAAAAGCTCAAATAGTGGAACCAGCATGTAAAATAGAGAACACAGTGGATATTTAGACGTTTCTACACCGTAATGGGAGGGTCTTTACTTTGAAACTAACAAAATGCATAATGGAACAGAATTATTTTTGATATCAGACTGTCTCCTATGTGCAATCCTGAACATTGGAATTGGAGTATATATCTGTGAGCAACAGGTGCCTGTCATCATGAAAATAAAGTCCAATTTAACACTAAGAGAAAGAAGCTGCAGATTTAGCCTATATCTATATATAATCTCTTTGCTAAAAGAGATTTTTTTTTAATAAAACGGAAAACCGTATTGATGATATATTAAAAGCAAGTCCTTGGAGGATATGTTCCTAGGACCTAGGTGGGAAGCCTTTAAAGCAATAATAAGGCCATATCTTATACAACTATTTTAGGGAAAAACAGGCAAAAGCAGGCAGACTTAGAGGAATAAATTTACAGTTTGCAGAAACAATAGAACATGACTAATAATGTAGACTTACTCCAAGAGATTGAGTGTGAGATGGGACTCCAGCAACAGACCAAGGAAGCAAAACTGATCACACAAGGCCTGACTGCCAGTTTGACAATGTTGCCAGCCCTGATTGTTTAAATTAATCTGTAAAAGAAGGTTTCTTGAGGGCCTTGTCTACTTGGAAAAGATGGATAATTTAAAGTACCCTCTACCCCAAAAATTCCCCCCTACCCTTTTCGCCTCTTAGTTGTCTGGGTTTCCTCTAGCTCTCCTGGCCATTGGAGGGAGTTGCGCCTTGCTGCTTTCCTTTGTTGCTTCCAGGAGCAGGAGCTGAGGGGAATATGGGGAGGGCTGAATAGGATCTTGCTACTTTTTACTTTCAGCCTTTACTTCAAGTAGCAAATCCAGTGATGAGGCTCTGAAATCAGAGTGAGGTTTCTTCACCCTGGATTCCTTGGTACAAATAGTCCTCCCACCCTCTTACATAGGTTCAACACCATGTGCTTTGTTTACAATATACTATACAGGTGCTTGTCCCCCATAACATAAGTCATTTACCTTTTTCCCCAGCCACGGGTGGGGTAGGTTGTGTGGGAGGTGAGATCTGACCTCTCTGAGATCCTGAGCTTTTCTGGCCCCTCTTTCAAGCTTTTCCCTCTACTGCCTACCTTTCTTTTAACTATTCTCAGCTGATGAGCTGAATTACCTTGCTAATTGCATAATCATCCCATCTAACCAATTATCTTCTCAATTTGGCCCATGTGGGGACACTTGCAAGTAAACAGTGATGAGTTAGCTTTGGGGCATATCTACTCTACAAACTTTGGCAGATGCAAGTTACATAATGGTAAAGATGCCACAGTTAGCATATAGCTTGTGCGTGTGCTTACTTAACTCCTTGGGTCAGCACTTTGCATCACCAGGAGTACTTGTATTGAGGCACAGTGCACTGCACTGTAGGGAGGTATCCTAATGTGTAACTTGCCACTGTTTAGTGCACTGTCTTTTGGGAAGTTTTGACAATGCATGGTGGAGCAGAAACGAATCACTCAGAGGTGATGGGAAACCAGGAGTCAACTTCTCAACATGCAATTTTCTCCATCCCGTAATGTCATCTATATCCCATAATTTTTCTTCCTTTAAAAAAAAAAATCCCGTAAACCCACATGCATCCCTCCTCACTGTCTGCTATCTCTGATGGAAGCATGGAGCCTGCAACAGGACAGGTTGCTGTGGGACATAGCAAGAACCAATTTAGGGTTGTTGTTGATGTTCACAGAGCAGCTGCAGATGGTGGATGGCAGCTTCTGGGCTTTCAAAACAAACACTGACGGGTGGGATCGCATAATACAGGCCTGGGATGATAAGCAATGGCTGCAGAACATTCAAGGCCACATTCCTAGATCTGTGTGCTGAGCTCACCTCAGTCCTCCAGGACAGGGATGCCAACATAGAAGCTGCGTTGACAGTGGAGAAGCAAGTGGCGATTGCACTGTGGAATCTTGCAACATGGGATTATTACTGGTCAGTGGGAAATCACTTTGAAGTTGGAAAATCCACTGTGGGGAACATTGTCATGCAAGTGTGCAGAGCCTTTAATCATCTCCTGCTACACGAGACAGTAACTTTCAGCAATGTGAAGAACATAGTGAATGGATTTGCAGCAGTTTCCCACACTGCGGTTGGACATTATAGGCATTCATGTCCCTATTTTGGCACCAGATCACTTTGCCACAGAGCATATCAACAGGAAGTGTCTATTTTTCTATGGTTATGCAAGCATTGGTGGATCAAGGACACTTCACTGACATCAGGGTGGGCTGGTCAGGGAACGTGCATGACACTCACATCTTTAAGAATACTGGACTGTTCAGAAAGCTACAAGTAGGGTCCTTCCTTCCCAACTGGTAGATTACCATTTGGCAATGTTGAAATGCCAGTGGTGATTCTGGGAGACACAGCATCATAACCCATGGTTACTTGGCTCCTGAAACTATACACTGACTACTTAGACAGCACCAGGAAAAGAGTCGGCTACTGCCTCAGGGAGTGCAGAATGACAGTTGAATATGTTTTTGGTAGATTGCAGAGGATGCTGGCCTTGTTGACTCACAAGATTGGGTCTTGGCGAGGGGAAAAAATCCAAATGCTTATAGCTGCCTGTCCTTCAAAATAACCATGAAGGAAAGGAGAAAAAGTTGCCACCAGGATGCTGAATTTGAACAGCTGGACACAAGGGTTCTTAGAAGAGCACACCATGGAGCTACACAGCTCAGGGAGGCTTTGAAAAGAGCTTTTTAACCATGAGCCACAGCGATGTGTTGTGTACTGTGCTTTATCTGGCCCTGCTGTTTTGGGGCCTGTTAGGAATTGTGTGGTGCTTAATATACATCTGTGAATATAATACTGTCAAATCACCTATTAGTTTTGTGGTGCTTGCTGTACATTTATAGTTATACTGTTTGTCATTGATCCTATGGCTTGCCACACTGTACAATAATAAATGTGTGCTTTCAGAACTGCTAGGCACTCTGCAGCGTATGTTGTGTGCTAATAAAGATCAATTATTTCCCAAACAATAGCATTTTACTAATGAGTAAAAACAATAGGGGAAAAAATTCTGTGCAAGTTAAAAGCAACTACATTAAAAAGTTAATAAATTTATGGAACAGAGCTGTTGGAGGAGAGAGAACATTCATGTCCATTTTAGCTACACATACAGCAATTGTGGCTCTCACTGGTCAGTGTATGTGAACTGTGGTTGTTCTTAATGTCCCCTGCTGTGGACTAGTACGGATAGGAATGTGACCCTGATGCCAGATGGAATGTTGGGGTGTGTGCTTAGAGAAGTGCTATAATGGATCCATGGACTACAGAGGGGGGCGAGCTCATGATTGTTGAACATGAAGATTCACAAGAGTCTGCAGCTTCTGTGGTTGCTGCCAGAGAAGCCCCATTATGTTTTGATGCATCTCTCTCTCCTTTTCCTGATGGGATTTCTGGGCCTTTCTCCTGTCTGCTCTTTCCCTCTTCATAGAGGATGCATATTCACCCTTCAGGCCCCATGCTCGTGATCTGATGCAGCGCTGGCTTACAGGATCTTGCTGAACATGTCATCCCAATTCCTTTTTTTTCTTAGTTCTCCTTATCTGACTCAGGCCTTCCACAGGTGTTGAGGGGAGAATCCCTCTAGGCTGCTTACTGACACTCCTTCTTTGGAGTGCTTGTGCAACAGCGCCACTCGCAGCACCAGCCTTGTCCTGCCAGGGATGAGGGAATTGCTTGGTTGCATGAAATTGAGTATAGGACAATGGTATTGAACACAGGTACCATTTTCCACAGACAGTGGTGATTTTGCCTGATAACTTACTACAAAGTGTGATGGGCACAGAGCGCAGCTGCTGCTGGTGTCCTAAAGCTGCCCCAGGCCCATAGGCTGCTATCCTGTTTATTGCAATGGTGCCTGCTCAAGTTACCACTGACTGGCATGGGAAAGTGTCCTAAGATGGAGGAAGAAATAAAGCTGCCATCCCTGGAAGCATTTGGCAGAGGATTGCAGAGTACCTCCATGAAAGTTTAGTTGAGATATCTCAGGAGAATTAAAGGGGCATCCCTGTGTACATAAACTGCTCCGCATGGTGCCCCCTCCTGCCTAACCGTTCAGGGGAACGAAAAGCAGATAACTCTACCTCTTGTTGTACCACTACCTCTTCTAGTGCAAGTAAATTAATGAAGAGTCAGTATCTGTGTCCTAAGTTGGAGGCATCATCAGTACATCATTGTAATGGGAAATATAATTGCACACTTGCGTTCCTTTCCCTGCATTGGCTTCACCGGTGCTCAACTGACTGGACTGTGATGGAGTCTCAAACAGATCCTGGCTTGTGGCATAGCTGGACTCCTTCCACCCACCCTTCTTGCACAGCCCCCATCCTCTACCTTGCTGTTTGTGGCAGAGGCCTGTGACCCTGGCTCATCAGAGGTATCCGTGGTGGTGCATGAGTTGGGGGTGGGGTCTCTGCAAAGGGTGGCATGCAGCTGTTTGTAAAAGTGGCAGGTGCGTGGCACCACATTGACCACTAGCTCCATGGCCTTCTGATATGCCTGCCACAGTTCCCTTGCTTTCACATGGAACTGCTACTGATTCCTGTTGACCCCTTCTCCTGTATTCCCCTCCTGCAATCTACTTGTCCACATGGGTATAGTTGGTCCATAGCTGTGCCTGCACAGCTTCTCCCCACAGTCTCAGGAGATCCATTATTTTCTGTTTATGCCAAGGTGAAGCGCATCTGGTCATCTGGGCAGGTTTATGCAACAAATGGAGAGCTATAAAGAGTGTTTGCCAAGCTGGACTATCAGGAAAAGGCATTTCAAAAATCTACAAGGTTTTAAAGGCAGTGAGGGGGCAGTTCCAGTCTTCAAGACCCCGAGAAGTGGAATTTGCAATTGTGACCAGAGAACCAGTCAGGCACTGTGGGACAGCTGCTGGACATCTGTTAGGGTTGGCATAGGTAATGCAGTGTCTGCAGTCATGCTGTATTGACCTCAGTATCTTGATTATGGCTCAGTGCCACTTAAGAAAGTGGTATTACTGTTAAATATTCCCTGAATCTCTCTAGGGGCCGTGGACACTGGATAGATTTTCTGTTCCTTGTGAATATACATTAGCTTTAATTTTTTCTCCTGGCACCATCCAATAGGGCTTCACCCAGTTTCCTTTAACCAATGAATGCTCCACGACAGAGTCTTATCAGGCCCATCCCATGTCACTGTCCTACTCTTACGGAGACTGTAGGTGTTTGTTTTGACTTTTCCCAAGGGTTTCTGTCCACCTACAAAACTCATTAAGATTACAATCCATATAGGGGCAACCCCTTTCAGATGCCCTGGACATCCCTCCTGCCTCCCAATCCCTTTGCTTGCTCTTCCCCCCGCCCCCTCCCCCGAGGTAACACACAGTTTGATGGTTCATGGGTGGGGTGTCTGTCTTCTCCAATTCTTTTCCTGCTCATATTGGCAATAGTTCCTTGCCTTTTCTTCCTGGGTTGTTTTACTATGGAGGCCAGCCTCTACATACTCTTCAATGAATTTAATGGTGATTTCTAAAATAACTGGTTGGTGCCACCACACCCACACTTTAGTGACCTTTGGGGGAGACTGTAACAATTGCTCCAGAACAAGAATTCATTATTTCCCCAATTCTTCAGTCATCTGGCTTCAGCCACCCTAAGCTGTGTCCCCTCCAACCACCTTGCCTCTTGTAACGTTTGTCTATATTGTTCTGCAGACAGACCCATCTGATCTAAAAGAGCTGCTTTTACAGTATCATAATCGGATGCTTGCTTGTTGCTCAGCACCGTACAAGCAGCCTGCCTTCTCCAGAGAGGGAGGGAGCCAATAGGAGGATCCATGCCCGCTTCTCCTAGTCTGCCCCTGATGCCACCTTCTCAAATGTTAACAAAAAGGTGTCGGGGTCATCCGTTGGGCACATTTTACACTGCCCCATGACCATTGTCTGGTTATCACGCCTGGCTGGAGGACTCACTAACTTTTCTAATGGCTGTTGCTGCGCCTGTGAGTGGCCTGCAATAAATTACTGTAGGGTCTATTACTCTGCTTGCTAGTTGACAGGAAAACTAGGACTCTTTCTTATCATTGGGTCTGTTGAGACTCTTGGAGGGTTTTTTGTAACCCCTGCTGTTCCACTGCCTAGCACAAGACTCCCTCTCTTCTGCCTGTTCCACCATGCCTTCTTGTTGGCATCTTTCTCATGTCCTTCACTTGCACCAAAGTGGGAGATCCAGGACGAGCTCTCACTTTTCAAGTGTGGGGTTCAGTCACCCTGGATTCCTTGCTGCAAGCAGTGCTCTCATATTCCTGCATTGGTAGGACACTATGCTTTATTTACAAGGTGTTATATAGGTGCTTGTCCCTCACAACATAAGGCTTACCTTCTCCCCAGTTACAGTGGTGGTGGGGGGGGAGATCTCACTTTTCTGAGATCCTCAGCTTCTCTGGCCCCTTTCTCTAGCCTTCCCCTCTCCCTCCATGCTCTTCCTTTTTCTCTTTTAAGGATCCTCAGCTGATGAGCTGAATTAACTTGTTAATGGCTTAATCAACCAGTCTTTGATCAATTATCTCCTCAGTATGGTCCATATGAGGATGCTTGCTCAGACTGATGAGTCAACCTTCGGCTACTCACACACATTCAGCAAGATATACCTGTAATCAATAGGGAGAGTCTAACACCAAATAAGGAGATACTCTTAAAATGGCTTTTATTTTTGGTAAACCAACCATCCCATGTTGCAAAAGCTACACAAAATATGAAATGGCTGTGTTTCAGTATAGCTACCTTTCCAGGTCTTTGTGATTAATGTTTATGGCAATGGTTCTCAATCTATTTACCCTTGTGGGCCACATCCAATACTACCTGTATGGCCCTAAGAATGTCACATAGGTCGCAGCTGTGTGCTGACTGGGCCGCAGTTGGCCCATGGGCCACAGGTTGAGAATCCCTGGTCCAGGGTAATGCTTCAGAGAGCCTGTTCAGACACAGTGATAGTTTCTTTTAGGTTTACAAATGTAGGCTTGTAGTTTTTAGCTTGCACTAATTTCATGCAATGACTGAGAGTTTTATTGTTAACTTATGCTTTCTTCATTTTCAGAAATTTCTACACCTAGACCGTGTTCCCCTAATGAGCCCCCAGAAGAGGACAGTGTATTATTTAACAAACTGACGTACCTAGGTTCTATGAAGGTTTCTGCTCCTCGCAACGAGTCAGAAGCTCTACGTGCTATGGCGGCTATGAAATCATCATGCCAGTCTTCTTTTCATGTGACTCTTTATGTTCCGAATATACCAGAAGGCTCTGTAAGGTGAACTACAATGGTCTATTCTTCATTACTTATGCAGACACAAAAGGTTCAAATTCTGATGGGTTGCAAACACCGGGCTTCCAGTGAAGTGTCTGGGAACTGTATAGATCTTCAGCAAACAAAGTTTGTGACAAATTATGCTTTGGACAGAATATGATAAAATGAATACATATCAAAGATATTTTAACCAATAAGTAAAATATGCCAGTGAGAAAAATGCATAAATTGAACTTGGAATTCAAATATTAAACTAATTTTATTGCATAGTGGTGGTAGGAGACAGTCACATAAATTCAGTCTCCCTGATGCATTGTATGAGACAAAGCCGCCACCTTCTCTTAATTTGTATGCAAATCTGAAATATTTTAGATTGTGTTTAACAGATTACACTGTATAATGAGAAATATTCAGCCTGTCCATACAAAATAAACATACTTAACGTTGAAATAAGTGAGATGGTCCTGAGCATGCTTTATTTCTATAACCAAAAGCATGTTCAAATTATTAGCAATTTCCAATATACAATATTTTTTAATTGCAGGCTTTAGAAAGACCTTTGCAAGCCATTAACCTTACAGTAATATTTTCAAAAAGTTCTATACGCTCACTGAATAGAATATTTTTGAGGACTGCGAAAATCGTGTATTTGCAAAAGGACAGTTGCGAAGATTCTATTGCTGACCGTTGTGTAGGCCTATAACTGGAAGTATAAACTGAAAGAATGGCACTAATCTATGCCATAATCTGTAAAGAGTGTACTCATGGTACTGTAAACCAAATTCAGAACGGAAGTAGGTGCGCACAGAACTCACTGATTTCAATGAAAGTTTTATCTGCTTTATATTGATTTTTTTAGATATTGGACTTGAGCTTAATTCTGTAAATATTGGAAAATATAAGTGCATGTTGTAGGCCCTGTTACATAAAGTGACGTTCCTTGATGTGTTTTCTGTAATGAAATCTTTATTAGAGAAGTATGCCTCCTTTGGAAAAGACCCACCTTTTTGTTAGCTTACCGGCACCTTACTGCCTCCGCTTTCCGTTGTTATTGCAGTCAGTTTCCCTGGTACCTTTCCTTAAAGCAAAAACAAATAAAATTACCTGCATTAAATAGGTTCTGAATGAGCAAACTCTTTCAGTTATCTGGTTTTCCAGTACAGTAAAATATTTGTTACTGTTCCTGGTGGGACCCACCAGGTGACGCCTTGGAAATTCTTCCAAACTAATATATAATTGGAGATGATTTGACCTTGCTAAAGCATCAGACTGCAAGTGTTATGCAAGAGAGAAACCAGGAGAAACAGAGAGAAAAAGGATTCGTTTATAGCAGAAAAAACATACAGATCATTGGCACTTGTATATTTTGCTGATCTGTTGATGTTTTGACCCACTTAGTGAAAAACTTAGAGAGGCCAACTTTTCTGTTTATTTAAAAAATGTGTATTAATGCAACACACATTGTAGCAGAGTATATAAGAGGTGACTTTTCTGATTTATGGAATAAAGGATTAGTTTAAATGCACATTAAGCTAGTAAATAATGTTAGCAGAGTTGGAAAGTTTGAGAAGTCAGCATAGACTAGTATTTGGAGAAATCCAGTTTACAAGATGTATAGAAGTCATATGGAGTAGCATGCTGCAGGGTTGGTAACTTTTGAAAATTGTAGAAAGGAAGCCTTTCATGTATTCCAGCTGAAATTATTTTAGTGATTTTTTTCCCAGCACTTTTGAATATGAGTACTTTCTACAAGTCCTAGATCTACATTTAGAAAGGAGCTGGTGCTTGGTCATGATATGACTGGGGAAGTATCTCCTGTTTCTTGGAAAGGCACTTCCAAGACCTTTCTTGGGCAGAAACAGATTGTGTATTTTCTTTATGAAATTCAAGAGCTGGAGGTACATTGAGATTTATTCCTCTTGGCTGGATTTTTTCCTACTGGTGGTTGTGGGGAGGTAGTATGCCACAATTTTATATAAAAAATAAAATATTGGGTTCTTAAAGTAGCTTAGAGGACAAAGTAAAGGAAATCTTATTGTTCAGAAGTTGTCCTCAAATGGCAGTCATGTGCCTTTTGTTGATATTTTTGAAGATATTATGATCAGTTTTCACCATTACTTGACATTTCAGCAGTATACAGCATAACAGCCTACATTTCTGACTAGTAGTATCTTCTCAGACAGGGGGTTTACAAAATACAGAATCGATCTCTATTTGCTGAATGTCTGGCCCTGTATGTATACAAAGTGCATTTTCACAGTTGCTGTGGTTCCTAGTTAACCCAACCCTTTAATTCTAGTGAAAAACTGCAGAGCAGTGATTTTTATGATGAATATTGGTTCTGTGGATTTTAGGATACTGTATACTTCCTATTTTATTTGATACAAACTGTATTAAAACAAATCTAGCTGAAACTGAACATTTTTATTCCTTACAGTTTCCTAATTGTCTTTTAATCTTGGGTGCTTGTATTGAATAGTAGTTATACTCATTCAGTTACAGAAAGAAGTTGGTGGATATCTTTATTTGATTCCCATTTATTTGACTGACTTCACATTTATCACTTTCTCCCCTGTAGGATAATAGACCAAACCAGTAATATGGAGATAGCCTCTTTCCCAATCTATAAGGTATTGTTCTGTGCACGTGGACAAAATGGAACTGCAGAGAGCGACTGCTTTGCATTTACTGTAAGCTACTGTGGAACAGAGGAGTTTCAGATTCATGTTTTCTCCTGTGAGATTAAAGAGGCTGTAAGTATGAAATACTACCACAGTTCAGTATTGGGTCTTGAGGGTGGAAACAGTAAAGAAAAAAAGGAAAAGAAAAGAAATGTAGTTTTTAAGACCTGGTAGGTGCAAACAGTAAACTGGACAGATTTTTAAATGTGAAACATAAAAATAAATTACAATAAAAAAATCTTCAGGTTATTTAGCAATAAAATCACATTCATGAACTGTGTAGATCAGTGATTTTCAACCTTTTTCAATTTGTGGCCCCCTAGAAATTTTTTAATGGAGAAGCGGCCCCTTTTGGTAATCAGCCTGGTCTGTGGACCTGTACCGTAGAGGTCTTAGACTGAAAGCTGACTAGAATTCAACTATGAATGTTGCATGTGCTCGATTCCGTATTTGACGCAGCAAAAGAAAGGGTGCCATATTGTGGGCATCTACAGTAATGACAACACTTCTGGATTTTGATCTGTAGGTGAGGGTATTCACATATTTTTGATTGATCCGAAAAATGGAATGCTTTTTCTGGGATCTGAAACTTTATTTTCATAGTCACTTTAGATGACCCCTTAGATGTAGTCTGTGGACCCTCAGGTGCAAACCACAGGTTGAAAACCACTGGTGTAGGTGAAACTTGCTGACTTGATAATTTTTGATATGTTGCATCACAAGTGTTGTGATGTATGTTGCACTAAAACCCATGCTTTTTCCACACATATCTTTATTAAACACTTAAATTGAGCGTAGGAAGGGAGAGTAGGAGATAAGAGAGGTAAAATTATTTCCTTTTAAGAATTTCAAAAATATGCTTGCTGAGAAATGATCTCTTGTGGGGAATACATTACATCTGCATGTTCTTCATTGGAAGATGAGTGAATCGATAGGATCAGTACTCTTATTCCTTTTTTCCCCTCTCACTTTTTCAGGTCAGCAGAATTTTATATAGTTTCTCAACAGCATTCAGACGTTCTTCCAAACAAGCCTCAGATCATGTTAAGGATTCTGTTCTTCCTACCCCAGATAGTGATGTGTTCACTTTCAGTGTCTCCTTAGAGGTCAAAGAAGATGATGGTAAAGGAAATTTTAGGTAATTTGAAAAAATTGAGAAATATTTGAAGTCTCCATAAAACATGTGCAGCTGTTTTGAGGGGTGTGTGGCTAGTTAGCAGGTAGTGAAGAAACTGGCTGGGTTTTTTTTGCTGTATGCTAATTTTTTTCTTTAAGAGATTTTTGCTGTGTTTGTCTTAATTCCTTTTTTTGTAGAAGCCTAACCTGATTCAAAAATAAAAATGGGTGTAGAAAAACAATATTAATCAAGTTTTATAACTGTTTAAAATCCTAGTTCTTGGTGGACATAGTCAAATCTACCTATGAAACTTGGAAAGTTAGTTGAGTCCTAGCTTGCTGAAAAATTGTACCAATGTTTTCTGTGGTTTCTTTCAGTACAATTATTTAACTCTTTTAATTGAGTTTTAATTAACCAGTAAATTTGAATCAGGATGTTGAAGATACAGAAGAAAATCTTGGAAAAATGTCTTGAAGCATTGTGGAGGTGGTAAAGGAAACAAATTTCACTAAGCATGGGCAGCCTTCTCTTAATAAAACACAGTCCTCTTTGGGTGTGATTTAAGACAGAGGTCTGGGAATTTTGGATGGAAATGGGTAGTAATGGGAATAAATTTTTATTTTGTGTAATACTTGTTTCTATTTTTATATTTTGCATGGTGACCAACTATGAGCACCTAATGCTCTTATGCTGTAGTTTAAGATAGCCACTGATTGCAAATAGTAATATCTGCAAATATGAAAATGAGAAGTACAGAAATTTTGGCCCAGAAAGGTGTGGGGCAAAGAGTTCTCTTGTTCAGTACCAAGCTATTCATTTGCTGATAAAAGGTGAATGAAGGCATGAGATGGCATCAAATGATTGCAGACATGGGTGGCACTGTTGGAACTAAGGGAACTATCACTAGAGCCCTGTGGTTTTTCACTAATTGTGAAATACGACATAAAATGAAATAAAACAAAAAGACTTACCCAAAGTTTGCAGCTCCTGGTGCTCCTGTCCTGTGGGTTAGGCAGGCCAAATCCTAGAGGCTCTGCAACCCTGTGCACCAGGTCACAACACGGGGAGTGGGAAGCCATACTCAGCTTTGTGGGACAGATGTTACCACTGTGGATTGAATGCAGTGCGATGTTACTCTGCAACACCCCTCCCAAGGTCTTCCATTCCCTTGGGGGGCAGGCCCAGTCACCCCATCTCCCACAATAAAACAAAATTTTTTATGTGGCTCTAGCTATCACTGCATCATATCGCTAACTGTTATCCACATATACTGTGCTATATGTGTGTATGTATATATATGCAAATGGAACTGTTTTTTTTTAGCCCTGTGCCAAAGGACAGAGAGAAACTTTATTTCAAACTGAAACAAGGAATTGAGAAGAAAGTTGTGATCACAGTCCAGCAACTCTCAAACAAAGAATTGGCCATTGAAAGGTAAGCATGATGTAAAATAAAACAGGTTAAGTGTAAGAAAATGGGCTCTAATGTGGTTGTTGTTGCCCTTACTGAACCTGTGATTCAGTTCCACTGAATACATTATGTACTAATTTAATAATACACGTGCACTGAATTCAGACTTGGAGCTCTAATGAGCTAACTTGTGTATATGACCTAGTGTTTCTCCTTCGTAAATATCCAAAGGAACAGAAAAATATAGGTTAAATGTTGTATATAGGTTAACTGGTTATTAGTGGCCAAACACCTTCTAGCTAATCTATCACTTTCGGAATTATTTCAGTGTTAAGATCAGCCTTCATTACTATGGGGTGAATCCAGCAAATATTGGCTCAGCACAGTACCAAATATTTGGAGATACAGTTGATTAAGGCCCGTTTTAAAATAAACTAACAAAAAAACCCCGTCTATACTGGGTGAGGATTTGGCCCTTACTATGGTACTTAAAGGGAGTGGGAAAGGGAGATATTTTCTGAAAATCTGGTCCATAATATTCAGTCAGGACTTCTTGATCTGCTTCACCTCTTTTTTGCATTCTTGGATTTGCCTACAATTCTTTGTCATTTACTGACTTTAACTGCTTTTGTTGGTGTTTAATTTGTCAAATATGTGGAAAAATCTAGTGCATCCATTGAAGCCTTTTGTGTCTAGTATGTTCCTATTGAAATTCTGGCAGCCGTATCTGCTAAAGCCACATTTGCTATTCAAACATCTTAAAAATATAGAAACAGTGGGGAGTTAGTGGCTCACTGGATTCATAATGGGATATGAATGCTCTTCCTATAGCATAATTTCAGATCCAGCAAACTGTAAGTTGACATTAATGCCCTGATGCTCATTTATTGAAATTCTTTAATTTGCCATAAGGTTTTCCATTTTGTTTTCTTCCATTGAAGTCTCCTACTGTTCAGATCTGGCCAATGTTTTTTAAAGCCTCTCTTTTAATGAACTTTAAATGCATATTATTTCCTAAATAATTTTATCAAATATGTACAAGTAATGCTATAATTAGTAAGATATATAAATATACATAAGAATTGTATAAGAAAATTTGACCATTGCTCTTAGGCATTAAAACACTTCCTATGGAAACTGCAGTTTTTTGTGTAATTGGTCCATTCTTGGTGTGCATATGCTCCATATGTGCAAGGTTGGATTCTTTCAGACATCAGTGTTTATTGGTGCTGAGCCTGCATGCTACGTTTCCTTGTGTCCCTCCTCCTTCACCTGAAGACTTAAAGGGTGGAGTGGTCCGACAGTCCTTCATTTCTTTTCTACGACCTGTGGCAGTGAGAAAGTTATTGTCTGCTTGCTTCCCTCTGTGCTAGTGTTAGTAGATACTAGTATTGCTAATTAGTTACTAGCATTAGTTTTTTAATCAGTAGCCACAAACCCCAACTTTTAGTCAGAAATTCTGTTTATAGGTAGGACCACCATATACAGGGTCTCTCACAGTGTGACAAGCAAAATTCCTGGGGTTCAAAACCTGCCTTTTTTGTGCGAAGATTTAATAGATGCACGAACACTGCAAAACAAACACATACAAAGAACCCATGAGAGCAAATCTCAGAGCCTTGGTCAACTGTCTGGGATAGTGGGGCTTGTACTACGTGGCTAAAAATAGCAGTGTAGATGTTCCTACAAGTCTCTGAGAACCCTCCCCTCGCTGGGTTTCAGAGCCCAAGCTCGAGCCTGAGCAGGAACATCTACACAGCTGTTTTTAGCCCCAAAGTGTAAGCCATGCAAACCTGAGTCAGTATACTCAGGCTTTGAGACCTGCTGTTGCAGGGTTTTTATTTTATTTTGTTTTATTTTACTTTATTTTATTTCATTTTATTTTATTTATTGCAGTGTAGATGTACCTGGTGCTTCTTTTGTTTAGGAGAGGGACATATTCCTAAGCAATTGTTCTGTATGTTGCTTCTTCTCTAAACAGATTCAAAAGCTAGAGGCTCACCTAAAAATGTTCCACTGGAGTGCTGTCTACAGGTAATCATGGACACTAAAAGGAAGGATGTAGCTCTACTTTAGTCTTCTTGTCAGTTCCTACTCATGAGTGCTACAGTGAGTTGAGATTCCATCCTGACTTCTTATGTTAGTCTGCCTCCATTTTGGTGTCTATGACTTCAGAGAAGGGTAGGAAGGAGCAGTGCTCCAGTTCCGAGCTAAGGTGTAAATCACCCTCTTCTGCTGATTCTTGTGTCTCAGCTTGGTAGGCACCAGTGTCTTTGGCTCTGATTTGTTTCTGACTCAACAGTCAAAGGTCAGCCAACTGCCTGACAAAGATCCCTGGGTGCCAACTGTAACCTTGTTTGACATGTTTCCAATTAATAGTTTAAACATAAGGAATAAAACCATACTGAACTCCTTAAGGGTTGAACCTCCAGGGTGGTTACAGATAATTTAATTTAGTGAAGGACTATGACTGACAATGAGTGATTGAATTAAAGACACTATTTAATGAAAAAAAAATTTGATAAAGCAAACAGGAATTATAATATAACCATAAACTGCATTTATATTCACAGTCCAAGAATAAATGGTGCATCCTGGGGTTATCATTTCCTGGATTAGAAGAATGGGTGAATAGTCCTTTCTGTAACAGCACCCTGATAGTGGATGAGCATGCTAATTTAAAATTTGTACAATACCCTTTTATAATCAATTATAACAACACTTGTTAGCACGTATACTGTACCTATATTTCTGCTAGCACATTAAATATTCCATACCCGAACACTCAAATATCTTATACTTCTTTATTGACTTTTAATATCAAACATCATTCTAATTACTATTTGCATCAATGCAAATTCTGTGGTTACCAGTATTCCAAAACATGCAAAAATTCCTTCAGAACACTAGCTAACCCCAGTTAAAACAAAAACATATTTACTACATGATCCAAGGTTATGTCTTGAGTCATTTCTATTAATATCTCCATTCATGCTAACAACTTCACTTTAGCTAGTGTGAAGCCTGAACCTTAGGCCTAAAGGCCTGCTCCCTACTTGCATTTCAACACGTTTTCAGTTAGCATAAGTAAACATTACCCTTATGGTCTATACCACTAAACCTGTGAACTGCCCTTCCTGTGGCACAGTCATCTTAGTACTTGGCATATTGGTGCTGTCCCTTTTGGCACCTAGAGTATATATGGACCAAATGATTTATGTGTGGGCCTCATTGAAGATCACCATCCCTGGATAGGTTGGTGATGGTGCTGTCTATATCACTTGTCACTGAGACCTTAATGTTGCAAACAAGCAAAGTATTGGTGGCACTGCTCCAGTCCCCTATTTGAATTGAGGGGACAAAAGAGCACTCCTGTAACTCCTGAAAGGGCAGCCCCACTTTTGTATGAGGCTTACTTTTTTTCATCCTTCACACTGGTGCACCTTATGGACTTATTTCCCACTGTCCCTTCCTCCCCTCTATTGGGATCTCAGTGGAAATTTGGTATAGACTTCTCTCAGGGGACTTCTCTCAGTAGGAAGAGGCATGGATTGCAGAGAACAGGCCACCTGGTATCCTTCTCTTGTCCTCTAGTCCAGTATCCATATACCTATCAGCCTTTGCCTACTGGGTAGCCTAGCCCTGAAAACCATTAGCTACTTGTCCCTCTTTCCAGGGCTAGATACTACTTCTCTCAAAAGACAGTATAGACTTTTCCTGCCAGGTCGATTAGTGCAGCATCAGATTTTAGAGTGACAGGGGGAGGACAGCTCTTTTTCAGCTGTGTGCACTTGGTATCTGCCTCCCAACCAGCAAATTTGACAACACCATCGAGAGTCCGTCAGAACGTCATAGAAATATTCTTTCTCCCTCCCTCTTTTTTTCTTGGAAGCCTGGAACAGAATCATTTCAGACCAGTGGGTCCCAGAGATTGTCAGCAAAAGGTACTGCATTCAATTCCAATCTCTTTCTACCTCTCACCCTCCTTCAGGACTCCTCTCACATGATACTGTTGAAACAAGAGGTAGACTCCATCTACTGCCTGCAACAGTGCAGTGGCAGGATGTTTTATTCCCATTACTTTCTCATTCCAAAGAAGAAAGTAGTTTGGCGTCTCATTGTGGACTTTCAGCATCTTAACCGGTTCATCTGGCATTTCAAGTTCAGAATGGTGATTCCGGCCTCCATAATTCTTTTGTTGGATGCTCAGGACTGGCTCTCAGCTTTCAAGATGCCCATTTTCACATGTTAATGCATCTGGCCCTCATGAAATTCCTCCCATTCCTAGTAGGAACTTCTCACCACTTGTACAGTGTCCTGCCCTTTGGTCTTTCCACAGGACTGAGGGCATTCAGAATGCTTGGAAGTCCTGGCATCTCATCTAAGCAAATAGGTAATCCAGTTCTACTCATAGCTCAATAACTGAGTGATCTGAGGAGGATCACTCCAACACCAACTTGATATAGGTGACCTTACAATTCTTATTATATTGGGCCTCAAAATCAGTAGATAAAAAGCTACACTTCTTCAAGTGTTGTTCCTGTGGGTGCTCCACTTCAGGTGTCGGTGCATCCTGGTGCTGTCAATTGGAGATCTCTGCAGCAGTGTCTATCCGGGCTGCGTGGGCACGGAGGGTGTCTTGTGGTGCCGTTTGCGCCTCAACCTTCGCTTGCGTAGCCCAACCCCCTCAGTTCTTTTTCAACCATCCTCGGCCTGAGACGGAGCTCCGCAGCACTCTGTTTGCCTGAGAATGAAAACTGGATATAGTTAATTTTAGAGAGAGTTTTACTCACAGGTTTAGTCATAAGATAACTTTAAGGTAGGGTATATTTTTGTGGGGGGAAAAAGAAGACGAGAGGGGGTCATTCTTCTTTAGACTACCTAAAATGCCTGGATCACCAGGATTCAAAAGATGTGAACCTGCAGAGATGCAATCCTGGTCTGTGATGGTCATGCTGTCTGTGTCACGTGCCTCAGAGAGGGACCTGTCCCAGCTAATTGCACTTGCTGTGCTAACCTTAAGGCGAGAGCCAGGGGTGACAGAGATCTCTGCCTGAAACTCATTCTTGCGGAGAAATCCCTCCAACCCACCTCTGAACCCGATATCCAAGAAAAGGGCAGGGATATGGCTCAAACCTCTACTGAAAAGAGGAAAAGAGCCTCAACCCAACAGAGATGTGCCAAAAAGAATGCGGTCTCCAGCTGCATCTTTACACCCAATGCTGACCACCTTAGGGGAGAGCACTCTTGGTACCCTGACTACCTCCGTCACTGAAGGCACCAAGAAGACATTAGTGCCGAGCTGCAAACCGGAGTTTGTCATGGGACCCTCAGTACTGGCCAAGACAGTGCTGAGATCCATCATGACATGGATGCCACCACCACTGGCACCCTCATCAGCACCATCAGCAGCAGCATCGCCACCCTCGGCACCAAAGAAGGCAAAAACTAAATCTATGGTACTGACCACTCTGCTGGTTGAAAAGACCACCTCAATACCAACAGCACCAAAGTAACAGCCACAGCACCACACATGGAAGGATATTCCTCCATTACATTCCCCTCTCTACGGCACCAATATATCACCCGAACAACAAGCATCGTGATTATCAATCTCACCCATCGCCATTCCACTCACTGGTGAGGATGAGGATGTCATGCAGAGACGGGTTTTCTCCCCATACCACTCATCCCAGGTCAGAAGGGAGTCAGTGTCTTCCTCCAGATCACTGGCACAAATCGAGAAAACCATGAAGGAGTGGATAGAACAAATGAAACTGTTTTCCCAGAGATCTTTTCTAACACAGTGGCCTCCTTGGGACCCATGGGTATCATACAAAGTTCTTCCCGACCACCTGCCACAGCTACAGATAAACCTATCCCTCCATCCCCTGAACCATGAGAGACTCAGGAGGAGGAAATGGATGAGACAGATGAGGGAGTGCAACAAGATACCTCACTATCCTATAACTCATCCTCATCTCCTGGACAAGGTGATAATGCCACCACTGCCCACCACAGCTGATGATAGTTTTCTAAACGTGTGGCAATAAGCAATGAAATTCCCTTACAGGAGGTGGAAGAGAATCAACATAAATTATTACAGATATTGCATACAGTGGCTAATACAAAAATTGCACTGCCCGTTAATGATGCAATAATGCAACCTGCTGATACTATCTGGCAGACACCCACATTGACTCCACCAATTTGTAAGAGGGCAGACAGGAAATATTATGTCTCCTCAAAGGGTGTGGAATTCCTGTTCACTCACCCTCCTTGTAATTCCCTGGTAGCCGACGCTGTGCAAAACAGAAACAAACAGTCACAACAGAAGTCCATAGGACAAGGACAGCAAAAGATTGGACTTATTTGGCTGCAAGGTGTATTAATCAGCAACCTTGCAATTCAGAGTGGCTAACTATAATGCCCTATTGGCCAAATGTGACCATGACAACTACTGCAAGTTTACAGAGGATAAACAAGCACAACTCGCAAATCCTTAGTAGATGATGGCCAATTAATCACCCGAAAATTCCTACAGCCATCCCTTGACATTGCAGATACGGCAGCTTGAACAACAGCGACAGCAGTAGTCATGCACCATGCCTTCTGGCTGTGATCATCAGGTATTCCTAGGACCTGTAAAGAAATGTGGAAGATATGCCATTGGACAAGGAGAAACTATTCTCCAAAAAGACGGACAAAACCCTACACTCAATGAAGAATTCTAGGACAACCCTCAGAACCCTAGGAATCTACACACTGTCCTTTAAACATAGGAGATACCAAACCTACCAGAGAAGAGTTTTCTCCATGCATCAGCAGAGGCCACATGACACCTATAGGAAGAAACAGAGATCCCAGAGGAGGGGACAAAATCTAAACAATCAATCTCCTCACAACCATCACAGACAAAACAGGTGTTTTGAGGTATTGGTCAAGGGTCTGAGATGCACCCCTACAGCCAAAGCAGCAACCTTTTTAGGTCATCGTTTTTTACACCAATTGGGCAGCAATTACTATGGACAAATGGATCTACAGATCATCCGGCTGGACTTACTCCATCCCTTTCACATCCACACCACCGAGCCATCTTCCCTCCCTGTCCCTCTTCAGGGACCCCTCTCATAAGCACCTGTTACAATAAGAGGTATAACTGGGGGAAATAGAATAGGTCCCACCACAATAGAAGAATTAATGTTGATAACACATCTAAAAGAACCAGTTACTGTATAAGTAGCTGTTCTTTCATAATAGAGAATACCTAACTGCCCTTAACTACAGTGGCAAGGGGAGTGATTGGTATAGTATAATTGGGAAGTTCCTCCTGAATAGTTCCAGAGGGGGTAACCCTGTTAATCTGTATACAGTAAAAATGAGAGTCCTGTAGCACTTTAAAGACTAACAAATTTAATTTCTGCAGGCATGAGCTTTCGTGGGCTGTAACACACTTCGTCAGATGCAATGAATAGAAATCAGATGGAGGGGGGTGTGTGTGTGTGAGAGAGAACACATCCAAGGGTAAGGAACAACAATGGGGAGGGTAGGTGTTAGCAAAATCCATTCAGTTAGAGTAGATGAGGCCTATTCACAACCATTGATTAGAAAGTAAGAATGTGTGAACAGTGACAGTTACTTCTTGTAATGAGATAACCATTCCAAGTCCCTATTCAGATCCAGTTTGATAGTGTCAAATTTGCATATAAGTTCCAGCTCTGCAGTTTCTCACTGAAGTCTGTTTTTGAAGTTTTTTTGTAGAAGTATGGCAACTTTCAAGTCAGCTACAGAGTGTCCTGGAAGACTGAAGTGCTCTCCGACTGCTTTATGAATATTATCTCAGACAGAGACAAACACCTACAGGATCTCCATAATACATTCTTAAAACTACAATACCCATCTGGAGAGGTGAAGAAACAAATTGATAGAGCCAGATGGGTACCCAGAAGTCATCTACTACAGGACAGACCTGACAAAGAAAACAACAGAACACCACTGGCCATCACCTACAGCTACCAACTAAAATCTCTCCAACACAGAATAGATTGTAGATCCTTAATGATATCAGATGATCCCTCACTTGCTCAAGCCATGGGAGGGAGACCTATCCTTGCTTACAGACAGCCCCCCAACCTGGAACACATACTCACTAGCAACCGTACCTCATACAACACGAACCTATCCCTGTAACAAACCCCGTTGCCAACTCTGCCTGCACATCAACTCTAGTGACACCATCACAGGTCCTAACTACCTCAGCCACACCATCAGGAGCTCATTCACCTGCACATCTGCTAATGTAATATGTGCCAGCAGTGCCGCTTTGCCATGTACATTGGCCAAATCAGACTGTCACTGCGCAAAAGAATAAATGGACACAAATCAGACACAAAAAATGGTAATTTCCATAAGCCAGTCGAAGAGCACTGCAGTCTGCCAGGACACTCTGTAGCTGACTTGAAAGTTGCCATTCTTCTACAAAAAAACTTCAAAAACAGACTTCAGTGAGAAACTGCAGAGCTGGAATTTATATGCAAATTTGACACTATCAAACTGGATCTGAATAGGGACTTGGAATGGTTCTCTCATTACAAGAAGTAACTGTCACTCTTCATACATTCTTACTTTCTAATCAATGGTTGTGAATAGGCCTCATCTACTCTAACTGAATGGATTTTGCTAACACCTACCCTCCCCATTGTTGTTCCTTACCCTTGGTGTGTGTGTGTGTCCTGGGGGGGGGTGAGAGAGAGAGAAAATACCCCCATCTGATTTCTATTAATTGTATCCGATGAGGTAGGTTACAGTCCAAGCTCATGCCTGCAGAAATTAAATTTGTTAGTCTTTAATGTGCTACAGGACTCTCATTGTTCCTCCTGAATAGTAACATGACAGAAATTAAAATCCACCAGGTGGCAGCCTTATCAAAAGAATTCAAGTACACTTTCAAGTCACATATAATGAAAAAGATGAAGAAAGCAATACATTAATCAGTGATTAGTGGGAGAAAGTACCTAGAAGTGGTTAAGAAAGTCTTGTCGCAAAATAATAATAATAAAAAAAAACTTTAAAAAGGCGTGTATTGTTCACTGTCTTCCTGAGTTCTTGTAAAATGAAAATGAAAACTCTTTTGACAGCTATAATATAGTAAAAATATTACCTTTAAACTCTTTTGCATGATTTTCTGCATCCTGAAACTTCATTCCTTCTCTTTGGGAGCTTTTCAAATAAATACCAAAAAATAGAATTGAAAACGGAATATAGAATAATTTGGCCTGTAAATCCACCTTCGATGTCCTGATACAACTTAATTTCTGTACCCAGTAACTATCTGTAAATGGTGTGTCAAATATAGCATTAAAATATGAATGAATATTTATACAACCCTTTCTTTGCTGTGGGAGTGGGGGCATTAAGACACAGTCTGTAGTTACATAATTACACACTAATTTTTCCCTGCCTTATTCATTATGCAGAATGGGTGGTGGAGGAATACAAGCCAGTAACTTTATGGGCATCTTTAAATCTGGCATTCCCTAACCTTTGTGTGTTTGAATTTGCAACGCAAAGAACTTAGTTTTTGTATGGAATACACATATATATTTGTAAAAATACCAAAGCACAAAAAAGTAAAGCTAATTTCTTATTTTATTATCTAAACGAGATCTTTTATTTTTTGTTTATAACCACATAACTCAAAAATGGTTAAACGGATTTTGCTCAAACTTCACAAAAATACCAATTGATATCAAGCAAGCCATGGAAAATTTCAGCTCTAAAGGAATTAAGTTGGAGTCTGGAAAACAATAGAAAGGTTTTGTTAGACAGGAATTATACTCTT
The DNA here is from genome assembly GCA_007922155.1 of Mesoclemmys tuberculata. Taxonomy (NCBI): domain Eukaryota; kingdom Metazoa; phylum Chordata; order Testudines; family Chelidae; genus Mesoclemmys; species Mesoclemmys tuberculata. The sequence continues at coordinate 5,237,450 of ML675646.1, read as the reverse complement.
TGTGGTGTGTATGAGGCAGTACAGATAAATAGCTGACCCTAGCTGGTCAGTTCTTCATTTTCCTGAATTTCAGTGGTCTGTTTTGGAAAGGAAGTAATTAATATTCCATCTTGTCTTTCTGAAAAGGAAACTCAGCTTTCTGCCAAGCTGAGAATTTACACTCCTGTTGAGCCTACACATGGAAATTCATACAGGAAGTTCTCATATAGCTATCTATCCTGAACAGCAAAGAGCTAAGTCTCTTTTACACCCAAGACAATTGTATTTTTGTCTTCCTATATTCCAGTTTGATGAAGCTCAGTTTGGGTTCTGTAAATCTGCATGTGTTAATAGTTTCCTCTTGGGGTAGTGGATGAAAGTGATTTTGGGTTAATTAATGACTGACACAGTAGGATCCTCAAAGCCCTTGCAGCTCCTAGCAACCAGTGACAATTCAGGAATAGTTGTTGCATTAGAGCCTAGTTACTCAGTTTTTACAAAAATGACATTGCCTCTGGCTGATTTCTCTTTTCTTCAAATGGTGTATTTTCTTGGGAAAACATTAGGAATTACTTGTTTCATTCTCTACTTCAAAAAAATTAATTTAAACTCTGCCCATAAAGATTCACACTTCTTTTTAGTGTCATTTAGATGATTTTCCAAGTTTTGATAGTTAGAGAGGCTACAGAATTAATTTCTAATTTCTTTTGTAGCTGGAGGCTGAGGCATCAAAACATTTATTTAATTTTTTTGTATTTTCATGCAAACTTCAAGCTCTGTAAAACATTTCATCTTTAGTAATCTTAAATGATGATTTGATAAGAGTATCTTATTAACTACTTTCAGTAAGTGCGTTAAGAAACCTATGTCATAAAAAGGTTCACCTACTTTAGTGTAACTGACAGTTCTGAAGCGCAGTACCTGGAAAGCTTATGGATCAATGTTTTAACTGACAAATCACAAGATGGGAGTGCTCATGGGAGTTTATGGACCACCAAGTCAGGCTAGAGAACAGGTTAAGGCATTCCTTTAAACATCCATCTATAATATGTAGAAAGAGAAATTGCACTATTATGGAAGATTTCACTCTGGGGACATATACTGCAAGTCTTATGCTACCTTGGAATTCCTAAAAAATTACAGATTTTCTAAAGAAGTATTAGGATTTGAAGTAATTCTAGTAGACCTCCTAGATATTGCTTTTTGTGATTACAAGTTTGGTTGACAAAGGTAACTGCATTGATCTAATCTACTTAGACTTCTGTAAGTCATGTGACTTAGTACTGCATAACCTGATTAAAAAGTAACTATACAAAATCAGAGCAGCACACATTAAATGAATTAAAAACTTGCTAACTGATCTCAGAGTAATTGTAAATGGGGATTTATAATCCAAAAGGGAAGTATCTAATGGAGTCTCAGAGGGATCTGTTCTTGGCTCCATGCTATTTATTATCTTTATCGATGGTCTAGAAGAAAATATATTATTGCTGGTAAAATTTGCAGATGAGACAAATTGGCAATGTGGTATATTAAGGATAGGTCAGTTCTGTAGAGCAATCTGCATTATACAGTAAACTGGGGTCATGTGAACAACATGCATTTTAATACAGCTAAATGCATGGTTGTGCATCTAGAAATGTAAAATATGGGTCACATTTTTAGGACAGGATTATATTTTTGGAAAGCAGTGATTCAGAAAGGGGCCTAAGGGTCATGGTGGATAACCAACTGTGCAGTGCAGTGCAGTGTGTGGCTAGAGGAGCAAATTCAATCCTGGGGTTTAGACATGGGGGGTTGTTAATACCATTGTATATGGCATTAACAAGAACTTTACTATGTCCAGTTTGGTGTCTACATGTACAGTATACAAAGGATGTTGACAGTTTTGGAGAAATTTAAAATTTAAACCTTGGAAGGTACGGAGAAATTAGATGTTATAAGATGTTGTTAATGTGATATAATTTTTCACATTTGGGGCCACTGCCTTCAGTCTTGCTCTGGCAGGGAGTGACTGATTATTATCTGGTCAAATGATTTGTTAATTTTCTCTGTGTAGGTATCCATATCACAGCTGTTAAATATTCTAACAATCTCACTCTCAGGCAGCAGAGAGGCCAACAAGAGAATTTGTCTGAAAACTGAAATACCCTTTAATTTCTAGGCAGTGAGTTTGACTTGACCTCACTTACAAATGTAGAGTAACTCCATTCACTTCTGCAGAGAGAGTCTGATTCATAGCAGTATAACTGAAGTTAGAATCTTGAACCCTATCATTAGATCATAGGTGCAGAACATCAGCTGGATGCCCAAGATCAAAGAACTGAACCTTAACTCTAATCCCCTACATATTATGTTAAAGCCACTGGGCGTACCCATGGATAAGGCTTGTTGTATAAATGGAAATCTATATTAATTTGTGGATGAATGTAATTTATTTTCAACGTGGTTCTGATGCTGCAACTTGTTGCATGCAGGCAGAGTGGCACACTTCTGTATAGCCTCATTGTCTTCAGTGGCGCTTTGTGCAGATACAGTTGATGGCCCACATGCAACAAATTGCAGGATTGGGGCCTAAAAAGGCAACAGGCAGTTCTGAAGTGTGTGCCTGTCTTCCAGTTTGTTGTCTCTTCCCCATGAATCTTTACTGATTTTATATACTCACTTGCCTTTTGAAGCCTGTGTAGTTGTTCATCTTTTTTTATGCTCTATAATAATAAAATAGGAAGAGAGAAAAAGATAATTTTGGATATAAATTACTACCATGTCTTATTTATATAATGAAGCAGAAAAAGAATATCACATGCATAAAATGAACAGGAACAAACCTGGTTAATAGGGTAATAATCACTTATGTGGAAAAACCTGTAACAGTTTTTAATATGCTATTCACTCTGCTAATGTAATTGCATTGTTTATTACATCTCTACTTAAAACACACCATGCTCACCACACTATTAATTAGTTAGCTGTGAGTCTGCTTTTGTGGATTCCAATGAATACTAAATGTCTAAACTGTCTATTCCTTATGATCCCTATTTGTTGTAAAACCTAAATTTTCATTGTGAAACAGTCAAACCTTTCTTCCATTAGAGAAAATTAGGCTATTGTACAAAAGAAAACTGTCAAAAAAGACTTAAATATTGTCTTTTATAATTCAGTCTGTTACTAATGCTGCTCAGATACTTTCTTGATTTTGAAATCTAGTTTCTTAAAAAATAGTCTGTGTAATATTGTATAAAATTTGTCCATTATAAATATGCATAAAACTAACCACTCTATTTGTGACTTACCAAGGATTTTTTTTAAAACTGGCTTTGTGCCTTTGTTTCCCTATCCTATAAGAAGAAAGTCTGAAAGGATTGTTTTTAAAAGTGTCCTTCTTTATTTAATCTTAAAAATATATGACATATTAAGTTTGTTTTTTCTAGGTTTTGCTGGAGACTGCTTTGGGACTTTAGAGGAAGTATTTTTTGTTCGTTTTTGTTTTATTTATTTTTTGTAGAAAGATAGCCTTGTGGCTCAAGCACTAGATTGGGATTCAGGAGTTTGGTTCAGTGCAGATTCTTGTCTGACCTTGGGCAAGTCACTTAATCTCTCCTGGTATGGCTGCACTGCACACTCAGCCAATATCTATGGCTCCCAGGTTTGTGAACTCAGTGTTTCCGAGCCTGTGCTTGAGCATCCGTATAGCATTGTAAGCTTGAGTTTATGTTGCAGGGCCTGAGTTTCACAGCTGGACTAACAAGTCCATACTGCACTATGTTGACCTTCTGACTTGGGTCTGGTGCTTGACCTGCATCCACACTGCAAATGATAGGGATTGGACCTGAGTCACAGTGGGACTCAGACTCTGACTCCTCTCCATAGCAGAGTCTTAGGAACTGGGTCCTGAGTGCTTGTTGACCTGAGTCAGGCTGATTTGTGTGTGGACAGAAGAGGAGTGGGAACTGAAACCTGAGTCAGAGCCTGGGCTTAGTATGTGTTGTAGTCATACCCCCAGTACCTCAGTTTCCCAACTGTAAAATGGGCATGGTAATACTTCCTTTGTTTGTCTTATCTGTTTAGACTTCATGGTCTCCGGGACGGGGTACTGTCTTTCATTTTGTATATAAACAATTAACACTATGGGGTCCTGATCTCAGTTGGAACCTCTGCAGGCTAATATATTATAAATCATGTGTTTTGTAAGCTCCCATACCTTAATTGAAGGTGCTGGAGTAATGAACATTGAAGAAGTATATACTTTCTCCCAAAAGGTCAACAGTGTGTGTACAGTTAAAAACATTATATATTTTCTAACTTAATCCTTTCTCCTCTCAATTGCTCAAATTTGAACAAAACTCTTCAGCTCATTTGATGTGTGCATAAGAATACAGAAAAAGAAAGCAACAATCCGTGTTTTTTTTCTTTACAATTCAAATTTGAGGTTAGCAATTAACATGACACTAAAATAGGGAATGAACAGAAAAGCATTTTCATTTTTAAGCAACACTGATACTGTGTTATAAATGGTGAAAAGGAGCATTAGAAATAGTATTTAGTCCTTCTGTAAAAGGTAGGTTAAATTTTTTATAAATGTTCCTTGATTTGGTGAAATATTGAATACCTTGCTTTCAACCTCAAATACTTCTTATGTATCAGAACTGTTTTAATGTTTAAACTGTATACTTTAAGCTTTATATTTGTTCAGTAAAGGTTAGCTGTTCATAACAGAAATTGATACTTGATTTGTCTTTAACTGTCTTTTTAGTAAACCATTTCTTGGCCATGTCTAGTATATATTGTGGCATTTTCTGAATGTGTGAGACAACGGAGCACGAGCAGCAGTTTATTGTATATATGGTTCTTCTACATAAAGGGAAAATAGTGGGTGATCTGTATCATTATGTGCACATTCAAGAAGATATTGGTGTACTTTCCAATGACTTTCTAATGTTTTTTTCATTTTTCAAAAACTTTTTGCAGATGCTTTGGTATGCTGTTAAGCCCAGGTCGAAATGTGAGGAACAGTGATATGCATCTACTTGATATGGTAAAAATTGTCTTGTCTAACAAACTGGAGGCAATGGGATTAGTTTTCTGTTCCTTTTCTTTTTTAAAGGGACACTTTCCAGTTGTCCATTGTAATTCAGTTTTTTTTTTAAATACCAGTTTTGAAATAATCCACTTTGAAACTTGAAGCTGAAATTTGTTCCTTTACTAAAATATGTCTTCCATTATAGGCATATATTGGTTTAGTCTTGTAGAGCTGTTCTTGAATATTAGCTGCTCCCATTGTTTTATTAAATAAAACATTTGAAACATTGTTATCCTGGGGAAGAAAGTATTTCTAAAGGAATTAAATTGACTTTATATACCAAGATAAGAAAAATACCCCCAGAATTTTTTTAAATGCTAACCTTGATAGTATCCCTCAATGGAAGAAAAGAAATATGATTAAATAAAATGGTCACATGAATTAGCAAATAAAGTAGAGCTTTCTGTTTGTCTGACTTGATTACTTAAATCTAGCAAAGGTCTGATAACTCACATCTTCAAAAGAATTTTGTCACTTATTTAAAAAAGAACATTAATCTATCATATGTAACTGACATGGCTGTTTAAAGAGTCCCTCCTCTGTTTCTCCTTATTTTCAAATTATTTAATCTTAGAGTGTATCCTGTGCATATGCCTCAAATTTCCACAAACTTCTGGAAACCCATAGTAGAAGTAAGATATATTGTATATTCAGATTGCATATTCAGTAAATCAAGTGTTAATCTCTGACAAGTTCCATATAGTGTTTCATCTCTTGTATGACTCTTCAAGCTGCATTCTTGTAAATGGGAAAAGAACTGAGTTCCTCTGAATTAGGTCAGATATTCAGTAAGGAAGTCTCCCTGCCCCAGAACTCTTCAGTGTTGTCAGAATATGTGCTTGACCAAACACTGTCTAAATATATTTTAGGAATATATCTGAATGATAAGAACCTCACGGATATCAGTTTTGCCGATGGCATAGCATTCTTCAGTCGCCATACAGACCTCCAACTGTCATGGATTCCCAGAATGGGTGCTATCCCCCCAACTTTGAAACTATCTCTTAGAGGAAATCCTTTGATATGCTGGACTCCAAAGGATCTGACTCTTCCTTCAGGGTAGGCCATGCGGCCTCTCTACCTCCTGAGACTGAACCTCTGGGGCATCAGCACTCTCGCTTCACATTGTGAGCTCTGTTCAGTGAGTCCAACTGAGATAGACTCCTGCTAGAGATTTATACACTCTTCAAGGACTAATGCACCTCACCCAGTATTTGTAGTGCCACTCAAACAAGTTTTCAAAACAGTGGAGTTTTAGTCAACAGAAACACGCATAAGAAGTCTTTAGATTAGCACAGATAAATTAAGGTCAAAGGATAGTCCATTCTGGTCAGCCTAGAGCCTCAGCCAACTGTAGTGAACTCCATTATCAGACTTGTGCTCACACATGTTCTCTTTCACTCTTTCTTTGTTCCTTAGTCAATTCCCACCTACCTCCAGAAACCAACACTTCTACCCACCCCCAATCTGTGTCTTTTGTTCTTCAGATGGGGTCTCAGCTTCCCTGCTGAGAGGCAGGGAAATCCATGAGTCATTGGTGCTTGCATTGTCTCTCCACCCCCCTTATTGATCTGGGTTGATTTCAACCAATTCCTTAAGGACTCTTCATTCCACTCGGATAGGCAGGTGATGAACCTGCCTTTGCCTTCCTGGAGAGCAAATGTAATCCTTTTTTGCTATCTGAGTAGCAATGCACCATATAGGGTAAACTGAGGCACACATAAGACTCATAAAAATACTACAGAAAATTCCCACTTCATCACATCCACTAATTGCCAAATCAATGACACTTAAAGCTTGGAATGTTCACTGGCAGAAGTTGGGCTGAAATTTAGCTGAAATAAAACCGAAATTCTTCCAGCTGGTGATTTTGAATGTGGTGTGGGAACCAACTAGTCAATATGACTGTGTTGGTTGACCACCTACCTTGGCTATATTATGGGTAGCATGGATGGTGTCAAGAAAGAACTTGAAACCTGCATTCCAAAAACGTTGTCAGTAATGGGGTGTTCCATCAAGAATGTCTTTGAAAACCAAACACTATGATAGAGAGATGGAGTTGAGGATATACAATGATCAATATCCTGACCTATGGAACTGAAACATGGCCCCTAATTGTTAAGAAGGAAAAGAAGTCGGACACCATTCAGAAGAAACATCTTTGAGTGATTGAAAACATCCAGTGGTTGGAATGCAAGTCAAATGAAGAGATCAGTCTTTTAACTAAACAGGTTCTGCTCTCTCATACAGTCACCCAGTGTTTCCTGAGGTGGTATGGTCATTTGCTCTTGAATGCCTAGCAACTTCCTGCATTCCTGCAATGAATGCAGAATGGAAAAGACCATCCAGAAACCTAAAACAATGCCTGAATGATGTCAAGAGACACCTGTCCCTTACAGTCATTCTACCTGTCCCATGTCAGGGCAACTGCACCTATATTCCCTCTTTGTGTTCCAGCAAGGGAATCCATTCTTAGGATTCTGGCTCCCCATCTGCCATCTCTCTTGCGTGAAGACCTACCTCTCTCTCCCTCCTGACTGGGGTTTTCCAAGGCTGCTGAGTTTCCCCGGCACAGCAGACTGACTCTACAGGCCTGTGTCTGCATTTAGCTTTTCTCATCAGAGGCTATAAACAGCATAATTGTCCATGGTTTTAAGTTGCCAGAGAGCTTTTTCTAAGCAAGCACATTTATTCTTAAGGTAAAAGATTACCGCGAAAGCATATTAAAAACAATAAAAGAACCTACACATATATTCATAAGCTTCCCAGAGATCACTTCCCCCTTCTACAAGAGTTCTGATCAGAGTCAGTCCTTCCAACCAAAAAATTGAGGCCCTCCCTTTGGACAGAAGGTTTTATATATTTGCTTCATCAGAAATAGGCCTTGACTCAGTTAAAATTTGTGCTATGTATCCAAAAATCCTTTAATTGTCCATTGGCCTCTAAAAAATCCAGTTTGAACTGGTATAGGCGAACCTCCCCGGGGGATGGTGTCTCTCTGGAGGTGTTACAACTTAAGTGAATTTGCCTAATCACTCCACGTTGTTCCTAGTTCATGCAGGGCTCTAGTTACCCTCCCCCATACAATTGCTGGGCCACAATGATACATAAACTTGATATGGTAAACTAAGGGTGTCAAACTCCTTTGCTATGGCGGGCCAGATTTGAATTATTTGCACTTCAAGTGGGCCGTATATACCATAAATGGAAATACTAGGCACAACCATTTTTTTATAGTATTATATTTTATTTGCTAGATATCAGCGATATAAAAACTGCAGTAAATTCACTTCTACAACCGCTACTATTTTATGATTAAAAGAATTGATCAATGATTAAAAATCATAGTACTGCGCGATACCCCAAGACCACACTGTCCATCTTCTGCCTTTTGGAGTGCTTTGTCTCATGCACACAGCACTCCACACGCTGCCGCCAGAGTAAACATTTCATGGCAGCGCGTGACACCGTGACATCTTGTGGCTGCGCTGTTGTGACATCTCGCGGCATTGTACTCTCTGGTACATTAATAACAAATACATAAATAAATAAATTATAAATAAATAAACCAAATTATAAATAAATAATACAAAATCAATTAACTAAATTATTTTAGGATGTCCCCTCTAGCAGCCAGGGCACAAGAATCCTAGATCCTAACTAAATACTCCTCTTTCTCCAAAGAGTGAGTTGTCAGCATGAAAGATAATTCCCAAAGATGTCATGGTAAAGTAATTTTTTGGAGTCAGGAAGACATTCTTTTTCTTGGAAAAAGTAATCTTCCTCAAATGAGATTTGACTCAAGTTGAAAATTTCCAGTGATGGTTTGACATCTTCAAAGCATTCTATATTGTCCCATACCAGCAGTCAAAAAGACATGTCAATGCGGTGAAAGACGCTTCAGAATGTTGGCACGTCTCAGGGGTTTGGCTTTGGCTCTGACTCAGATGTTGAGGATGTATTTTACTCCCTGTGAAGATCAGAGTAATGCACCCTGATGTGATGTCTGCCACCTGTTGTCTTCACTGACATCCATATCCCTCAGTCACTTTAAAGGATTCTTCTTCCTGGCCTGCTGCAACCTGTTCTTTTTCCTAATGAGATTCCGGCAACAACCGTCTTTTTTCTTTATTAAAAAAAAAAACATGCTGATGAGAGAGTGGGACTAAATGATACAAGCTTAAGCCAAGCACAGAGTATGCAAATATTGGGCGCACTTACGAAATCATATAAATACCTAGCGCTGGAATTGACCTCAAGAGCTCATCTAGTCCATTGATCTGCACTGAGGCATGGCAAACTATACATCCCTGGCAGGTGTTTATCTAAACTTTTCTTAAAAACCTCCAGTGACCTGGGATTCTACAACCTCCTGAGGTAAACCTGTTGCAGTGCTTAACTATAGAGCTAGAATTCTTTTCTTAATACTTAACTTAAAAGTCCCTTGCTGCAAAAGTGAGCAAATTATTGTTTGTCCTACCCTTGGTAGACATGTAGAACAACTTATCATGATCCTCTTTATTACAGTCTTTTACATATTTTATTACTTACAATGTCCCCCCTCAAGCCTGGTCAAGTGAAAAGTTCTGTTCAACCCAATTCAATATCTCTCATTTCAGTTTGGGATATTTTAACAAAAACCTAGGAAGACTAGTGTGATCCGCTGTGCCTAGAGTAGCCCACATTGAAAATGCCAAGGGCAGGGCAGGCTGCAAAAAGTAGAGCAGATTCTGCCAAAATTCGTGGTTAACACTGAAGTTAGATTCACCAACCAGTCACAAACAGTGCTCCTGATTCCTCACACCGATTATCAAGAAGCCCAACAGAAATCATACAGCCCCCTTTATCGAATTTCAGTCTCTGGCTCCCAGTCAGCAACTAGGTTCAGTAAAGATAAGTTATTTAAAACTCTGTTACCTTTATAAAAAGTTCTTCTAATCCCTAAAGGATCAGCTACATTACCAGATTAATATAGGTTTGAATCTTACCCAAAACACAATGCTGCCAGTCAATCCTTTAGTATCTAAAACGAAAGTTTCTTATAAAAGAGAAGAGACAAAAAAGAAGAGAGACATTAAATGATCAGAGGAATCAGATGCATGCATATGATTTCAAAGTCTCTCTCTATATCAGATTCTTGCCAGTATTGGTGAGTTTACTGGCTTATAAATTGCTCTGGAGCAAATCCAGTACCTGCATGGGTCTGTCAATCCTTTGTTCAAAGCTTCAGATGTAGAGAAGTTGATCCAGAGATAAGAAGCAGAAATGAAGACAAAATGGAGATGGTGAAGCTGCCTTTTATATCTTTTGCCATGTGGCTTGTCCCAAAGGCAAGCTCACAGAATGTAGACATGGAATAGCACTTGTAGTGCCCTGTCCACAGGCATGTCCCTACATGTCCTGCTGACTCACAGGCATAGCCCCTGGCTTCTCTCCCTGTGCCACTGTATAGCTGGTTGCCCTTGATGGACCTTCAAGCAGGCTGGATAATGCTGATGCTACTCTGCCTGGAGGTATCACCCAGTAGCACAGCACAAGGTTTAGGTACAGATAGATAACATATATTTATAGCTTACAATACAAAGATGATGCATACATATAGATAAGCTAATCATAGTTAGCAAATTCTAACTTTTGTAATGATATCTTCCAAGGCTTATCTTGTAAGATGAATTGCAATTTTGTTACATTGATATTAAAAATATTATAAATGGTCATCCATGCTTCATACAGCATCACAGCCAGAGTCACAAAATCTCTGGAGAATGAGATTCAGTTTCCCCGCATGGCCTACAGTGGTGAATGGAATTTGAACTTGAGTCTCCCACATTGCGGGAGAGTGCCTTAGCCACGAGGCTGTGAAATATTCTCACGTGAGTCTCTCGCTCTCGCCATTGTTGTTCGTAGTGACAGTTTTGAGTCATCCATGATTGCAATGACTAGCCATTAGGCCAAGGAAAGTGTGTGAGAATGACTCTATAGCCAGGTGTTTAAGTCTTAGGATATGGGACACCTACGTTCAGGTCACTGCTCTGCATCAGGCAGAGGGAGATAATGAACCTAGGTTTCGTGCATTCCAGGAGACGAGGGCCCAGTGAGTAGAGCAAGTTATAAAAAGGGCACCACCAACAGCCTGACAAATTAATATGTTTTGACAACGTCAAACCATTTTGATTGGAAAAAATGAAAATGTTTTGGAAATGTTCAGTTTGGTTGAAACTATTCTGCAAAACTCAGTGTGAGTTTGCAAATAGTTTTGGATTGCTTGAAACTGCTTTTTTCAGTGAATAAACTATTCACCAAAAGAATTTCACTCGGCTCTATTGAGCCGTTCAAATTAATTACCCAGCACCATGACAAATTTAGTGTAGGATGGACGATACTTGTCTCCTCAAAATCTATGGAGGGTTCACTTTACAAGACCCTCCTTGATATGAGCAGTGAATGGGGTGTCCTAAAACAGGGAGAGGGCTTGAAGAGACTAGTGTTTATGCACATATAACCACAGATGTGGCAAAAGCTTGTACACGTAATCCTGTATTCACATTTATATCTCCCAAGGTTATGATTTTTTTTAGAAATGGAGTACACTGCATAGCATTGTCTTTAAGTGCAAACACGGAGACGTTAACAAAGATTTTAGTATGTGTGGGGGGGGCCTGTGTGGGGAACTGTTTTGAGCTCATCTACATGTTGTACTGAAATGTTGCCCTGAATTTTAAGGTTTAATTCTCAAAGAAATCTACTTCAGTGCTGGCACATACAAATCTATCAGCCAGCTGCACACAGGAAAGCAGGTGCAACAGGTACAGCTGCACCGTGAGAGATTTCTGCTCCCCCACACCCCTTCACGGACATATGGATGTTGATGAGGTCCTCTGAGATTTTTCCTAGTTTTTACTCTGCTTTCTCCCCTTGCTGATTCTTGTTTACTCCTGCACAGTCAGTTCTCCTGACCTTACCCTCCATGTCTGCTTTCCCTCTCCTCATCTTCTCACTCCCTTCACTGTCTCCTTTCCCTTCATTTGTTTGTCCAACCCCCCACTCAAAAACAGTGAAATATAAAGCCAGAATACCCTCTACCAGAATTAAATACTAACAAAAATAATTGAACTACATGAAAATAAATGTTTGCCAGCTATGATATTGTTCATTTTGCTTGTAAGTTTTATCTCCTCCCTCCGCACCCCCTGTCTATTTTTCTGTTTAGATTTTAAGTTCTTTGGAGCAATGCACTGTCTCACTGTACAGTTCCTAGCACAACTGGCCCCAGATACTGGTTGGTATCTAGGTGCCACTGTAATGCAAATAATACATGTGTTTGTCCTTAGGAGTCCATGGGAAAGAGCTCTGATGGGAGAGCTTATGTTATTACTGGAATGTGGAATCCCAATGCACCTACCTTTCCAGTACTTAATGAAGAAACACCTAAAGGTAACCAATTTTTTTAGCAATGCTGTTTGCTTGCTTAGTAAAATGTTCTCTCTATTTCGCTGAGACCATGCAGTGTACTTCAGTTTAATGGTAACAGCATGAAAACCCCAAAGGCCTCAGTCAGGATCACAACCTCACTGTGCTAGGAACTGTACAAACACGTACAACATAAATAATTGCTTATAATGACATTTGCTCTTGTTGCCAGGTCTGAACCTGTAGAAGAGCAGTGTCTGAGGTCCCAGGCAAGTTCCTCTGGGGATCAGAATTTTCAGTCCCAAGGGTATTTAGGAGTTATTTCCTCACCATGCATAGCTGCTGTTTTACTGCTTGGTTAAATCTGGAGCTCATATCCCTTTGTACCTTGATTTTGGCCTTGTGACAGGCTGCTGGCTGAGCCCTGGGGGTTAAGCCAGCCTGCTGCCACCAGAGCCCTAATTAAGAGGGGAGTGGAGCCAGCTGGGAAAGCCTACAAGGTCAGGGCTAGCAAGGAGCAGCTGGTAGGGCTCGCTCAGCCAAGCCATATAAAGGTTCAGGCGGGAAGCCGCAAGAGAAGGGGTGAGTACTCAGCCTGTAAGGGCGAAGCCATAGTTAGAGGCAAGCTGCCATGATTAGGGAGCTGAGACTGCGTGGCCATAACCTGGGACTGTTGCTGTATGTAGTCGGTGGTAGGGAAGCCTGTAAATAAAGAACGCTGGTGGGAGCACAAAGCTGAGGACTATGCATGGTTTGTGGGCACAGAGGACCTGACCAGCAGGGGGGCCTGCGTGAGCCTAGTGTAGACGTGGCTTTTGCTATGCAGCTTGACCCAGTTTCCAGTTCATGACTTGGCTGCATTCTCTTTCCATTGTCCATTTCTGGTCTGATCACATAACTGTCCCAGTTGAGTGCATTTGTTATTGCCTGAGGCTCTGTACTAGATCCCTGATGACTAAAAACTAACACTTATTTTAAGACACGTGCTTCCTGCAACCGTAAAATCATGTATATAGGGGGTCTTATTTGTAACTTACAAGGCATAGGCATCATTCATCCATTTTGTACCTGGGTGCCAAGAGGGGAGAATGGTGTAGTGGATGCCTTGACTCTGAATTTCTGACTTCTAATACAGCTCACTCCTTCAATATTGGATTAAACCTAAAGATTTGTGACCTGATCCAGTATAATTTTCCAGTCATTTTCAATACCATGTCTCTGGTCCAGTTTCTTTATTCCCTCCCTCTGCTCACCTCCATATGGAATATTTTGCCTCCATTCTTGCACATGTGTACTTGTGTGAGAAAACTGCCAGAATTATTTGATGCTAAAGGAGAATTGGCTATTGTGTATTTCATTCTATGTGGATCTACAAGTTCTAAAATCGGATAGTAGACATGTGCTGCAGAATCAACAGATGGATTTAATAGGAAGGGATTTGAACCTAAATAGCCATCTATTTCTGTGATTTTTTTTTTTTTTACTCAGTACCTTGAGAAATTGACGCTTTTTGAAATTTACTACTTTTGTGAACATGAACTTATTTTTATGTTCCAGATAAACGTGTGTACATGACTGTAGCAGTGGATATGGTGATCACTGAAGTAGTAGAACCAGTCCGCTTTTTGCTGGAGACTGTTGTTCGTGTGTACCCAGCTAATGAGCGTTTCTGGTATTTTAGCAGAAAAACCTTCACAGAAACTTTCTACATGAAGCTAAAACAGGTATAGCAGTGTTTTCTAATAAAAATAAAATTGCCTTTCTTTAGGAAAAATTGACTTTCTGAGCATTAGATCTACCTTTTATTATTTGTTTCTGTAGATGTTTGCAAGCCACCTGATAAGGGCGCAGAGCCAGCGCTAGGCATAAGCAGACCAAACAATTGCTTAGGGCCCCAACAGCAGCTCAGGCAGGCCCCATATTCGCTTTTTATCATTCGTTGTTTGTGTGAGTGAAAATTTTGCTGCTTTGGGCCCCTACTGGTTTAGAACTACCTCTGTAATCATGATAAAGAATAGCATTTAAAAATAAAGAAAAATCAATCCTTAGAAAATCTTAATTTTATCATGTTATCTTTTATCTAGTTTTATTTATATGTACTCATAAAATAAATAAAAGTAATTAATTAATTTTGTTTTGGTAAAATGTGTTGGAGTTTACAGGTCCAGTTTGGTTACAAATTCACAGATCTAGCTTGGTTACTCTGCCTAATGTCAAATATTTCTTTTCATGCTAGCCAATGAAAAGGCTCTTATTCATCTTTAGGCATTTGTTTGTATTCCCTGGCATTACACATTTTATAAATGCTTAAACTGTAAGCTTTCTGTCTAGTTCTAAATTGCTCACTGATGGAGTGGTAAACTTCTATGTGTACTTATAATAATGTAGCTCTGACATTAAAGCAGCTCTGGCATCTTTATATATTTAAATATCAACAGCTCACTCTAATACTGCAATTCATTACAGCATCATTTATGCCTTGCATTACTTTATACAGTGCCACTTGTGTGCAAGGCACTTCACAGGTTACCTTTTTACTTCTTTGTGGCTAAAATGTGTTCTCATTCCCTCAGTACTCTATACACACAGAGTGTGCGTGTGAGAGAGAGAGAGTTGTAATCTTTAGAAATTCATATTTTGTCTAATCTGGAAGACTGATGGCTGAAGAATTAGTGAAATGGTGATATCACAGAAATCAAGGATGAAGGTTGAGCAACTGAGGGGTGAATTTGTTAGAATATTTAAAACTTTGTGTTTGGTTTTCTGTTAGCACTTCTTAACGTTAGTGACTATCACTTTGGGAGAAGAAAAACTTGGAATTTTTAACTATATCCAGATTCCTTTAAGATGAGAGTGCTTGAAATAACCATCTGAGACTCCCAGGAAGTTCTCTAGAAAAAAGAAGAAAGACCAGACTTGAAATTTCTGATATTTCTAAGGTGTAAAAAGAGCAAACAGAAAAACTTACATGCCTTCTGTATACATCATAGAGAAGCAAAAGAGAATGCAAGCCCAATTTTTAAGAAATTCTTTGTAGGGCAGCTTTAAGACATCCTTTGTCCCAGCCCTGAAGTGATTTAAATTAGATCACAAAGCATATACTGAAGACAGAGAAGGGTTGATCAAGGAAGGAGAAGAATAAATACACAATGGGAAGGAAATCCAGAATTTTAGGTGAACATTTTTTTAATGAGATAATAGAAGTTGGTAGTTTGTGTGCACATTTCCTTTTTAATAAAGAGTCCAGCTGTGTCACTATAGTGGACGTAGATTAAGATTGGTTAGCTAACTGAAAGGCCTGAATTGAAGAAGTGTGATGTCACTTAGCAAATAGAAGGCACAGATCATTTTGGGCATAGCAGGTGATTTTCACAGTTTTTCAGCAAAATAATACAAAAGTGAGGGCAGAAACTTTAAAACTGACATAGTGACCAAAAAAAAAAAAATTCTAATATCTGCCACTAGTTGGTCTTCACTAGTCATAGCACAAATGTTTAAAAATACACCTGCATGAGAGATACATGCAAACATCTAGTGCATGTGTAAATTGTGGATTTTCACATGCCACATACACTTATGTTTGAGCAACCCTGATTTACACATACGCAATGGGGAGTTTACATGCATAATTTATGCACTCTCACTCTTGCGGGTGGACTTCAAAAATTATAAGCCTATTTGACTGGTAAGGATCAGAAATTAATCTTTCCTTGTTTCAGTGTCCAATAAATTGATACATAACAGAGGCAGCAAGAGGAATGCGATCAGGCAGAAGAAATGAAACCTGGTATAGTGGTTTAAAAGAAAATCAAGCTATTACTACTGTTCTTTGAAAATGAAAACTTCACTTCGCTGTGCATCTTTTAAAAAAAAATGTAATTGACCTGAAAACACCTGTGGTTCTGGTGTGTGGAGCAATTTGCCACTTTGTCTTCTCTTGAATTTTGCTCTTAAGGCTGCAAAATTGACAGGGTTCCTGTCCTGCTTGATTGAATGTCATAAGAACATATGAATGGTCATCCTGGGTCAGGCCAAAGGTCCATCTAGCCCAGTATCCTGTCTTCTGATAGTGGCCAGTGTCAGATGCTTCAGAGATAATAGACGGAACAGAGGAATTACAGAGCAATCCAGTCTTTGTTGTCTACTCTTACCATCTGGCAGTCAGAGGTTTTGGGACACCCAGAGCATGGAGTTGCATCCTTGACCATCTTGGCTAATAACCATTAATGAATTTATCTTCCATGAATTTACCTAATTCTTTGTGAATCCAATGTCCTAGCATCGAGTTCCAGATGTGTTATGTGAAGTAGTACTTTCTTATGTTTTGTTTTTAAACCTCCTCTTATTAGTTTCACTGGGTGCCACCTAGTTCTTGAGTTAGAAAGGTTATTTATCCCTTCACATGTTCACTTTCTCTATACCATTCTTGGTTTTTATAGATCTCTATTATATTCCCCCCCAGTCATCTCTCTTCTAAACTGAACAGGCCCAGGCTTTTTAATCTCTCCTGATATAGAAGGTGTTCCATAGCCCTGATCATTTTCATTTCCCTTCTCTGTACTTGATCCAATTCTAATACACTTTTTTTGAGATGTGGCCACCAGAACTGCATGCAATATTCAAGGTGTAGACGTACTGTGGGTTTATGTAGTGGCGTTAAGATATTTATTGTCTTATTATCTATCCCATTCTTAATGGTTCCTAAATGTTGGTAGTAGGCTAATTTGACATTCTTAATGTAATTTTAAAATGTTTATTATATGTGCCTGGAGTTTTACAAATACATTTTAGAAAACTGAAAAAGTAATTTAAACTCATTTCCGAATACCATCACAAGTCGTCAGAGTAACATTAAGGCCAGGTCTACACTGGCAATGAAGGTTGACGTGTAACGCTGCTTACATCGACCCCCTAAAGTATGCGTCTCTGCTGGCATGTAAGTTCCATCGATTTAAAGCGCGGTATAGGTCAACCTAATAAAACCATCTCTGCAAGTGGCATAGTGCTGAATTCGAATTCCATGGGTCGAATTTGCGCCAGTGTAGGCGGAGCACAACGTAAATCAATGCCATTGGCCTCCAGGAGGTATATCATAATGCCCCATTGTGACCATTCTGGACATTCATGCTCTGCTGTAACGTGGCCACATAAACAGGAAATAGGTCCTCCCCTCAAACCCCAGGAAATTTTGAATTTCCATTTCTGGTTTAGACAGCATGGCGAGAGCTTTGTAGTAGAACTGCTCATGGTGACTGCACAGCCAAAAATGCCCCACAAGGGCCTGCAACACCACTGAGAAGTATCCCTTCTGGATTATGTACTTGGTGGCAAGTTGGTCAGGTGCTAGGATAGGGATATGTATGCCATCTATTGCCCCCTCCCACAGTTTGGGGACCCCATTGTGGCAAATCCATCCACTATGTCCTGCATGTTTCCCAAAGTTGCTACTCTTCTTAGCAGAAGCCTGTTGATGACCCTGCACACTTGCATCACAGCAGCTCCAATGGTGGTTTTACCGGCTCCGAATTGATTTTCAACTGACCAGTAGCAGTCTGGGGTTACCAACTTTCACAGAGTGATGGTCACTCACTTCTCCACTGTCAGAGCTACCCTCAAGCGAGTATTCACGTGCTTCAGGGCTGGGGACAACTCCGTGCAAAGTTTAAAAAAAAAAAAAAGGCCTTTTGCATGCGAAAGTTCTGCAGCCACTGCTCATCATCCCACACCTTCATAATGATGTGATCCCACCAATATGCTTGTTTCCTGGGACCAGAACTGGCACTCCATGGACTGAAGATGATGCGTGATAGCCTGCAGCAAACGGGAATTGTTCCGCTCTATGGCTTGTAGCAGGATGGCCTCAGTAACATTGCTATTTTCCAATCTGCGGCTCCTCTCTCACCTTTGAAAATACTGCAGGATAAGCCATGAGGTATTTGTGATGTTCACAATGATAATGCAGAGTTGAGCAGGCTCCATGTCTCTCTGGCAATGGCATGCACACAGTATAGAAAAACGGCGTGAAAAAGTGTTTGTGGTTTGTTTGGGACAAGAAGGGAGGGAGAAGGAGCATATTGCATCATGGGAGGACGATAAGCTTCCCAAAAGTCTCTGCAGCTAGTTGCACTGTGGGATAGCTACCCACAGTGCACTACTTCGAATGTTGACCCAAGCATGATGGGTGGGGACGCAAGAGCTTGGCTAAAGGAGGGTGGTGTGATCACGCTCCTGTGACTTCTAAAATTCAGCAGGTGAAAGTCGATTTAAAGTATATCAACTTCAGTCTTCAGTGTAGACATACCCTAAAGCTGTACTGCTGCAGTGTTCTCAATAACACTCTTCTTTATCCCTCCCGAAGGAACATATGAGACCCTGATAAATGATGAAATTATCAGCATCAAGATAATTGCTTGACCAAGGGCCTTGCAATTACTTGATGCTGACATCCTGGGAGATGAAATGTGTATGCATTGATAATGGACCTAATGTCTCCATGCTAAATTATACTAATCACAAGGGACATGGATCTAAATTACAAGCTGTAGCCCAAATTTCATCCAGCACTTTCAGAACTGTACGAAAATCTGTCTGATACTCAGAGACAGAAGAGGGCCTATGTCCTGCTTTTTCCCAATGTGGAAAGGTTATCATAGAAACAGATATGGTGGACTGAACTCTGCTGACAGGGTACATAACTTCAGAGTAGGAGGAAATCACTTGACTGTGTGCAATCATAGGCAATCCAAATTCAGACTATCCCACGGAACAGTTCCACCAACAGGAGTTGAAACTACAGGAGGTATTCAGAGTGGGAAATGTCAATTACTGAGGGTGGAAATTGGTCAGCAAGCTGAAGTTAATACTCCTTTTTTTGTGAATGGTGTCAGCAGCTCTTCAGTGACAAGTGGTCAGTGCCTTGGTTTTACGTGGCAGCTTCTCATATGTTACATCTGTTTTGTTCTTGAAGCAGAAAACATAATGTCTTATTCTTCTTCAAATAATGTCCCTATGGGTGCTCCACTGTAGGTGTGTCTGCACCCCCACGCCACTGATCAATGATTTTCAGTAGCAGTCCATACCGCCACTGTATGTGCTGCTCCCCATAGACCACAAGGCTAGCAGTGCTCAAGGACATTCCCGCCTCAGTTCTTTCTGAGCTGCCCCTGGCTACAGACAGAGCTAATAGCTGACAATTTGTGGATCAGTAGTTATTTTAGAATTAATGAGAGTCCTGTAGCACTTTAAAGATGAACAAATTTAATTTCTGCAGGCATAAACTTATGCTTAAGCTTATGCCTACAGAAATTAAATTTGTTTGTCTTTAAAGTGCTACAGGACTCTTGTTGTTTTTGCTGTATACAGACTAACATGGTTACCCCCCTGGATCTTTTAGAATTGCTCATTTAGTTTCTCTGATGCTCCCTTTTCTTTCTTGTTCAGTTGCATTTACTTTAGCTTTGCCTTAAAAAAAAGAAAAAAGAAGAAACAACAAAGAACAGAAAAGGGCCCTGTCCTCCACATCCCTGTGGGGGAGACCCCGCTAGACAAGGTATGCCCAGCTCCCCTGACTTCAAAAAGTGCATCGGTAAGGAATCAGCCCTAGTCACTGAAGGACATTTGCAGAGGGTTTGCTGCCTGAGAGAGAAGCACATTCCACAGGAGCGTGGATTGTGTCAGCAACTGAAGCTGAAGTCGAGGAAAGATGGAGAGCTGAGGCTGAAACTCCTTCTCATGGAGCCTTTCAACCTCCGGAGCCCTCTCGGCAACCCTCCATTTTACGGGGTCATGAGTCCGGGCAGATGCTGTAAGCTACTCACAAAAGGCCTCTAAGAAAATGTCAGTGTGTCCTCAGGGTGTACCCTCAATTCTATAGAGAGAGCACCACCCAGCTGACCATCCTCCCTGGTTTGGACAGCCATGGTTCCAACCAGAAGGACCTTTTTTGAGGCAATAGCTGTATTGGGACACTTGGCAGACCCAAAGGCAACAGACTCTTCCCCCAGCAAAGGAAGTACTATCCCTCAGCTGCTGCCGTTAGGGCCTCTGAACCCCCTGAGCAAACAAGGTAGGAACTGATGAGTGAACCAGAGATGAAGGAAGTCATCACTCCTCAGACCCAGCTGTTGTCATTGTCACCAGAGGAGACACTCATGCCCCCTCTGCCTTCTATGGTGGATGACTATAAAACCTTTCAGGACTCGGTGCAAAGGGTGGCAGAGGCTCTGCAAGTACCCTTACAAGAAGTGACTGAGTTACATCATAACCTGGCGGACACCTTACATTCATCCACAGCTGCAAAAATTGCTCTACCAATTTATGAAGCCCTACTGGGCCTTGCCAAAACAGTATGGAAGACCTCTGCATCCATCCCTCCAAAGTGCAATAGGGCAGATAAGAAATGTTGTGTTCTGGCAGAGGGTATGGAATTCTCGTTTTCGTACATGTTCCCCAATTTGATCATTGTGGCTGTGGTAAACTCCAAAGGATGACAACACCACTTCAAGTCCACTCCTTATGACTGAGACTGAGACTGGCTATACTTATTTGGTAGAAAACCGTATTTGTCAGCCATCCTACAGTTCACAGTGGCAAATTATCAGGCCCTATGGGCAAAATATGATTACCAGAATTACATGAAATTAAACACCTTTATTGATCAGCTTCCTGACTCCCATAAAGAACAATTTAAGGCCCTAGTTAATAAGGGCCAATTGGTGGTGAAGATGTCCCTCCAATCGGCTCTGGATGCAGCTGACACAGTGGCCCATTCTATTTCAGCTGTAGTGGTAAAGGGAAGGGCCTTGTGGCTTCACCTCTTCAGCTTCCCCAAGAAGGTGCAAGCAACAGTGGAGGATCTCCTGTTTGTATAAGTGACTCTGTTCGCTAAGAAGACCAATGCTGTCCTCCATACTTTAAAGGATTCAAGAGCCACCCTCAGTTCCTTAGGGATATACACACCTGGATACTAGAGGAAGTACAACCCTCAGTTGTCATTGAAACTCAGGTCACATTACTCTTCTTTATATCCAATCCAATACCCAGGTCAATACTCTCAGAGGCCATACGAGCCCCAGAGAAAGAAGCCCAGGTTCCAAACCAGATGTAAGATGTTAGGATCCCAACAGACCTCTTCTCAGCCCTTTACATCAAAGTGACAGTTTTGATGGATTGGCCGAGGTGCTGATAGAACACTTTTCTCACTGCCGTTCCATGCTGGAACACATCTCCCATTTCTTTGGGAAACCATCTTACTCCATTCTGCAGCTCCTGGGATGGATAACTTTGTACAAGTGGGTTTTGGAGGTTATCCACACGGGATACTCCATCCATTTTTCCTCCCTTCCACCTTGCAAAGCCCCCTTCCCCATTCATTTTCAGGAACCCTTCTCACAAGAGCTTGCTACGACAGGAGATAGACCACTTCTTCAGCATAGAAGTGATGGAGCCAGTGCCCATGCATCTAAGGGGCAGAGGCTTCTATTCATAATACTGAAGAAAAAAGGAGGTATGAGATCTCAGCATGCTAAACAAATTTGTCAAAGCTCAAGTTCAAGATGGTTACATTATCCACAATCATTCCAGTGTTAGAAAAGGAAGCTTGGTTCTCAGCCTTCATCCTTCAAGGTGCATATTTCCACATCTCAATTATACTGAGTCACAGGCGTTACCTCAGATTTACGCTAGGACAGGACCATTATCAATACAGAGTACTCCCCTTAGGCATCTCATTGGCCTCCAGAGTATTCTCCAAGGTCCTCTCAGTGGTGGCAGCCCACTTACATTTGCAAGTGATCCTTACCTGGATGATTGCCTCCTCAGGGCTGGATCCTTTGTGGACACGTAGTGGGTCACTCAGGTCTCTTTGAACCTGTTTCAAAGTCTGGGCCTGCAAGTCAATGAACAAAAATCAACATTGATACCAATACAGAGGCTGGAATTTGTAGGAGCAGACCTCAACTCTGTTCAAGCGAGAGCACTCCTACCATGTCACAGATTCCTGAGTCTCTCCTCATTGACAGAGACAGTTCAGTCCAGTTCCCAAAAATCAGCCAAATATTGCCTCCAGCTCCTGGGACCCTGGCCACAGGGACATCAGTGATAGCCCGTGCCACACTACAGATGAGGTGCTTGCAAGTTTATTTTGGTTCGGTTTACGGACCGAACAGTGACAGCATAAACAAATGATTGGCGATCCCCACAAGGGTCAAACTATCCCTAGACTGGTAGAAAAATCCACTAGACATCTGTGCAAGAATCCCATTTGTCCAGCTTCCCGCATCATTACTCCTGACCACAGATGCATCCCTCACAGGATCAGGTGCACATCTCAATGGCAATACGGCACAGGCATATCTCTTTGAGGGAGATATGCCTCCACATAAATCTGCTCAAACTCAGAGTTGTCAGAAATGCATGTACTCATTTCCTACCACTGATGAAAGGCGTGCGCACACACACACAAGGGTCATGACAAACATGGCCTGCATGTATTATAAAAACCGGCAGTGAGGTGCCAGATCGCACTACCTGTGCACGGAGGCACTAAAATTATGGAATTGGTGCATAGTCCACAACATATTGGTATCAGTGACCTGCCTACTGGGAAGACACAATGCAACAGCAGAGAGTTTGAGCCACAAATTTACTCATGACCACAAGCAGGAGATAGATTCAACGATATTCCACAATATTTTTCAACTACGTCAATCTCCAGCAATAGACCTGTTCACCACCAATCAGAACTGGAAATGCCCACATGCTGTTCCAGAGCAGAAATTGGTTGCCACTCTAGGGGGGACACTCTCTTCCTCTTGTGGGGTGAAGGTCTACTATAAGACTTTCTTCCATTCCCAATTCTATTAAAAGTTCTATTAAAGTTAAAGGAGGAAAACTGTCATACTGATTGCTGTTACGTGGCCCAGATAGACATAGTATCCTTACCTGTCATAGCTGGTGCTTTGTTCACCGATGTGTCTCTCAACCATTCTGATCCTTCTGTCATAGGATGAGGATGGGATACTCTCCATCCCAGTCTGTGGGTCCTTCAGTTCAAAGCGTGGCTTCTTCATGGTTCCGACACTAGAGACATCTTGCTCTAATGAGGCACAGGAGGTTTTGCAGCACAGCAGGAAGGGAAGTACTTGTTGTACATACATGCAGAAATGGAAGAGATTCCAGGTGTGGTGCCAACCCAGGGTGTCCCTCCCAAATGCAACTAACTTTGCTTATGGTCTTGGACTATATGTTAGCCCTCAAGAAACCAGGACTGTCTGTGAGCTCACTGAAAGTCCACTTGGCAGCAAACTCAACTTTCCACCAGCTGGTGGAAGGATATTCCATCTTCTCCCACCCAACCACATAGAGGTTTCTCAAAGGGCATAGTGAACAATTTCCCACAATTCAGACTTCCAACTCCACAATGGGATATTAATCTGGTGCTAAAAGGACTTACTAAACTGATATTTGAGCCTATAGCCACGTGTTCTTTGATTAACCTGTCCATGA
This sequence comes from Mesoclemmys tuberculata, assembly GCA_007922155.1. NCBI lineage: Eukaryota > Metazoa > Chordata > Testudines > Chelidae > Mesoclemmys > Mesoclemmys tuberculata. The sequence continues at coordinate 5,213,476 of ML675646.1, read as the reverse complement.
AGACTGTATTTCTCATTGCTATCACTTCAGCGAGAAGAATAGGGGAAATGCACCCTGATGGTGCATCCCCCCTTCACAGTATTCTTCTCTGACAAGGTCACGCTTAGACCATATCCAAAGTTCATTCCCAAGGTGATGTCTGTGTTCCATATAAATCATCTTCCAGCCTTCTATCCCAAGCCTCATGGGGATAATAAGGAAGCTATCCTCCATATGCTTGATGTAAGGAGAACTTTGGCCTTCTACTTGGATAGGATGAAGGCATTCAGAAAATCCCCAAGACTTCCTATCTATTGCTGATAGATTAAAGGGAGCAGTGATTTAAGCCCAAAGGCTGCCAAAATGGGTTTCAGGATGCATTAAATTCTGTAACCAATAGTGTAATGCAACATCCTTGCCTATAATATGCACTCTATCTACAAGATCAGTCTAATTGTCAGTTGCCTTTTCTAGGGGTATCTCAATATCAGAAATATGTAGAGCAGCTGCCTGGGCATTTGCACATACATTGACAGAACATTGCGCCATTCTGGGGAATTCAGCTGTACATGCCAAGTTTGGTTTCACAGAACTATCATCTATAGCAAAATTGACTCCTAAGTCCCAGCCTCCAGTGGTGGGCACTGCTTGGGAGTCACCTACAGTAGAGTACCCATAGGGACACTACTCAAAGAAGTTGCTCACCTTGTGCAGGAACAATGGTTCTTTGAGATGTGTCCCCCTATGGGTGCTCCATGACCCACCGTCCTCTCCTCTATTTCGGAGCTCAATTAATTGACCCTGTGGTACAGAAGGAACTGAGGAGGGAATGCCTGCCCTCGCTGCTAGTCTCGTTACTGGTGAGAAGCAGCGCATGCGTGGGCAGTACAGACTGCTACCAAAAATCTCCATTCAGCAGCAAGGGGGAACAGACATAACTACATTGGAGCACCCATAGGGCCACTCATTTCATAGAACCATAGTTACTGCACAAGGTGAGTAACTTCTTCTAATCTTTGGTAACTTTTTTCTTTGACTAATCCTTTATTGGATCTTCTTTTTTTCTCATACGGTTAACATTTTAACAGTACCTATGTAAGACTACTTCCCTTTGCTTTTTGAGGCTCACTTGACATTCTTAGCCTGTTTGAAAAATTACTTTACAAACCTTACATTATCCCAGTTAAAATAAAGAATGAAGCAGCCTGAAAAAACTGATCTAAAACCAGTCTTGAAATGTATTTTTTGTTTTACTTTATCTCCAGTTCATCTATTGTTTGGCTTTATTATTGTACAACCGTATGAAAATACATGAATCACTGCACTTTTTGAATAATAATATTGAGTGCATCAGAGAAGATACTTTTTAACGTGGGAGGGGGCAGGAAGGAGAGACATATACAACTATTCTATGACTTCTGGGAAGTGAAGCAGCAGGGGCATGTTTTGGAGAGGAGACATATAGGAACAATCCTGGTGTCTGGTTCTTCTCTTCCAAGATTTATCAATAATATGATACGAACATAATAAATATATAACATTCATTTATCCAGTGCCCAAGATTTAAGTACATTACATTTTTAAAAATATGAAGTACAAGTTGATTCAATCAATAAAAGGATTTGATGGATCTTTAATGGATCTTATGTCACATTTATCTATGCTAAAAAAGCATGTGAGAAAATGTATCAAATTCAGGTACAGTCAGGCATGGAAGCTGCTTTTCACTGTCAAGTGCTCTCCAGTGAGAGTGCCTTGTTCCCCAAACTGATTTAACTAGAGGTATTGAGCTCAAGCATCCCAGACAGTTTCAAGTACTGAGTATAGCATAAATACACTGGAAACAAATCCTAAAGGGCTTTATAGATAAATACAAGCACCTTGATTTTCCTCTTGGAACTAAATGGAAGACATTGCAGTCAAAGGTGCACAGGTGAATGTCTGCACATATTTAATCTACTTCTGAGGATCCTTTAATAGCACATTGCTTATGCAGTGGGTATTGTTGTCTTTATTATGTGGAATGTCCTGCCTACTGGCAATTCTCATCACTTCTACAAAATGCATTAAAAACTTGGTTTCTCAAAAATGTTTGCTACTTATTTTTATCATCACAATATTTTTCCTGTGTGTTCTCTGCAATTTTTTTCTTGCAGCAGTTCCCTCTCTCTGTTTAATTTAAATTGTAAAGTTGGTATTATAATTTTTCAATTACATAAAGGGGGAGCTTAACAATAGTTGTTGTTGTTCCTGTTTTCATTGCTATGTTTTTCTTCTTCCTTAAATAACATTCAGTAGTTCATATATTAATCTCAATCCACATATGCAACCTCCAGTGAAATTAGAGGGAGTCTTTCCCCTGAAACTACTGTACCAGTCCTTGGTGGAAGCCTATTTTGAGCAAACTAGCAGCAACGTCAAGTTGGTGTATAGCAAGAACCTAACATTAAAACTCATTTTATGTTCTTATATTTAGTCTGAAGGGAAAAGCCACACAAATGATGGAGATGCAATTTATGAAGTTGTAAGTCTGCAGCGAGAGTCGGAGAGAGATGATGAATCAGTCAGCCCAACAAGTGGAGGGGGTCCAGTATCGCCACAGGAGGATGAAGCAGAAGAGGGTAAGAGTAAAATGAGCATGTACAATTCCCAGATGTTCATAGTTTTTCTGCCTTTCATTCCCATGTAGGTTTCTTGCTATTTGTGCCATCGGAGGTGTATTATAATAGCCGCCTCTCCCCCAAAATCACCTGTCATTCACAACTAGTGCATCTTCACTACCAGTAGTAGTCTGAGACACTTAGACTGTCCTGTCTAGATGGTTTTATCCAGATGCAGCAGCAGACAGGGTGCATCCATACAACACTGTGCACTAAGACTTTCCATTCCTCCTCACCTGCTAGGCTAACAAGATAGCCAACCTCTGTTAAGGTATTTTTCTTCCAATCAGAGTCCATTATTTTCTAGAACGAGTGATGCTAGGAAGCTCTATGCTGTTTATAGTAGTAATGATTTCTGACTTAATCCCTGGTGCCTGTGGATCATTTTTATGTAACTGAAAAATTATTTGTGGAATTTTTTTCTTCATGCTGGCAGTCTAGCATGAGTATATTTTAAATGTATATAGTAATAGTCATTTCAGCAGCTTGTTTGATGGCACAGGCTTGAATAATTACTATTGCACTAGTTATTCCTTTTTTTGGGGGGGGGGGGGGCAGGGGAGGGGGTTGCCTGTTATTGAGAATAACTAGTGATTGTACCAGGATTTAATGAAGACTTTTAGGGAATAAAGTAGCTATTGCCCTCTAGATGCTTTGTAAAACAGCTTTATTTAAAAATAGGGTCAATAATATTACAGAGGAGTGCAGAGCAGGAAAAATAAAATGGTGGGTTAAATTTAATGATAGCTTCCATATGATAAATTGAAAATACTTGCTAAGGAAATAATTCTCTTTTAAAAATGTCATTGCGATGTAATGCTGTTCTCATTGAAACTATATTTAGAGCACTTGCCTAGAAGTTATCCATCGTGCTAGATGTGCAGATTAAATGAGTCACTGCCAATTATTCTACATACATTTCCATTCTTATGTATCTTCTTTTGCAGATTATTAATTATTATCATAGAAAAATTCAATAGCTTACAGTTCCTAAACATTTTCTTTTGTACTTTAGATTTTGAACTAAGATTTTTTTAAAAAATTTGGTTTAGGGTCAGAGACCATAGATACCTAGCTCCCTACATTTTTTCCCTTTCTACCTGGTCCTGGCTATGTCATATATTGTAGGGACTTTCCCATCTCAAAGGCTAACAGTTAGTTGATCCATGTAAGGGTTTTGGAGGTTGTTCTTTATTCTTTAGTAAGTGCTATTCACCACTCCATTAGTTCCATCATTTTTCTCATGATTCATTTTTGACATCTGAAGCTTACAATATTATTTATTTATATAGTGCTATGCAAGTGTATGATGCGTTATTTGCATCCTCAGCCTGCTTCCTTACTGCTTGCAACTCTCTCAATTTCTGCCAACTCAAGGACTAACCATCCTGTGGTTCCTTATGAGCTAGATGAGTCAGGCCATGATTACGAATGAAAATGGCACTTTAAGAAACAGTACAGAATATTCTTTCAATCTCTATCCTATGAAGAGAGTGGTTCAGTAGGAATTTTCTGCTGCTGTTCTATTGGCAGACCCTGTGTGAATTTTCTTTCCATCCTGATTTAAGGTCATTAGCCTATCAATGCGAATGGGAAATACATTTCACTGCACAGTAAGAGGAAAAGCTTATAGAAAACTGGGATAATATGTTTCTGCTAAATAAATCATATCTTGGTTCTTACCAGTATGCTGGTTTTATCACCCTGACTTCCAGTTTGCCATTTTTATAAATGTCTCTGCAAAATCACACAGTGGCCATTTAAAAAACTTTCAGATCAACCTCATATACATCTTCGTTACATTATCACTAGCACTGCTGCTGCTATTTCTGTCAGCTCAGTCATCAAACCTGAGAGCTGGAGGTGGCACAGAAATGATCCCCCTGCTTAGGGGATCACTATAGTCTTATTTAATTAATATTAACAGTTTTCTTGTCAAAGCAAAAGAATGCATTGAACCTCCACACTAAATTGCCTTACCTTGCTAACAAGGTTGCTTCATTCAGACTATAATTTAACTAAAAAGAGATCCAGGTGTATATTGACTAGACTTTCTCTTATATGTTTGTTGAAAGAGATCTCAAGTGAAATTAATAAAGGTATCTGTATTCATGTTCATAATGCATGGCAAAGTAGTGGGAGGGTGAATTATTAATGTGTAATTTTGAGTACAGAAATTTGACAAGGTGCAAGGCATGACTGGTTTAAGCACACTCAGATAGGGGCCTCCTTTATAACCATTTTTACATTTCCTCCCCCATTTTCCTGGGGACTTCTGTCAGGGCAACTGTAAAGAACCTTCAGTGACCAGGAAAGAGCTCCAGAGGATGTATCTAGATGGGGGCAGCATGAAGCATCTGAAAGTGGGGGTCTGGAAGCATCCATTAGAAAGGGGCAATAAGATATGGCTAGGAGGGCAGGCTTAGAGGACCCCATTGAGGGGCAGCATAAAATGAAGTTAGGCAGCTGGTAGCTAGTGAGGAAGGGACAATTCCCCCCTCATCCTCCAGGTCATCTAAGACCCAAACTTAAAGTTCAAATATCCCCCTCACACTGCTGCTTCCTTGAATGTTTGGCCAAGCCTCCTGAGAACTGGTTCTCAGAACATAACAGATCTGCTTTCTGGAAGGCTGGGAGGTGGCAGGAGAGGGAAGCAACTTTCAGGCCTAGAAAGTACAGCACAGTTTTCATACATTCACTCCTTTTAATGTGTGATAAAGGAATGAAGAATAAGTAGGCACTGAGCTAGGCACAAAAATGAAACTGTTGCTCATTTCTGTTGCTATGGTTGCAGCTGAACTGATTTCCCCCCCATTTTCCCTTCCATTGTGGGTTCTGTAGCCTGTCAGAACTAGTCCTGGTGTACGGTCACCAAATTGTAAAAGGTATTAGCCTCAGTTTCCCTCTACCCCTGCACAGATATACGGGGGAAGGGGTATAAATTGGTATTTAGGAGACAGAGTTGGAGACTGCTCATGGGAAGGCAGGATTCCACATTCAAGGTCCTAAGATTGGACTGATTAGGGGAGAGGGAACAGTGGTATTTTTTCAGTTAATTTTTTAGTTTTAATTAGATTTGCTACCCTTTGAAGACAGTCCTTGATGACTCAGTCTGTTTTTTGTTTCTGCTGAATCAGTCCACCAGCTCAGTGCTTTTTGATATAAGGTTGATATACAGCAACTAGGTGTAAATTATTTCACAAATTAACTTGTCATCTCTGTATCTCCCACAGTCATTAAGTTGTTATTGCAATGCTGGCTTTTGAGATCTCTTGATATAGTTTTGTATGATTTCAAAAACTCTGGCTCCTTGCTGTTGCCCACATAAAGTTATATATTCAGTAATTTCAGAAAGTGGTTCAGAAATAAGGAATTGCTAATAAATAAAAATGCTTTCTTTACAAACATGCCAAAATTATACAAAAGTTGAATTTAGATAATGTATAGCAACTTTAAGATATTGTAGTTTTAATCACACTGTTTTCCTTAGTAAATGTGCCAATTTTACAAAAAATTTTTTAAAAAATAGTCTTCAAAAAGTGATTTCTCTTTAAAAAAAAAAAAAAAAAAAAGTCAATTGATAAGTAACACTTTCTTAGGCTGGGTCTCCACTGATGGCGGCAAATTCGCCACCATCAGATCGATTGCTCTGGATTGACTGAGCGGTCTGTGTAGACGCGCTCAGTCGATCCAGCAAGCAACGCAGGAAAACCACCCTGGTAAGTGATGTAGCGCTGCATCGAAGGGAACACTATTCCCTTCGACGCAGCGCAGTGTGGATGGCGCAGAGGAGACGCTGCAAAGTCGATGGGAGATACACAAGTGATTTATGTCACTTGCGTATATCCCGTTGACTGCCACCGAATCGCAAAGGTAAGTGTAGACCGGGCCTCATTCAGATGATACTTCTAGAGATAGTAGCTTGATAAGGAAGAAGCTTTTATCCAAAAGTCAGTCATCTTATAGAACATTCTCATGATTTCCTGTAATGCAGTGTTGATTGGAAAACTAAGGAACAGTCAGCCTTTTGCTTTAGCAACAGACTTCTTAAAGATGATTAGGCTGCCTTTATGGCTGACGCACCAGGAATTGAGTTGAGCATCCTCCAAAAGTGAAAGCATGTATCTATGTACTGATACTGCTGCAGAAGTAAGGGACTGTGCGATAAGAGCTATATTGGAATATGATTAAATATACACGAGTCTTATTGCATGTGAGTAGAAAAACGTGGAGGAGAAACTGGTGTTAATGTGGACACCATGAAATTTGAAGATGAGAGGGAGATCAAAGTGATGGAAGGGCCTGAGAGGGTTATGTATTGAAGGGCCCAGAAAAAGAGCATAGGAAAGGACAGCCTGAGAAATGTTCTGATCATCTCAGAGTATGGTAAAAGATAAAAAAACATAATAAGACAAAAACACTCTATCACCTGTGCATGAACAGTTTTCATAAAGTGATCTCCCCATATCTAATCTTTCAATACTTCTCCTCAAAAGAAACATGTACAACTCCTTCAAAAGGCAAGCCTGGGTACTTAAATTCAACTCTGCTAGACACCAAAAGCCATTCACTTAACAAGGACATGGTTTTAAGGTTCATTCCAACAATTTGTAACACACCACGTTGTCTTCTGTCCTTAATTGCCCATTTCAAACCTGTTATGCATAACAGTCTATCCCCCAATTGCTCACTTAGTTTCAAGTGATCACCTCCAGCATGTTACCCCTTCTGCTTAACCGTGTGTCCCAACTTGTATTTATCTCAGATGCTCTGCTTCCTTCCCCAGAGCTTGAAGAAGAGCTCTGTGTAACTTGGAAGCTTGTACCTTCCACACAAAGAAGTTGGTCCAGTAATTTATTTACCTCACCCACTTTGTGTGTGTCATATCCTGGGACTGATATGGCTGCAACAACACTACAAAGATTTATGAAGTTCACTCTGAAAAAAGAAACGTTGTGGGAGTGAGGAGGAAATAGTGAGGGGAAAGAACCTCAATATCATCACCATGGTTTCTGGGGCAGGAGAAATGAGGATGAGAGAATAAAGAAGCAGTTACAGAAGCATAATTAGTGGGGGAGAGTAGATCTCTGAATGAATTCCTACTTTTTGGAAATTACATAAAAACTAATAAATTACATTAAATTGTTGGAAGGAGAAGTAGGCAATTTTGAATTTTTATACAAATTAAAAATAACTTTCAGAAATTTTGTTTAATTCATAAGAATTGTGTCAGAACCCTCAACTAGGCTGATGCTGTTGGGTTCTTCTTCAGCCTAACAAAAGTTAAAGATGTTTTGCCTTTTAATTCCCATTATTGTCATAAAAAATAAAAAAAGTTAAATTAACCAAGATAGTCGGTTAGAGGGTAATCTTAGTCGTATGTTCAATCAGATAGAAACCTTTGTTGCAGTCCCACAAGGTTTAACTTTTTTATACAACAGCTTCTAATAAGTGCAAATCCATAGCATTCCACTTTAAAAAAAAATTACATCTGAGATGAATTGATATCTCATTTTTACAGTCATTTTTACAGGTTGTACATTTTGTTCTCTAACCTTTGACCGTTCTTACTGCGTTGCAAGTTAAACTTTCAGTTATTAATAATACATTTAATCAACTTCTGCAGCAATAGTTTCTAATCCCTTCTTTAATTGGTAAAAAATTAATTGAGTACAGTGTATTATGTTTTTTTCTTGCCCTGAATGATGTAACACACACTTGATGGTTTAATTTGAGTCATGTTCAGCCTGTTAAGTTAGTGATTCAAGGGTGAATTCTCAGTTAAAAACATTATTTCAATGCAAAACATTTCCATGGGATGCAAACCTACCTAGAGTTATAATGACGGGTACATTTTTCATGTCAAATGGTGAAATTTGGAATTTTATTATTGCTTCTCTTTCAGAACATTTTTATAGCAAAAGTTGCAAGGGGGCAATAGTTGGGAATTGGGGCCCTAGCTGAATGACATATTTTGTTCTTTTCTTTCTTACCCCCCAAATCTCCCCAACTCTGTTAAAATTTGTCTGTGGGAGATTATTTGTGGTCCAGGTCTCCAGGTTGGGAGTGGATGAAATAGGGATGATGGGTGCTCTGTGCAGCATCATATTCTTCCTTCTTCCAACTCCACATGACAAAAAGGTGTAAGTTGTGGTGGACTGAGTCAGCATTATATGAGTGGGATCTCCCTTCTCTCTGTCAAACCTGCTCCGCTCGAGTGCTGAGGGATAGTTTCCTTCTGCAGCAGGTTCAGTATGATGTGCTTGGCAGCATAGGGCTTTCTTTAAATGACCTTGGCCTTCTGTGCATATCCTGAGATTCATGAGTATTTTGTGGGATTCTGTGTGTTCTTTGAGTGATGGTCTTTATGTGTGTTCCACATTTGGGTATGCATGGACAGAGTAAGAATCCTCTTTGTCCTCTTCAGTCTTTCTTTACTGTCAACATGTGAACACAATTTATAAATAGTTATTAATAGTTTATTTTTTTAGTGTTTTTATAATTAGCATAATTAGTTTAGTTCTCCCTACCCCAGAGAGCTTGTCCTGAAGAAGGGACAATGTCAAGAGTTCCGGTATTCAAGGAACTGTGTCTCCTGCCCCCTTTTTTTCCACCACTGACTACCACCAGAACTGCTTTTATTGCTGCCAGGTGCAATATCTGTTGTTCCTTTCCTTCCCAAATTTGTGAGGGATGAGAGCTTTTCCCTCAGAAGCACCTCATGGAGCAGGACATTCACATTCAGTCTGGGGAGACCTTTTCCATACAATGGCCTCATATGATGAGCAGCAGACTTCTGAGCATGAGCTCTAGAGCTGAAGCAAAAACTCTTAAACCTAAGAAAAACCCTCTTACAAGTGAAGGGGACATGAACATAGGCATAAAGAAAGACCTGCTTCTAAGAGAATGGATCCATTCCCATCCTGTCAAAGTCAAGTATATCCTCACATATGGGTCCTAAAGAATTAGGTCTGCATATAACCTTTTGTCCAAGAAGGAAAGGCATGAAGGAAGAAGGATCCAATCATACTGGCTCCAGCTCCATCACGTAAACCTAATGAGCAGTACTTAATGGTTCTGTCTGGGAGTTCAATGATGGGACCCCATCCGATGGCTCCAGTATTCTCCATGCTGGATCTCTTGCATGACCTGAATCCACCGGTACACTCTTCAGGAGCCTCTCAAACACCAGGGAGGACTGAAGCTTTTGTTTTGCTGGAGGATGTCTTTGCTTTGTTCTGGCCATAATAATCTCCTCTGCTCTTGTGCTTGGCTCTTTTAGAAACATCCCTACATCCGGGAAGACCACTTTGTGGGGAAGAGTATAATTCCCTAGTGTTGGAGGCCTAGTGCAATTTGAGTTGCCTGACCACTGTCCTACAGGCCTAGCATAGCTTTAGTTGCTTGCTTGGCTATTCTGACCCTGTAGCATGGTATCTTCTGGCTGGCAGAGATGACTAGGACTACTGAGTAACCTTGCAGATGTCTCAGTTTCTGTATACCACAGCACGTAACAAGACAAAATACACAACATGTATGCTTGCAGCTGCACATAGATAATGGTGGTGGGAATGGCAAGTTATCCTTGAATGTCTGGGGGTACAGTTTTTCTGTGTCAAGGGGCATATTTTTACACCGCCCCTCCTATTATCAGATACTGTTTTAGTGACCCCACTTATCATGGTGAGAATGGAATGTAGGTAAGGGAGAAAACCCAATGTATGTAATTAGCATATCTGATAATGAATAGAAAGGTAATTAGGTGAAAGCTGTTTATGGAAGGGTGTAAGAAGTCACTACTTAGACAAAGGGGCATGCTCCATCAACACCTGACTCTGCAGGAAGTGCTGCCGGTTGGACCAGAGGACATGGTGGTGGGGCCCCTGAAGAAAGCTGTTCCTGCATACAGCCTTCTAAATGACTCCTTAGCTCTCCAGACTTAGTGAGTATGATATATTATAGTTAATTTTAGGTTTTGTATTCAGCTAATATATCGATAGAAAACCTTGCACATTAAACCTTATTGATCTTACGGTGTCTCACTGGTATTCACGCTGATCACTAAGTGTCAGCACCTAGTACGTCCGTAACTTGGAACATCCTTTCACTGGTACTATTGGCACTACTGGTAGAACAGAAGCCTATCATTTCAACAAGTGAATCTGACACTCCAGGTGAGGCTCCCCCTCTTTTTCCTTCCCCGCAATGGGAACAAGACCAAAGAAGGTATTGAATGGTCTGGCTTCTTCCAAATACAGCTACCACGGGGACTGCTGGTATCAGATACCTTAGGGACTTCCCCCTCTGGTTGATCCTTACTGATCTTACTGGGGCCTGTGCGATCCATATAGTAGGCATTCTGGATCTGTGCAAAAATCACACTAATTATCCTCTCCAAGCTGATACCAGCTGGGTTTGGCAGAATTTATGGAGGAGGTAGAGATGGATCCAGTTCTGATAGATATATCCTCCTCCTCATTGGAAGAGGCGGTCACTCCATCATCACCCTCTATGATGACCACAAGCAATACCAAGAATTGTTGCAGGGTGTGGCAGCCGAGCTCCACATACCTTCTTGAAGAGGTCCAGGACACAACATCTTCCAGCCCTCTTACCCTTTGGGGTGGGCTTTTGCAGTTAAGTAAGCCATTTTGGAACCCACCAGATTGGAATGCCACCACCCCTGCCACTTATTTCCTTACCCCAAAGAGAGCTGAGAAATGATACTTTATGCCAGGGAGGTTGGGGGGAGGGGAGGGAGGAGAGAGTATTTCTTTTGCTCATTAAGCTCCCAATTCCTTAGTGATTCAAGCGCCTACGCAAAATCCTAGAGTACTCCAAGACTACCCCAACTGACAAGAGTGCAAAACATCTTGACCTTTTGGATAGGATTGAATTGTCTCCAATTCAGAGTTGGCAACTATGATGCGTTATTAACAAAATACAATTTCCTGAATTATGCCAAATGTGTAGACCTTAAAGACAGTCTTCCCTGGGAAGCTAGGGGCAATTCAAAGCCCTTATTGATGGAGGCAGGCTGGTGGCCAAGACATCACTTCAAGTGCCAGTAAACACAGCTGAAACTGCCTCTAGAGCCATTGCCGCAGCTGTAGCCATGAGGCATGGCTGTAGTCATAGAATAGAATAATAAAAATGTAGGATTGAAAGGGATCTCAGTAGGTCATCTAGTCCAATATTCAGGCAGGATTAAGGATTATCTAGACCATCCCTGACAGGCATTTGTCTAACTTGCTCTTTAAAACCTTCGGCAATGAAGATTCTACAACCTCCCTAGTTACTTTGTTCTGATGCTTAACCACCAATATAGATAGGAGGTTTTTGGATTGTCTGACTTAAATCTCCCTTGCTGCAGTTTAAGCCCATTATTTCTTTTTCTGTCCTCAGTGGATAAGGAGAACAAGTGATCGTGCTTCTCTTTAAAACAACCTTTACATAGTTGAAGACTGTTATCAGGCTCTTCTCCAGTTAAACAAACACAGTTTTTTCAATCTTTCCTCATAGGTCACGTTTTTCAGGCTTTTAATCATTTTTCTCTTCTCTGGACTTTCTCCAGTTTGTCCATATCTTTCCTGAAGTATGGTGCCCCGTACTGGACTCAATTCTCCAGTTGAGTCCTTATCAGTGTTGAGTAGGGTAGCAGAATTACTTCTTGTGTCTTGCTTACAACACTCTTGCTAACACATCCCGGAATGATGTTTGCTTTTTTAGCAACAGTATTACTCTCTTGACTTATATTTAGTTTCTGACCCTCTATAACTTCCAGATCCTTTTCTGCAGTACTCGTTCCTAGGCACTTATTTCCCATTTTGTCTTTGTGCTATTGATTATGCCTTCCTGAGTGTAGCACTTTGCATTTGTCCATATTGAATTTTGTCCTGTTTAATTGAGACCATTTCCCCGGTCTGTCAAGATCATTTTGAATTCTAATCTTGTCCTCCAAAGTGCTTAAAACCCCTCCCACTGGATATTGTCTTCTAACTTTATACATTTACTCTCTATGTACCTGTTATGCTCTTCCAGCTTGACTGTTACTTATCACCTTATCTTGTAGGTTCCTACTAGGTTTAACTATTTGCTCCATTACCTTTCCAGGTACGAAAGTTAAGCTGATTGGTCTATAATTCCCTATAAATCCTATGGGTTTCTCAGGGAGGACCAGAGTACCATTGAGAACCTTCCCTTTGGGTGTAATTTCTTCAGTGAGAATACCAATGAGCCTTCAGACATTCTTAAAAGACTGTAGAACAACCCTCCACTCCCTGACATTGACGCCCTGGCCCGGAAAAAGAAACATCATAAGCAACCCTATAGGCTCAGACCACCTCAGACATTCTATCATCAATGCCCACATGAACCCCCACATAAGAAGCAAAGAGTTCAAAGATCCAGATATATGGCTGTGTCTACCTACACAACCACCACCCAGCCCTGCTCAGTCTGCCCTAAACTAAGCAATAATAACTACAGACAAATGGGTTCTAGACATCATCCACCAAGGCTACATAATCAAGTTTGTTTTTCCTCTCCTCACAAACCCTCTTCCCAGCTCCTTTTCATATTCTTCTCCTGGAGAGGGTGAGAACCCATTCCACCAGGGCATAAGCAACCTCTGTGACATCTTTTCACCTTATATATTTAGAAATATATGAGGTAGCTATCTGGAGCGCCTTACACATCTTCACAAGACATGACACTTTGGCTTAGTCTTTTGGCACAGATACAGCTGGGGGCCAGCTGTATTACAGACAGACCATAACATCTCCTTACTTCCTGCAACTGGAGGTTCTTCAAAATGTGTGGTCCCTATCTTTATTCTACTAGCCACCCTCCATTCCCTCTGCTGCACATCATGGTAAGAAAAGGAATTGGAGAAATGTCTGTCCACGCTGCCCTTAATGCTCTGTGGAGCACAAGCAGAATATCTGTGCATGTGTGGACCAAGACCCTGCTTACTAAAAATTTCTGGACTCAAGCAAATGGTGTGCAGGTATACCCACATGTAGAACACAGATATGAACCGCACATCTTGAAGCAACTCCAGGTACAGGTAAGTAACCTCCATTTCTTTGGGCCAGTTCCCATAATCTCTTTTATTTGGGGCAAGCCCCACTTCTCCAACAGAATGATGAGAAGAAATATAGCTAGCAAAAACTTGAGGATTTTCCAGTCCCCTGTATGGAAATAGGCCACATATGATACCTTGGGGCCCTAAGCAAGGTTTTCTTTAGGAACTTCAAATTTGTTTTAGGCTAAATTTGTAAACTTCTAATCTCTGCCCATTCAACTTTGTGTGAGGAAATATTTTACTTACTTGTGCACAGTGTGTGTAAATCGTGAAATTTACATTGCAGACCTCATTCATACACCCAGTAGTGCAAACTGAGGGCAAATGGATTATATGCCTGGATGTGCTAACACTTGACATATTTAAAAAAAAAAATCCTTTTGGAAACTGCCTTGACACTTTAGAAAATCTGGTCTATCAACCCCAATTCAGCTCTGGCTCAACTCAAGTCACTTGGCTTTCTGGAATGCTTAAAAATTTGATTTTGATAACAATTTTACCTGCTAATCTAATCAAAGACTAAAATGTAATCACTTCAGTTTATGCGCCGCAAAACTGAGAGTTTACCCTTTAAATAATAGATAACAATAAATTGCTGCAGCTTGTGCAGACTGCAGAAAGAAGCCCGCTCATGAGATTGAACAGCTGTAATCACATTTCACCTGCCCTGCGTTCCTTACCTTAGTTATCTATAAAATAACACATTGATTTTTAATGTGTGCCTGTTGGTTTATAAAGTCTCCAAGGGTGATGGCATTATCTCTGATCGTGATAACTTCTGTGACCCTTTTTCTGGTGAATGTGGATTCTGATGCAAAATACATTTTAAGGTTCCATCTTTGAACATTAGGTTGATTAACTTGAACTGTTACTGTTGTGGTCCCTTGGAATTTTGAATTACTCCCACTAGACATCCGAATATCTCTTGTCCCACTCTTTAAATCAAAAACTTCACTTTTTTGCATTTTCATAGAGATGTCAAACTCAAATGGTACAGTACATTTTGAAGGAATTTACATTTATAGGAACACTTATCTATTGTGCAGCATTTAATTGACTTTGTCATCAATGTGGGTGTAAAACTAGTGAACTGTAAAGAGAATGAATGCTGAATGAAGAGTGGGGGGAAATTATCTATTAAGATTTAAGTGAAGTATATACCAAGTTATGATTTGACATGGTTAGCACCCTTTTAGTATTAGCTATTCATGAATATACATAAGAGTGGAGTCGTCTTTTTTTTTTGTACAAATGTTTTTACAACCAAAGTTTTGCTCCACAGCTGGCATTTTTTCAGTGAGTAAACAAAATTTGTTTTGAGTGGAAGTAGGGAAGAGCCCCATAGTATTTTATCTGAAAGGGAGGGAGAGACAAGAAACCAGGGATCAAGGGAGACAGGGCTGGAAAGGTCCACTGGTTCATGTTTGCTTCAAAGACTCCAGAAAGAGAGACTGTTGCTATCTGCAAGTCAGGTGAGCCAATGTGCCCCAAATAATACTGGTCTAATGTACCAATAGAAGAGCAACAATTGTGAGGAGAGCTGTTGGCCAAAATTCATCCAGAGGATCCCTTGTCTGTGAAGTGGGATTGCTGGTTCTCCTTTTTTGGGGTCTTTGCAACCCTTCTTCAAAGCACTGGAAATGAAGGGAAGAAGAGAACTCTCTGGTTGTGAAAACTGTACTTGCTGTGGAAATGGAAGCAATGAGACACACACCATAATATTGGTTAAATGCAGAGGCCACAGCTTTGTTTAAAATATTACCTAACTGGGGTAACCACCCCAAATTAACCAGTATAGTTTTTCAACTGCAAATCTCTCTTAAGTGGTATACCCTGATGTATTATAAACCTTAGGGTGGGTGTCAAGGTCATGCCCCCTCTGCGTCCTCAGGTCTGCCAAGGGACCCTGACTGGAAGCCCAAGTCTCCTGCCTCCAATGTAGAAAAGGAGAGAGAAGATGTGGAGTTGCAAGCAGCATGAGACACACTGAGTGCCCAGGGTCAATGCCCAAGTAGTCCACTAGATTACAGGGTTCTCAGTAGGACCCATTTTAACCCACCAAATGCACTGGAATCTGCTGAAGTTGAAATAATTAAATGTTAAAGGCAGACTTTTTGGATGCCGGGTTGAGGGTGAAAAATCCACACAGCAGTTTGCCATTTTTGTCATATGAGAAAAATCCTTTCCAGATACCAAAACTCTGATGATTAGCCTAGCTCCCATCATCACTGTAGACCCAGCAACTAGATTAAGAGATGGGAAGGGCTGGGTTGAAACAGGGAACCCAAATGGTTACCCTGTCCAAGTAAAAACTGCATCAGCCCGCCTTAATGCTCCACCACTACCAAATGAGATCCAATCACCTGGCCCCAGTACCACACACATTAGCCAGTGGCAGTGGATGGGTCAGGTCCAGCTTCAGTGTGTTAGTCTCTCACTGCCCCACCTCCTGCCATATGAGGAAGGAGAGGGGTGGGAGAGAGAAACAGCCGCCACATGATGAAGTCAACTGGGTTGCAAGGGTAAAGGCACATGGAACACTGCCTCAGCTGCTCCCCGTTGAGATTTCAGCCCCCTGTGCTAGAAGCTGTTGCCATTGTTCCCAGCCACACCAAAGCCATGCCCTGGATAATGGGGTGAACATATATTTATTTGAATGAGAGCTGAAGTGTCCTCTTGATTTGTGTCCTCCTTCCATCAGTGTACCTCCTTTTCCTCTTATCCTACTTATGCCATCCACATCTAGCTTCCATCAGAACTGAAGGATTGTGTTTGGAGGAAAGAGAGTGGAGTGTGTGTGTTTACTATTAACTTTTCATTCACACTCACCATATTTTAACTTTTTGTTTGAATAGTTATAGCTTAATGTTTGCTAAAATGATTCCAAAATATTTTGAAACACATATGTTAAGATGAAGGAACAGTTTCTTTGTTAAAGGAATTCATGAGTGACATGAGATGAGCATTTCTGTTAATTTCTGAGTGCTTGGAGTACTAAAACATTTCACTGTGCAGAGAATTGTTTGAACACTAATGCTCATTGTTGGATCATTTATTATGTTGACATACTGACAGACCTTGCAGAATTGTGAAAGTGTCACCCAAACATAATGTGTTGCTATTAATAGAATAGAATTTTTTAAAAATAAACTTAAAAATTATGCTGTAGAACACAAGCAGTAGAACCCTCCTCTTTAGATGTACTAAGTGTCTCATTCCCTAGGTTTTCTGAACAGACTTGAGTAGTGGTGTCAATGTAGCCTAGGCAGTTAAGTTAGACCAATATACTTCCCTGTCCCACAACATGTTCAAGAGAATACACAACAGTTTGCCTTTACAGGTCATATAAATTCACAATAATGCTAAACTAAGAATATATTAAATGGGAAGATGTGGCCTCTCCCTGCTACAAATTTTTAGATTTCATTTGTGTACAAAGATGCAGATGAATGCAAAGATAGTGTAATCAAACACAGTAAAAAACATGGTTAGACCGCAACAGTTTGATGTATTGACTTGCGCTAAACCAGGTTGCTATTGATGCGGTTTGTCTGGCAAATACTAGTCCTTGAGTACTGAAGGTAGAATCCATGTTTGCTCTTGCTTTGTCTTGCAGTCCCTCGTCCACTCCCATACTTTTTTATATAATTGAAGCTAAATGGTCTGCCCCCCTCCCCCCAAAGGGAGGGGCAGTCTATGTTCTCTTTGAAGATTAGGCAGTCATTTGCAGATTTTCACCAAGGAGGATGTACAGAGTCCTTGAATATTGTCCTCATTCACATCCACCTTCATTTTCTGTTCTTCCCTGCTGTTACTAGAGAAGTACTTTCTTTTTAGCAATTGCATGGAAAAGGATGCTTGTTTTGATTAAAGTAATTGTCTTCACATTACCTGTGTATCACCTACCTTTCTAAAAAGTAATTCAAAGTACATTCTTGGGTGGGAGGAACTAAACTGTACAGGTGAAACAGTCCAGTGGCAGATCCCTTTAACACTGAGAATACAACTAAGGGTCTGTATTGGCCAATACGACAATGGGACCTTGCAAATATCCTACCTGTGCTAGAGAATCAAGGGGAGAGACATGATGAGCATGATATAAATATTAATAGTCTGTGGCTATCTGTGCAGCCCTAGCTTCAGCTGTATCTACTGGGAGCGTGGGGAAAATGTTGACAAGCCTGAAGTTCTCCATATTGCTTCACATGGTTCTTTTCACTTCTGAATTGCCTCTATCATGCTGCTGCTGCTATTATTGCTGTTGCACTCCTCTGAACAGCGTGATGCTGACTGATGTTTGGATCAGGCCCATGCAGAATGCATGTTGCCAGTCTTTTTATGTTTGCTACCAGTTATTTGCCTGTTTTCCTCCTCAGGAAGAAAAGGGAGAAATGGGCATAAAATACATCTGATATTTTACAAAGCAAAGTCCACATAAATAGCCACAGTGTAATGGTCATTTGCTCATACTACTCAGTGTGTCCTAACCAAAGAGCTTTCTCCCAGAGTTTTCATGCAAAATCTTAATGATGACCATAGTCATGCAGAGGCAGATTAACTTCCCATGTGAATGGCTTGTTTGGCAGTCAGACATGCCAGTCTGCTCATATAAATGATATGAGCATATGAGGTCACCATTAAGGTTTGAGTTTGAAGTTGGGCTATATATTGCTTTTTGGTTTCTGTTGGAGAGGGAAGTGAAAGCCTGATGGGAGTGTGTTATTGATTGTTGTAGGCAATGTGAAAGTAACAGAGAATGCAGAAAACATTTCCCTTAACTTATTTATATGTTTCTAAGATGTTGAGAGGGTGGGATGGGTCATGATATCACTTTAATTGTGTCTAAATATATTTTTTTGCTTATTGATATCAACTAAGCTAGAATATGACTCAGCCTTTCATGGATGGGGAGGGGACCATACAAGCCCTGCCCATTAGTTCTTCGAGTGCTTGCTCCTGTTGATTCCATTCTAGGCATGCGTGCACTCACGTGCAGTTATCTGAATTTTTTTCCCTTAGCAGTATCCATAGGGATGGCTCTGGCACCTTCTGGAGCCCCGCGCTCAAGCTGCGGTATATGAGACGCTGTCAGCCCTGCATCCCCTCAGCTCCGTCTTTCCGCCCCTGACGGTTGCTAGTACCCTTGCTCTTGTTTGCTACGGCAAGTGTTCAGCGTTTCCCTAGTAGTTAGTTTCGTTGTCTTTTTTGTTTTCTGTTAAGTTAGTCTCTATGTAGTTAGTTGTTAAGTGCTAGTTCCATTAGGGCCCTCTGTCCAGGAGCAGGGTATGGCCTGGTCCCCAGGCTTCAAACCTAGTTCTACCTGCAACAAACCTTTCCCGCTTAGCAACTCCCATGACAATTACCTAAAGTGTCTGGGGGAATTGCATAGGAAGGACGTGCAGGATTTGTATGGGATTCAGGCTTAGGACTAAAAAAGAGAGAGAAATCCGCCTGAAAGCCCACTGATAGAGGTGGCACTGCGACCGGCTTCTGAACCATCCTATTCCACCTCAGTGCTGAGCACTTCTACCTTGGTGCAGAGTGCGCCACTGGCACTGGTGCCTTCTCGACCATCATTGAAGAAGCAGCGCTCCACTAGAGGTCATTGCCCCGCACCGAAAAAGAGCAGAGAAGCAGGGTCAAGCATAGGGCCTGAGTTGGAGTGGCCCCTGTGTCAGGGCAGCCGGAGCTGGGTTCACCACCAGGGCACCAAGGCCCTTGAGGGAGCCACCCCTGACTCTGGGGAGTGGAAGAGGGCCCTTCCAACTTATGGTGCCATCATCTCTGGAGGCATTCCAAGTGTTGAGAGATCTGATGGCCATTCCCCTGCCTCCCACACCTACACTCTTCTCAGCCCCATGATGGGGCCCCCACAGTGGCGATATCGCTCCTCTGACCTACGCCGCTGCTCTGTATCACCGCAGCCCCTTATGCCAGCATGGAGGAGGTCCCCACATTCACGGTACTGGTCCCCAATATTTGCTCCTGGTTCGCAGCACCAATGCTCTCTCCCACTGTTGAGTGGCACCAATCCCAGTCCCCACCACCAAGGCACTTTCCCCCACAACCATCCTCCCTCCCTGTCTATCTTCAGGGACCCCTCTCATGAGCAAATTCTCGTGCAGGAGGTGGAAAACTTTGTCAGGATGGGGCTGTAAAGGAAATTCCTCTAGGCATGAGGAGGAAAGAGTTTTACTCCCGGTACTTCCTCATCCCCAAGGCGAAAGGGGGCCTCAGACTCATCCTAGACCTGCAGTGTTTCATGTGGTTCGTTGTGGGTTGTTTCCGCTATGGTTCTGTCATTTGGCCTGTCTTCTGCCTCAAGGGTATTCACAAAATGCAAGGTGGTGGTTGCTGCAGACCTAAGCTGCTGGGGAGTGCAGATTTTCCTTTACCTGGATGACTGGCTGATCAAAGGCAGGTCCCAGTCTCAGGTTCCGAACAGCCGCAACCCAGTATGTACCACCTGTCACTGCCTGATCCTAACAATAAATGAACAAAAATTGACGTTATCACCAGTCCAGCAAATAGAGTTAATTGGAGCAGTCCTTGACTCCACACAAGCCAAGGCTTTCCTGCCAGACCCCAATTCAAAGCAATGTCAGACCACATCATGCTTTTGCACTCACAGCAGCCCAGATTTGCCTGCAGCTGTGGGCCATATGATGGCTTGCATGTATGTGGTGTGTCATGCATGTCTAAGGCTCAGGCCACTACAATCATGGCTAACCCTGACATATATCCCGAGCAGGCACAGCCTGGACCGCATGGTCGCAGTACACCTGCACGTTTTGTCCTCCCTGAGTTGGTGGTTGAATCCCCATTCAGGAATTCAGGGCATTCCCTTCAAAGAGTTATTCCCCTTGCTCACCTTGGTGTCCAGTGCCCCAGACTTGGGATAGGGGGCTCATATCAGTTCCAATCACAGTACCCAAAGGACTTGGTCACAGGAAGATCGCAACCTGCACATAAACATCAGGGAATTCAGGGCGATATGTCTGGCATGCCCAGTGTTCCATTCCTTCGTGGCAGGCAAAGTAGTTCATTTTCTGATGGTCAATACTGCTGCAATGTACTACATCAACAGGCAAAGTGGGACCCACTTGCCAACCCTGAGCCAAGAGGCCATGCACCTGTGGAACCTTGCCATCTGACACAATATTTACATCATGACTTCTCATCTCCCGCATGTCAAGAATGCCAAGAATGGTCACTCCACCTAGAGGTGGGCCAGCATGATCTTCCAGAGGTGGTGGTCTCCCCAAGTGGGCCTTTTTGCATCCAAACTGAACAAGATGTGTCATCAGTTTTGCTCGATTCATGGGCTTGATGAGGAGTCGCTATTCGATGCCTTCCTTCTCTTGTGGATGGGAGATCTCATGTACACCTTCCCGCCCATAGTACTGATACAGAGTCCTGTTGAAAATCAAGAAAGACAAGGGGGATATGATCCTGATAGCTCCCTTTGTGGCCACGTCAGCACTGATTCAGCACACCACTGGAACTGTCAGTTGCCCCCCACTAGAATTGCCATGTAGGCACAATCTCCTCTCCCAGAACCGGAGCCGGCTCCTACACCTGGATCTAGAGTCCCTACATCTGACGACATGGAGACTGAGTGGCTAAACCCAGAAGAACAAGTGTGCTCATCCCAGATCGAATAAATCCTGATGGGCAGCAGGAAACCCTCCACTATGATGTTGTATCTGGCCAAGTAGAAAAGGTTCACACAAAAAAATCTTTCCCCATTGGGTGTTGATCCAGGTTATTATAGACTGCTTGTTGCATCGTAAACTTCAGGGTCTAGCTATTTCTTTGTTAAAGGTCTGTCTGGCAGCCATTTTCGCATTCTACCCTCTGATGCAAGGGAAATCAGTTTTTTTCCCACTGCATGACGATTAGGTTCCTGAAAAGCCTCAAGTTTGGGACCTATTGACCTCCTGGGATCTGAACGTAGTTCTGTCAAAGTTCATGGCACCCCTCCTTTGAGCCCATGGCTACCTGCTCTTTGTTGCTATGCTACTAGGAAGGACACCTTCCAGGAGAGATCACCTCAGCACGAAGGGTTTCTGAGATTAGAGCACTCATTTCAGGGCCATCATACACAGTATTCTATAAGGGCAAGGTCCAGTTGCGACCTTATCTGGCTTTCTTACACAAGGTAGTGTCTCAATTCCATGACAACAAAGACACGTTACTTCCAGTGTTTTTTCTGAAACCACATGGTTTGGACGGGGAATGGACGTCGCACATTCTATATGTTAGGCGTGCCTTACCCTTCTACATTGAGAGGACAAAACTGCTCCTTAAAACCACACAAATGTTTGTTGCAGTAGCAGAAAGGATGAAAGGTCTACCGGTTTCCTCCCGGATGATCTCCTCATCAATAACTTCCTGCATCAAATTCTGTTATGAACAGGCAAATATTCCTCAGCTAGGAATTGTCATGTCCCATTCTACCAGAGTGCAAGCCTCTTCAACAGCTCTTCTGGCACAGATACCAATACAGGACATCTGTAATGCCGCTACCTGGTCATCGGTCCACATCTTCACATCCCATTACTCTAGCAGGCAAGGTACGATGCCAGCTTCAGCAGAGCAGTGCTGCAAATGGCACACCTGTAAACTCCGAGCCCACCTTCGGGGAATAGCTTGTGAGTCACCTAGAATGTAATCGACATGAGCAAATACTCAAAGAAGAAAAGACAATTATTTACCTTCATAACTGTTGTTCTTCAAGATGTGTTGCTCACGTTCATTCCATGACCCGCTCTCCATTCCCGCCCTCAGAGTTGATGGCAAGAATGAACTGAAGGGGCGCATGGTGGCACCATGTATACCGTGGCATGAGCACGGTGCTCCATGGGGGCCAGAGCCAGCCCAGTGGATACTGCTAAGGAAAAATAATTAATTTTTATTATAATTCCTTATAATAAAAATAAGGAAAAATGGTGACCATGCATGTGGGTGCGCACACAGCTAGAATGGAATGGACATGAGCAACACATCTCGAAGAACAACAGTTACAAAGGTAAGTAACTGTCTTTTCATACTGATGTGATGAGATAATTCTGTATCTGCCCTCAGCCTCTATTACAATAATCTGATTCCATCCTCCCCCAGCTACTGTTTTAATTGTTCTTCCAAACAGGAAAAAGAATCAATACCATATGATGGTGACTAATCAAACAGTAAAAACAACGAGAGTCCTGTAGCACTTTAAAGACTAACAAATTTAATTTCTTCAGGCATAAGCTTTCATGAGCTGCAACCCACTTCCTCAGATGCAAGGAATAGAAATCAGATAGGGAGTATATATATTGTAACAGAGTGGGGTGGGGAGGAACAGATGTACTCCGCCCTCGGGGGTCTTGCACTCTTCCGGCCCGGCCGGTGGGGCGGCTGGTGGAAGGTTTAGGGAGGGGATGGGGCCCGCTCTGCCCCTGAGTACCGCTACCTTCCCTTGGGGTAGTCTGTGGACCACTTCCTGCTTCCCCAGCTGGTGGCCTGCCTCCAGTGCTGTGGCAGGAACAGTGGCAGCTCCCAAGCTTCTGCAGACTGCAGGCTGCCAGGCTGCAGTCTCCTAGCTCCAGGCTGCCAGCACCAAGCTGCAGGTTTTTAAACTGCAAACTCCAAACTCTCAACTCCAAAACTGTAACCTGTAAACTCTCAACTCCTCATTCGAAACTCCACAACCCACACTGCCTACCTGCCCCTGCAGGCTTTTAAGTGTTTGGGGCGGGGCTCCTTAATTGGCCCCAGGTGTCCTAATTGCCTAAACTGCCCCAGGTGGTCTAATTAGTTAAGCAGCCCCAGGTGGCCTAATTGCCTAATCAGCCCCAGCTGAATTACCCAGGGAATAGGGCTTTTTTGAGCCTGGGGCTAATATACATGCCTTCTAGTACTTTTTCATAGCCGTCCGGCCTGACCCCGTCACAATATACATCCAAGGGTAAGGAACAACAATGGGGAGGGTAGGTATTGTCAAAGTCCATTCAGTTACAGTAGATGAGGCCTATTCACAACCATTGATTAGAATGTAAGAATGTGTGAACAGTGACAATTGCTTCTTGTAATGAGAGAACCATTCCAAGGCCCTATTTAGACCCAGTTTGATTGTGTCAAGTTTGCAAATGAGTTCCAGCTCTGCAGTTTCTCGCTGAAGTCTGTTTTGGAAGATTTTTTTGGAGAAGACTGGCAACTTTCAAGTCAGCTACAGAGTGTCCTGGGAGATTAAAGTGCTCTCCTACTGGTTTATGGATGTTACCATTTGTTATGTCTGATTTGTGTCCATGTATTCTTTTGCGTAGTGACAGTCTGGTTTGGCCAATGTATGTGGCAGAGGGGCATTGCTGGCACACGATGGCATATGTTACATTAGTAGATGTGCAGGTGAATGAGCTCCTTATGGTGTGGCTGATGTGGTTAGGACCTGTGATGGTGTCACTAGAGTTTATGTGTGGGCAGAGCTGGCAATGGGGTTTGTTGCAGGGATAGGTTCCTGGGTTAGTGTTCTTGTTGTATGGTGTACAATTGCTGTTGAGTATTTTCTTCAGGTTGGGGGGATAATAAAAATAGCAGACACTCAGCAAATAGTTTGCAAATAATCAACATGTTTTGTTGATTATGTTTTGTCAGAATGAAATGGTCCTTGAAGAATTTTGAATAGCAAACAAATTCTGTAAAAACTGAAGCCTCTTCAAACAATTCATGAACAGGAATAAGGGTGATACTGAATGGAAAAACTGGTTTACTACAGTTGTTCACTATAGATTTTTCAAATCCCCCCACCCCTTTAATTTTTGCTCTCTGTTTAGATGATCTTTTAAATAGCTGTTGGGAAATATTTCACCCCCTACAAGTTCAATATGTAAATTACAAATATCCAGGCTTTTTTTTTCTCAAGGGACAGGAGCCAACGTGACTTGCTTTGTTCTTATTCATGTCCAAATTTGTTACTGCATCTAGAAAGCCATTGCTGCTTCCTATGAACTGATCTTATCTCCCTATGAACTGTTTTTCCTTAATGTAAATGTAATGTACTTTTAATTTGCTGTTATAAACTTATTTCTCTGGACTTCCATAATTAATATATAATTTGTAGAACTGACTGATTTTTTTAACAAAAAATGCTGTTTCAACAAAATAGCTTTTTTTATGAGGTTATTTTTCATAAATATTTTGCATTTATATTGAAACAAAAAATCATATTGTCATTGATAATCACATTTTTTACATAGATTAAATTTTTTCATTTTTGTCAAGTTTTTCCACAGGAAATAACATATTTCCTGAATAGCTCTGATAATTTGTCGTCTCTTCTCTGTCATTGTGCCAGAACTCTGGTCCATGCTATGATACTTCTTATTTCATCTTACCTACTCTATACCCTGTTTTTTTCTAGTCTTCATCACTGTCATCTCTTTGTTTTATTTAATATGTTCAAAATGCTGCTGTCAATAGCATCTTCCTATTGTTACTCTGACCATACCTTGTGAAACCTTCAATACTTTCCATTGGCTTCCCCTAGTCTCCTACATTTAGTTTAAACTTCTGATTTTCAAAACACTTGAATGACATTACCACCTACGTCTGACCTAATTTCCTTCTCCTCTACATCCCTACCCACTCTCTGTGCTCTGTTCAAGCTTTTCTCCTAATTACTTTTTTGTTACCCTCTCCCACTCCAAAGTTTCTTTGCTTATAACTGGTTCTCTGTTAAAACTCATCATGAACTTTTTCTCTTCCTTCAGATCACTACCAAAAATCCACCTGGTTAGCCAAGCAAATCTGCTTTAATATTCATGCACTATTGCTCATTGTCTGTAGTATGTACTGCACTTATTTATGCCTTCAAACTAAGTTCTTTGGGCAGCAATGTGTTTTTCTCTTTTATTTGCATTTACAATAGATAACACTTGGAATTGTTAAATAGAATTCAACAAAAGGCCCACAAAAAATGGAGCGGTTAGTTTTTTCATTATAAATACAGCCAGAACAAAAACATGCAATAAGCACTAAAAATACATCCATTTCTTACGATAACAATTCTGAACCAGAATCTGTTTAATCATTCTAAAGCAGAAACTCGAAATTTAATGCATTTGTTATTAGATGGTGCAAAAGTGTGCTAGGTAGCCTTGTTACTGAAGGGAAGATGGGTTTTCTGAGGTTCTCCATGCATTATCCTCTTGGAAGACGTGATTTTCCCTATGCAGCCCCTTTTAAGTCCTGCTCTGGGGAGAGGGCATTCAAGAGCAATGCATAGTGTTCTTTACCAGTAGGGTCTCAAAATACTGCCCCTAAATTCCTGCTCCTCCTGTTCTGCACTCGTTAGGATTCTTAAAAGCAGTTCTGAAAACTGTTAGTCTAACTCTAATGATTAAGCTCTATTTAAATAGTTGGTACTATCTGCAACTGGAATGTGGCATGCTGTACAAGTTTCAGCTTGACAATAGTGTTGTACCAGTATTAGGAAAAAGTGGCTACTAACGATTAGCTAATCAATTTTTTTAAAAGCAGTTTATTGATTTAGGGTTGTGTTGTATTTTTTTGTAACTCCCAATGTGTTTCCTTCTTTCCTTCCCTCACTGAAATATTGCAAATGATTAATTTCTGTACCGGATGAGCTATATTTGATATCATAAATAAAAGGAAATATGAATATCTGGTACAACATAGTGAATATTGTACTTAGTATAAAGATGTCCATCGAGCAAAAGAACATCTAGTAGTCAGCAAAATTAAATCAATAAAAACTACATTTGGACACAGTCAAATAAATCTTGACAAAACAAGATGGTCAATGGTCTGTGGGAATGTTGGATGGGATGGGAACTGAGTTACTGCAGAAAATTCCTTTTTGGGTGTTGGCTGGTGAGTCTTGCCAACATGCTCGGGGTTTAGCTGATCGCCATATTTGGGGTCGGGAAGGAATTTTCCTCCGGGGCGGATTGGCAGAGGCCCCGGAGGTTTTTCACCTTCCTCTGCAGCGTGGGGCATGGGTCGCTTGCTGATGGATTCCCTGCAGCTTGAGGTCTTCAAATCTCACTTTTGAGGATTTCAATAACTCAGTCATGGGTTCGGGGTTGTTATATATGTGTATGGGTAGGGTTTTGTGGCCTGCCTTGTGCAGGAGGTCAGACTAGATGATCATATTGGTCCCTTCTGACCTATGAGTCTATGAGTCTAAGAGCCCACTGATTTAATCCAGTTTAGGAAGCACTAATCTGAGATCGGGTTTTGGAGTTCCCTTCTTGTTTTAGTCACACACTCAGCAGCTTCTTTGGGTAGGTACAGCAAATGAGTGTGCACATTGTATAACTTGGACTCTCAACTGTGTTTTTATAGCTTTCTTTTGTTATGAGTGGGACCAGGAGGAGCCAGCCATTAGCTTTATAGAAAGGGGACTTCTGTCCTGAAGAAGTCTACTGTTAAAATATGTTTGGCAGCAATATTTTAAGCTGACCTAGTGCAATACTGTAAATTTTCCTTGCCACTGTACAGTAAGAAAACTTTAAAACAATTTGAGATACCCCTGGAAGTTCCAGTGCTTCAGAATCAACTGTGGAGAAGTGATAAGAGCCATAGTACTCAGCGTGGTCTGCTTACGTGTTCCTTTAAAAATACGTTTACAAAACAACTAGTTAGACCTCAGGTTTGACATGAGGTTTGAGAACAGCAAACCAAAATCTGAATTTCGTTCCTCTTTTGTTTGGAGACTGTTCAAACCAATTTTACAGTAACTGCCAAAAGATCACCACAGAAAGTGGGTTTTGCACACTATAAAAAACGGTTATACCATCCAGTTCAAAATCCTTCAAACAAACGTTCCCCTCTCTTGCTGTTCAGGAACCCCCTCACAGGGTGGTGTTAAAAATGACTTTGTACTAAGGGAGGGAGCAGTAGAAGAGGTTCTGGTAAATTTCAGAAATTGGTATAGCTTTTCCTCTTATTTTCTAATTCCAATGAAAGGTGGAGGTCTTTGAACAATTCTGGATCTAAGGAAATTAAACCTGTACATTCAAAGGTTTTGCTTAAGTATGTTAGCAATGGGTTCCATTATTGATTTCCTATCTCAATTAGTTTTCTGCTCTTGACCTGAAAGACACTTACCTGCTATGTCACTCTCCCTCAGAACAACACCCTGGAGCCCTCATATTCACCACTGTCATATAATTGATGTTTTGTACAAAATATGCCTTATGAGGTATCACTATGAAAGTCCTGATTTGTTGAACATTAATATCCTGTTGGATTGTATGTGCTATCATTGTATGTGAAGCTATGAAGTTCTGCTCTGTGTGTGTTACTGAAATAACTTGTGAGGTTGGGAACACCGACAACCAGCCTTTCAGGTACAGCAATGGAGTAGTCAGACATATTGATGACCTGTTAAAGGGAATCTGCTCTCCCAACTGCTATTCCAAAAGACTTCTCAGAGAGCACGTAGACAATGGAGACTGCTTGACCAGTGAGGGTGCACTTCAACCTCATAGCAAAAGGTATTTCCTGCAAGCTGTAAGTAACTATAAAAGAGGGGCAAAATATTAAGAGCAAAATATTAAGAAATAGGGAAACTCCTGCTCCTTACAGCTTTTCAAGGAGGCAATAAAGCCTTCAGAGTGGGTACTCTTCACAAGATTTATATGGTAGTCTGCAGCCAGTTAGTGGACCAACTAAGCTGAGATTTCTCCCAAATACATGAAGGTCCTTGGAAGACACTGATCATGGACATTTTTGCCCTGTGGGGTACTCTAAATATAGACCTATTTGCCACAAGGTACAACACAAAGTGCTGTTTGTTTTGCTCAAGGCAGGAGCAGACCCTCACTGTCTAATAGATGCTTTCCTCCCCAGTTGAGATACAGGTCTGATGTATGCTTTTCCACTATTCCCTTTAATATTGAAAGCTGTGAACAAGATCAGCCAGGACTCAACCAGGATGATACCTATCACTCCAGAATCTCCCACACAGCATTGGTAACTGGATTAGCTCCTTCTTTCAAAGGAAACTTCAAGGTATTATCACTGTCACAGGACCTTTTGTCATAGCAGCAAGGGAAAGTGTATCAGTGTGCAGTGAGCGGTCATGACCTCCCTCAGATACTGACAGGGAGAAACCACTCTCTACCACCTGGAAGGGGGGAGCCCAGCAAGCCACACACACACACACACATTCTGGAGGAGTGGGACAGGAAGTTTAAAAGGTGGGCCTTGCAGCTCACTTGTGTGACAGCCAGAGAAGGAATTGGACATCTCTTGCCTGCTGCCGAGCAGGGTGGATTGATTTAAATCAAGGCAATTTAAGTAATTGATTTAAATCATGATTTAAATCACCAAGAGAGAATCATTGATTTAAGTCAAGTTTCCCACTGATACTTCACATATTTCTTAAACAATGTTGTAAATCTGATCACTAAAACATGTTAATTTACAACACAATACAGCATTTTCCAACATCTAGGAGGGTATACTTTCTGTAATTTTTTAAATCACTTGATTTTTATTAATTTAGGAAAAAGTACATAATACTCATTAGCTGTGTCAAGTTGCAGATGTAGCAGCAGTACATTAGGAATGTTAAGAACTAAATCACACACACAAACACAGTAGCACTTATATTTTATTAAACTAAATCTTAAATGTTACATAAATGTTTCACATTTGCAACTGCAGCAGTCTCCTGAGTTGCCGGCTGTCGTTTAAACTTTTTTTTTATTATTATTTTCAAATTTTATTAACTCTAATAGACAAGTCATCACAACACTAAACGTACGCTGTCCTTAAAACTTCTACAGCTAGCTCTCAGCTGCCCCACTCCCACCGTCTTTTTTATTCATAGACTGAAACAGAAATATGAGTTTTCCTGCTTTTTGAACTCCCAGTCGATTTCTTAGCTTTGAGTGAATAATACCAAATGATGAAAATATTCTCTGTGCCTGCAGAGGAAGCTACTGCTGTGAAAGGTGGGATAGCAACTGAAGGAACTCTGTTTCAAGGTGCCTGGCTAATGATTTCCACCAATTCAGTGGAGTGACTCTGTTCACAATATCATCAGTAAACATGTCCTGTTTAAATCGTTCTGCTCCAGTCATGAAATTTATTATGACTGGCATAACTGAGGAGTGATTTTGAGATGCCCATGCCATGGCAGCAGCATCTTCTTCAGAAGTTAGGCATCTACCTTTATATATGGGGTCGAGAATGTTTGTAAGAAAATGAGCTGGAGTTAGTGCTTGATCCATTCACTTCTTTATTGCCTGCGGTTTAACTTTTTGGTGACGTATTTCTTTCTTCAATGTATCTTGAAGTGCCTTTTTAAATTTCTACATCATCAGCAATGTGGCAACAGTTTCTCTGAAGTTTTAGGCTATGGATATAGGCTTCAGTATACTGAGCATATGCTGCACATTCCTCTTTAATCCAATGTTAGATACTTTGGATGAAATACTTCCATCTATTATATCACAGTTTTCTTCACAAACTTTTATGAGAATAGGCCAGTTTTTAATAAATTGTTCAAAACAATCAACCACAGAATTCCATCAAACATCTTGGGGGAGAATTGGTTTGGATCCTCCTGCTTTCTTCAGTGAAGCTGAAGCAAAATGGTTGTTATGGAACTTATTTTGTGACTTCAGCAACATTTTCTTTTATTTCTGGAGAAGACATACTTATGTCTTTGGCTAAAAGATGAATTAAATGGGCACTGCAGCCATATGTTATTAAGGAGCATCCTTCCGTTCTTCTAAGTATCTTCTCATCTCTGCCACGTTTGCAGCATTGTCTGTGACAAAACTGCGCAAGTGACAGTTGAATTTTGTTCACAGTTTATTACAGATTTCACTGCCACTTTTAAATATTCTGTTGTGTGGGCATCTCCCAATATATATATTGTTTCTGAAAGATATGCAACCCCATCTTCTGTTGTCACACAGGCACATATTACTGGATCATTGTGTACATTGCTCACCCATTAAGGCTTAAACTGGCAAATTTCCCCTCAGTATTTCTTGCACATTGTTCAAGTTCCTTCTCATACACTGTATCTAGCAACCCTCCACCCAATGTCTGCTTCACTAGGTGGCGTATAGCCTGGTTGTAAGGACTCAACCATGTCAGTGAAGTGTTTATTGTTAATGCGGAAAAGAGAATTTGTGGTATAAATGAACCTAGCAATGTTTTAATGTGTGGTGTCTTGTTGGTATTTGCTGGTCCTTACTACAAACCCATCCATGGTGGTGGTTTTACTGGATGATTGAAATCTTTTGCTTGCTACTGATACTTCGTTGTCTGAAATACGTTTAGTTGCAGCACTGCTGCTAAAAGTACCAATGAATGACTCTGAGGTTGTTGCAGACAGGCAGTCACAGTCTCTTGTGCTTAAATGGGATCCTGAAACAAAATTAAAAAATGATTTTGAATTGTCGTTCTTCTCAGTTCTTCTCACTCTATTATTCAGTTAATCATTTACGTTTTTTCAGTAAGGATCCGATTCCATATTACCAAGAAAGCTGAGATTGACTGCACTTAGAATACACTTAATTTTGGAGTAATCCCCCTAGATCTGGGGTGTCAAACTCACTTCGTCTGGCGGGCCACGTTTTAAATAAATTAAGTTCAAGGGGGCCACGCATTCCATAAAACCTAAGCACCTAAACACCTAAAACAGTACACTAAAACACATACGCTCTATTTCATGCTCTATTCCACTTCACATACTCTACTCTCCGCCGAGAAATCTCCCTGCGGGGTGAAATTTGGTGGCAGAGTAGGAGAGTGGGACTCGGAGCAGGGACTCACCGGTGCTCGCAGGCTCCACTCTCTGCCGTAAAATCTCCCTGCGGGATTAAATTCTGCGGCAGGGTAGGAGACTCAGACGTCCTTTTCCTTTCTGTGACGAGATCTTGCGGTAGCATGTGCTGCCGCAAGATCTCGCACTTTTACTGCCGACACGGATACCACAAGCCGGCGGGCCGGATTCGGACCGCGGGCTGGATAACACAAGCCCGCGGGCCGGATTTGGCCCGCGGGCCTTGAGTTTGACACCTGTGCCCTAGATAGAACTCACTGGCACGTCTATTTTTTGAGAAAACAAGTATAGAATGGGGTTCCCTTTGGAAAGCTGAGTTAAGCTTTAGTAAAATAGGGAATAGACTTATGGCATCACTATTATGGTCTGTGGCCATGATGTTCCAAAATAGGGGGAAAGTATTATATAATCTAAAATAAATAAATGACACCCAGTGGCAACTGGCAACTCTAGATTTTTCTTGCTGCAGCTTTCTGTTTTTCTGTGGCAAAAGTGTGGGGAAATATAGGAAGCTATGTGTGTACTGAATAATGTCTTCCCTTCTTCTTTTCAGTCCATGCCACTGTTCCTTTCTACTCTGCCTCCATCCTTTGTCTCTCTGTCTTTAAGACAGCATCTTAACTAACTCTTCTGCCTTGCTTGGCCCAACTCCACCACCCCATAAGCACAGAACAACAACAATCCTATCCAGCCTGTATTTTTCTTTGCACATGTGACTTTAGTCTGCTGAGAAACAGAAACTGAAAACCCCAAACTTTCAAAAAGCAAAGATCTGGTAGTTTGGCTGGACAGATTAGAGCCATTGATTCATTTTTATGACACGGTAAGTGTAGGTTTAGCATGTTTGTGATGAGTTTTAATTGTAACTATTATTTTTTAAACAAGAGAGAAATTTAGTATTTTATTGATGATTAAAAAAAAATAAAAAATCTGATTTAAATTTTAAAAAATCCAATTTTTTTAATTTAAAAAAAAATTGATTTTTATCTACCCTGCTGCTGAGCAATGCACCTGAGACTGAGCTATACAGTGCCAAGCACCCCAGAGGGAGTGCCAGGACTGCTGGCTGACCAGTACCTGGAGGAGCTACTGGGACTGCTGCTGGCTGTGTATCCCGAGAAAACAGAGGTACACCCAGGAGAGGTAGTAAGAAATAGCCCAGGGACACCAGACATTAGTCCGGTTGTGCTGCCAGAGCCTAGGTCAGTGTGTTTCGATGGGATCCCCGCTGACCCAGTGGCAGAGTCCTCTGCCACTGTCAGGGGCCTGGTCTGGGACCCAATGGAGTTAGGGTGGGCCAGTTCCCCCTCCGTCCAGCCCCACCCCTAGGGATGGCAGCCTTCCCACCTTATGCTGGATGGCTGTTTTGCCTTACTGCCCTGCTCTGCCCTGCCCAGAGTGCTGGATCCACTCTTGACTGCTTGGTGCTCCACCCCACCCAGAGGGTCGGAGCCCCTTAGACTGCTTGCTGCTCTGCTTTGCCCAGACAGCTGGAGCCCTGAGATTGCTAATTCCCCGTGTTGAGCTTTGCATTCAATGTCATACCATAGTGATGGGATGTGGGTTCCCTCCAAAACTGACGGGGAGGAATGGCCATGGACCTCTACAATCCACTTTTGTTACATCTGACAGCAGAGGCAATAGGTCTCTGACAGAATTAGAGAACTCTTTCTCTGTAGATGTACAGCATGTGTTACAAAATGCTAGAAGATAATGAACCAGAAAATGTTATGATTTGAAGTGGAAAAGATTTTCACTATGGGTAGCCCCTATTCAATCCATATTTAGAGTATTTGTTTCTAAAGAACAAGGCTTTCTCTGATGTGTCACTTAGGGTACATTCAGCTCCAATTGCAGTTTCATACACCACTAGATGGAAAATCTATACTCATAATATTGTTAAGAAGTTTCTAAAAGGTTTACTTAATCTTTATTCTCCTGTACAAAATAAATAAAAGCTTATTCCTGTTTGACATTTAATCTTAGTTGTATCACAGATTGTCCCCCCCTTTTTGAACTGTTTCTGCTTGTACTCTTTCATTTTTCAGTTAAGACTGCATTTATTATAACAACAACATTAGTTAGGAGGGTTATGAACTTCATGCCATGATGGCTGATCTTTCATTTATAGTTTTTCATAAAGATAATAGTTCTTCATCCTCAATGTTTATACCAAAAGTATTTTTGGACTTCCACGTTAAGCAATACATTTACTCTAAAAGTGTTTTTTCTTCAAACCACATTCAAACAAAGGTAAAATGAAGGTACATTGTTTAGATACTAAGATTATCGTTCTAAATAGATGTGAACAAGGATTTCAGATAATCATGCAGATTGTTTTTCATATGCTGTTATGTGATGGGGTGTACAGACCCCACACTGGGCCTGAAAAGGTTAAATGGCAGAGCTGGGCCCAGGTAGGGCCATCCAACCCACCAGACCTACAGAGCATGTTCCAACTGGAATAAGGGTTGAAAAGGTAACAGCTCAGAAGGAGGAAGGATGGGGAGGAGAACAGACCTGCCCTGAAGGCTCCTGACAAGGGCACAGGAGAAGGCTTTCTGGGGGAAGAAGACAATGTTGACAGTTTTGGTTGTCTTTTTGCTTTCTATCAGGTGGGAGGAAAAAGGCAGATAGTAGAAGTGACCCAGGGAGCGTAATTCAGACAGCACCCTGAGGGGTCAGACATGGTTGATCCTACTAGGGCCCTTATTCAGAGCCTTATGGAGTGGGTGGGCCCAGACTCCTCAAGCAACTGCCCCTATAACAAAAGGGACATAGACCTCCTGCCCACCTCAATGCACCTCTGATTGAAAGAGAAGGACTGGGCTGCAAGCACTACCCACAAGGGGGTGGCACTGAGGAAGCTAACCTCAAGGCTACCTGACCCACCAAGTACTGTATTACAAGGTAACTAATGGAAATCCCATTTCAGCACAAACATCCAAATCAGTGGTTCCCAACCCTTTTGAGTGTGCGGAAACCTTTTCAACCTCTAAACGTTTTGTGGACCACTACATGCTACTAGTTTTATTTGAAATTGTTCGTTTTCTTGGTGAGAATGTTATTTTCTTTTTCACGGATGCCCTGTAATAGCCTTGCAGACCACCAGCGGTGTATGGACCACAGGTTGGGACCTGCTGATCTAGATGGATCAAACTATGCATAGTAGAAACATAAGAATGCCTCACAGTCTCCACCAGCTGGACTGAGAGCATGCACCACTAAAGTGATGGCTGCAGCTATAGTGTGTCTAAGACAAGTCCCAGTAATTTAAATTTGTAGAGTAGGCACGGAGAGTTCTATACATTCCTTTCCTAAATATTATGCGTTAAGATATCGCAACTAAGTTGGATGCTCTGTTGTGTAGATAGGTTCTGCATTTCTTGTTTTGTTTGGACTCCTTTCCCACCATCTGATTTCCTTATATATTGCTGACTAAATAGTCCCAAGAGTAGGAATGTGCAGAGGAGACTTGAAGAAGAAAAGAAGGTTATTTACCTGTAACTGAGGTTCTTCAAGATGGACTTTGCATGTTCACACACCATACCTTTCTTCTTCTTTTCTGCAAAGTCTTAACTATCTAGGGTTCTGCATTAGCAGTGGAAGGAACTGAGGAGGCAACTGTTACAGTGCCTGCTTTTACAGCTCTGCCATCAGTACATGCTCAAATATTGCGGAGAGTGTGAATATGCAGAGTCCACCTCAAAGAATCTCGGTTACAGGTTAAGTAACCTTCATTTCTAGTGTTGCTGGCCAGGCTGGAATATGTTTTGTGGAGCTTAATCGTATGTTTCTCAGACTGCAAGAATAGTTTGTTGTGCTTTTGTATTCCGCAGTGGTTTAGTAAAACCTTTTAACCTGTAAACCTACATTACCACTCAGGCTCTCAAGGTTTTTTTGTCTGTTTGTTTTTAAGCTTAGAACATTTTTCAGATTAATTTTGCTTTGTTCTGCTTTGGATATGTGCAAACCTTTTGAAGTTGCTATTTGTAAGGAGCTTCATGGTTGGGCCAGGTTTGCTGGGATGGATCAGTGGAACATGTCATATTTTTCTTGTGGTAGACTGAATTGCTCCATGTGACCAACAATGGATCTGCTCGGCAGAATCTATCTTTATTCAGTGTCTTACGGAGAAAAGA
Source organism: Mesoclemmys tuberculata (assembly GCA_007922155.1). Classification (NCBI taxonomy): domain Eukaryota; kingdom Metazoa; phylum Chordata; order Testudines; family Chelidae; genus Mesoclemmys; species Mesoclemmys tuberculata. The sequence continues at coordinate 5,177,794 of ML675646.1, read as the reverse complement.
GAGCAGTATTGTATCTAAACTATCTGATCAAGCTGGAAAAATCAGGAGAGGGGATGATTTTTAAAAATTCATTTATGCTATTAATTCTTTTTTAAATTTATTGTTTTTAATCTAAATTTAAATTATTGCTCAGCTGGTGAGAAAAATGAGAATGGGTCCACAATATTTCCAGTTATTTGCTTTAGAATTTAATATGCTTTGCATGTCTGGGCTTCAAAATATAGTATGGTTCTACGGGTTGTAACAGATTCTTCCAGTCATTGGGAACTGTTTCATTTTACTACCTTATATTTTGATACACCTAATTATAGTCTTGCTGTATAAGGGAAATTGATTTTCTGAGCTCAGTGTTTCCGCTTTTGTTTCTAGTGAATCTGCACAAAAGGATGTGAAACCATCAAATCAAAATTTTGCTTGTAGGATTCTATTGAGATTTTAAAAAATGGGTTAAGGGGATTCATTCAAACCCAGGTCTCCTTTATTTCAGGAAACTATGCAAACTGGTTCTGAGCCAAAGAATTTCATGAGCCATATTTTGGTTTAAAATGGGAGAAGATTGCAGCAATCTAGTGTTTTTTCCAAACCGGGATTTCTGTTCACATTGCTTTGAATGTCTTTGAGGTACAGCACATGAGCTGTCTTTATCCTCATGTTTGGTTGTCAAATTCAAGGATTGATATGTTTTTAATAATGACTTATACTTGGCAACTCATGAGATATTTAATTAGGAGCCTGTAATAGGAGTCAGAGTGACAGTGATGAAGATTTAGTTAAGAGAGAAATTATGCAACTATGTTGGATGGATCCTCCTCTACATAAACCTACTGATGCTTATAATAAATCAACTTATTTCTAATGTGAAATGTTGAAAATTCTTGGAAAAATAAAGATGTTGGGAGCCTCTCAAGTGTGTGGCTGAGCTCTGTCACAATCTTGTGGGGCAAAAGTTGCTTTAAGCCCCTTTTTGTGGTCCCTGGATTCTTGGGATAGTTTGCTTCTTGGCAAAGTTGAAAGCATACTCAGGCCTGCTCTAAACCATGTTTAGTTGCTTTTGACTCCCAAGGATAAAGTGAATGTGACAGCAACTCCTTTGTTCTGCCAGAGTGGTACAAAAGAGCTGTGAATTGGCACTGTGATCAGGCCAATAGCTTTTAAACCATACTAGTTTTAAATATTTAATACTATTTGGTTTTTATTTTGCCTTTAAGATTCTGTTTAAGATACAAAATTACTAGGAAACATATGATCAGAAATCTGTGATCTGCCTTCATTGATTGGGAGCAGGAAAAAGTTTGTATAGATGGTGACAAATCCTTCTTTGTATCTATGTATAAATCTGTATTTATTTTTGATGATGGTGTGTCCTTTGATATCTCCCTCCATATATGAACTACAAAGGTCTAATATCATTTGATTCTTTTGACAGTATAATCTGGTCCCACTGTGCCATAAATTCATGAGCCTTACTCTGCATTTTAGCTCGAGTCAGGTGAGAACAGTTTGAAATGCACCAGTGTGAGACAGAGGGGAATTTCCTGTAGTTAAGGTACTAGACTGGGACTCTAAAGATCTGAGTTCAGTTCCCAACTCTGACATGGTGTGTGACCTTAGGCAAGTCACTTAAACTCTTCACACGTCAGTTCTTCATCTGCAAAATGGGGCTAATATTTCCTTTCTCCCACTCTGACTGTAAACATATTGTGGTTGGTATACAGCCAAAAGCTCTTGGGCCACTCCTTCCACAGCTTGAGCAGAATCGTCACCAAGTTCATGTGGCTCAAAAGCCCCAAATTCCTTGTTCAAAAAAAGCCTCAAATTATCCTGTTTGAATGGAGGATTAGGCCAACCCAGCTTCCAGTTATAATACTTACTGTCTTGCCATATAATGGTTGTGGTCACAGTTTCTCAGTGCAAAAAACACATGTAACCCCACTAAGTCTTGCACATGAAAGGGAACACTTTTTAATATCTAGCCCATTTTCAGCTGTACCATCCAACACCCAATGAGAGGAATCTAGTCTATAATATGTCATGAGCCTTTCTAGAAAGAGTGATCTCTTTACTTCAACAGACTTCCTTTTATGAAACAGCCCACACTTGAGGTTTGGGAGAGTAGGGGCAAACTTCAGAAACAGCCACTTGGATGTGAATGCGTATGACTGCTAGCAAAGCATATAACCGTTTTAGAGTACAATTTTCAAAAGTGAAGTCCCATTTTCAGAAGTCACTTCAGACTTTCAGAAGTGAAGTCAGCGAGACTTGGGACTTGTCTACACAGGGAAATTGACCAGCAAAGCTATTCTGGAATAACTGTTTTGCAATAGCTCTGATGGAATAGCTCCCTGTATGGATGATCTATTTCAGAAGAAAAGTGATGTCATTCCAGAATAGTGTCCATATGGGGGAGTTATTCTGGTATAGCTAAATTATACCAAAATAGCTATGATGGTCAATTTCCCCTGTCACTTTTGAAAATGGGATTTAGACTCCTAACTCACTTAAGATGTTCAGAAGATATATATAATTTTCGTTGATCTTCTGTGGATCTTTTTCAGTAAAATACTGTTTCATCAGTCTGGGGTGTAATCAGAGTTCTTGAGGCAAGAACTGTGTATAGTACCTTAGATGTGGTGTATGTAAAGGACTAATAATCTGCTGAATGTGTTATCTTAAACTTCAGCATCTTAAATTTCATCCCACTCTTGTCTGACCAAATCCTCAAGCTTTCCAGATTCATTTGTATTTTCTATCTTTTTTTCTGTAGTGTGATACAACCGCTTTTGCGAGAAAAAAAATTATTTTATAAATCTGTTATTTCTTTGGTAAATCTGTTCATGTTTTTTGTCCTTGCAGAGAGCGATAATGAACTCTCAAGTGGTACTGGTGATGTGTCCAAGGATTGTCCTGAGAAGGTGTTGTGTTCCTGGGGAGAATTACTGTGGAGATGGTAAAAATTAATTTTCTAATTTAGATTGTTAAATACTGAACCTTTTCACCTTTCAGAAGATCAGATAATGGCTCATAAAACAATACAAGGCTGAAAATTCTCTAGTCTTAAATTTTAATTTTCTTTCTCCATTATAATGCCCCCAGTCATTTTGTTTATGATTAAGAAGTAGAGATGCTGCATATGAAAACATGTATTTAAACCCAGAGTATAAAGGCTTAGCTCATTTGTATTTTCAATTGGTGGTTATTCTAGGGATGACTTCCAGTGTTTCTGTGAAAACTTTGGTCTCTGTTTTACTGCATTTTCAGAGATTTATTTTACTAATTCCTCTGCTCAACCTTTGTGTTCAAAATAGTTCATTTCATGCTTCTCCTCACATAAGGGGCATAACCAGACCAGATCTTCTGGCAGGGCCTCTGGCTGACATGGGTGAGACAGTTGAAAAATCCCAACTTCCTGCTTCCTGTCACGTGACCGAAAGCCGGCAGTTCGGGAAGTCTGACGCTCTAGTTACCAAGGGCAATTGGAGCATCGGGCAGCTTAGTGATTCTTGGACGGTCGCTTCTGGAACTTCCAGCTTCTGGCCACAGGAAGTCACCGGACGAAAAAGCTCCAGTTGCGCAGGTAGTTTAAGCAGAGCTTGGGTGGGCCTGCTTTCAAAGTGAGTGGCCCTGGCCCATGCAGGCCCATCCATAGCTATGCCCCTGCCTCACATCCTGTTTAAATGCTTATCTTTATAGCCTGATATATTCATTTGTAATAGATTTGTCCATTCCCAAATCTTTCCTTCTTATGATACATTTTGTGAATTATGGTTTCATTGGTATTGATTCTTCCTTTTGATCCTATACATAATATGTAATATGTATAATAATATTTGATCCTATACATACATATCCCAAAGGGACATTGATCTGTTGTTTCTCAGATGCCAAACAGAGGGAGGCTTTTTGTTTGTTTTTTTTAATCGCATAACAGTCATCAAATTGCTTTGCTTACACTCAGTTTGATCAAATGTGTTTTTTAGCAAACTTCTCAATATCAAGTTAACATTCAGTTGCATATTCACACAAGTCTAGAAAATTAAAATTGAGGCCTGACATGTTCAAGGAGTTTGGTCCTCCCAGGTGAACAAATGCATATTTCAAAAGAAGGCAGTCCACGATTCATGAAAAGCATTGTGAAATCTGGATTAAGAAAAGGTAGAATTGGGTGAAATACTTTAGGAATTCTCTAATACCCAGTAAACAGATTGCAACTTTTTTTTCCACACAGTGATAAAAACACCTTCATTTAACTTTTTCATAACTCAAAAGCTGAGAGGGATTTTGCCCAAATTAAACTAAAATTATCTTGAGATAAAGACCAACGTGGGAATTTTTTGGCCATAATGTGGAAGTAGAAAGATGAGCATCTGAAAATTGAAGATTGTAATAGAAACTGTTTTGCAAATAACTATAGTGAATATGGCTTATGCTTGTGAAAATAAACATAAATAAACATGGAAGACAAGTAGCTACATGGATAGTGTCAATATGGATGGACTGTTAGTTTCGGGACTTCAGGGCTAAATAGGAAATAGAACAGAACAAAAACAAAGGGGGTGTGTGTATTATGGAACCAGCAAGATGTCCATGCACCAAACCAGAGTATTCTCATTCCCTTATTATTTGTGACCCTTTCTTCCTTCTCTTCCCTCTATTGTTTGTTGCTTTCACCCATTGAATCAAGTCTGCTATTAAAATGTAAAATCTTTATGGGGCTATGGGTATTTTATTCTTCTGTAAAGTCCCTAACGCTTTTTAAGTGCTAGTGTGGTAATAAGGTTGTAGTTGTTTCTGCTAAATTGTCTCACAGTTATACCCAACGTTCATTTAAGGCTTTACATTTTCTACCAAAAGTAATTGAAGGAATGGGGTGGAATGTATCTGCTTTGGGATCTAGCTTCAACACAGCCTCGTTGGAATGCAAAACACTTTTCCTTCCCCAGTTTCCATATGCAAATTCTGTGAAAACGATCAGGTGTATGAGTGCTGAGCCTAGGAGGTGAAGGACTTGGGCAGCTTAATGACTAGCAGCTGCAGGTTCCTGCCTGCCAGTTTATCTGAGGACTTGCTCTGTGGGGACCTTCTGCTACTAATAATCCAACAGAGCCCCCTGTCTAGGTGATGGCAGCAGGTTCTGTCCTGTACAGGGCCTTCTGCTGGGGTGGTAGAAGGGACCCCTCCACATGGAGACCTCTGTGGGGTGGAGGAGGGACTAGGACATTCCTTGTCTTGTGTTGATGCCAGCCTTTTCAAATATAGAGAGATGGGTTTAGATATACTGTATAAGTTCTCCCAAAGAAAAGAAGGGGTAAGATGTCCACTGTCCCAGCAGATGATTTTTGTGTGGATGGTCTTCATTACCACCACCTCATACAGGGAGAGGGAGCTTGGAGATGTGCCTGGAACCAGAGATTGCCTTAATCCAGTTTTGAATTAATGAGAGGTAGCAGGAAATGGATTGAGCCTAAAACATTCTTGGCCAAATTCATCTTTAGTGCAGCTCCACTGATGTTGTATCAGAGATGAATTTGACCTGTTTAGTATTTGAACTTTTGAGGAATAGCTTAGTCTTTCCAGGATTTTTTTAAAAGTATAGCATTAAACAGTTGATGAGAAATATAACAGTTTGAAAATTAAAAATAGATCAAATAAAATAAGCTCCTCCAACGTACCAAACACTACAGCATATGCTGAAAGAAGATACATGCCTTTGTAAGAAATTAACATTTCCGTTTTGAGAGTTGGTGCACTGATTGTGTTGGAGATAAAAACTTCTTGCATGTTAATTGCTACCTGTCATTTAATGTTACTGTAAACCAGTGGACTGACATGACAGAAAAATTGCATAGATGTAGTCTGTAAGAGATTTTTTCCCCAAAAAGATAATTTATATAACTAGAAGTCAAACTAAGATAAGCAAAAAACCCCTAACTTTAAAATAAGATATAACAAACACAAAAGGAAAATGGGGGATGCCTTCTGATTTATTTAGTAAATCACAGTATGTAGGGTATCCTTAGAATGAGCTTTATTTTTCTGTGTTGAACTTGTGTCATAAGCAGCTGAATGCTCAAAAAGATGTGGATAACAGCTTCTGAGATGTACAAAGATAATGGGCATGCATAGTAGTCATTAAACAGAAATATTTAAAGCAACTGTAATTTTTTTATTGTTTTTTGTATGTGTCCTGCCAGGTCATAATCATATGGTCTTGGCATCTCTGATAATATCATAAATTTGTTCTTTGACTTATTAACTAACAGCTGCTGAAGAATAGCCAAGATAATAAATGAACTTTGTAAGAAATTAAAGACATGAATCTACCAACACTCATGAGTGACCCAGTTATTTCCAAATGCCAAACTGTATAAGATGAAGATAAACAAAGCTTCTTTTAAAAAAAAATAAAAATAACTAAAAAATAAAAAAGCTGTTTCCATGGCCAAACAGATGGCAGTTGGTCATGTAGCAACAGAGAACAAGTAAAAAGTACATGTATTTATTTTCTGTAGTAAAATGGACAGCAAGGAATATTAATAATTTATATATAATAATGTTTCCCAGACGGACACTCAGAAACCTGAAGAATTGCTTATTATAAAGGTACCAAGTTTTGCTTGACTGCATGGTTATTTTATAACATAAACTGACTATCTAATACTATTAAATGAAGTGCTATCTCTGCAGTAAAGTTAATGTATGTGAATATTTATATATCAAATCCATTATGATCCTGTGCTCTCATCTGAACATGCCTGGAAACAGATGATGGTGGTAATACATGGTGTATACAGTTCTGTTGCTTATTACAATAGATTATTATCTGTATTATTTTCCTGATGGCAGTGAAGAATTGCTTACTGTCCTTCGTGTGCACGTGAAAACTTACCATCTCAGCTCTTTGTTGGATTTATTTACATGTTAAAAGGCTCAGAATTAAGTAGGCCTTTATGTTCACTTATAAAGGAAAATTGTCATCTGTGGTGTCTGTAAACTGCCTAAAAAGAAAAAGCAGTTGTAGTTAAATGTGCGGATGTGGAAAGCACTATAGAAAGTCTAGCATATGTCTTATGGAATTAGTGCTTGGAATTGATTACCTTCATTATCCCATTTCACACCGTTTACATTTTGGGGGCAAAGTTATTTGTTTGGTTTTATGACAAAAGAATTAAATTCCTTTTTTTGTGTGTCCTTTCTATCCCTTGCCTGGTCTGTTGTTGTTTCTCTTTATCAGTTTAAATGAATTTATAAAGTCCTTAGGGTAGGGACCTTGATTTCTTACTTGTCTATATGTAGCAGTGGCATTATATAAGTAATTACCAAACACATCTTGAACTATTTTCTCCTGGGTATGGATATCTCACTAAATAGTTCATGCTCACCGTATGTGTAACTTGTGTTTGAGATTCCACTTCATACCCACTTATTTGCTCCTGAATAGAAATTTCTTTACTTTGAAGATGCTTAAAATATCTAGCCTTTAAAATATTTCTGTTGGATAATAGCTTCTCCTCCTAGGACTTTTCCCGTGAAAAATCCATTAGTCACAGGTGACCCACTATAAAACATGATACAAACTAGGAAGGGGATTGTTATGCCTTTTGTTTGCCTGACTGGAATGGTGGAGTTTGAATGACCTGTCCTGAGCCAAGACTTCTAATTTGCAACATTTACTTTAACATGTTGTTCATGGGCATTTTTTAAAACAGAAAATGTTCATGTTTATGATCAGTCATTGAAAACAAGCTTGTTTTCCAGCTGTAAGTACAAGAAAGACAGGCTTGTTTGGAGAATATCTCAAAGCAGTTAAGTTTGAGAAAGAAGCAGAAGTCTGTCTTCACGTTTTCATTAATTATTGAAAACTATTATTATTATTTTGAACACTGATAAAAAAGTTTGTTGGCACAACACAGAAGTCAACTCTCCAGCAGTCTGCTAGCATTTTATGTAAATTGGCACTCTCATTCTTGCTAATGGAACTGAAATGGTAGCAACAATGAAAATTTTTTGCAAGCGTTTCCAAGACTATGTCTACACTCCACTGGTGGTGGCATGTAGTGTACATGTAGCTACAGGCTGCATCCACACTGCGATGTGTACACCTGTTAGTGAAGGAATCTGGCAGAGGGAAGGCAATTGGGAAGAGCTTCAGCAGCTCCCTGCTGCAAGAGCCTTTCCCCACTGCTGAAGTCTTCTGTTGTGGTAAGAGAAGGGCTCCTGCAGCCGGGAGCTGCCAGAGCATTTCTCCACTGCTGGAGCCTTTCCCTGCTGCTGGAAGCTTTTCCTATAGTGGGAGAAGAGCTCCAGCAATGGGGAGCTGGTAGAGCTTCCCCATGTTGAGGGAAGGGCTCCAGCAGCAGACACTAAATTGCTAAAAATAGCAGTGTAGACAGGGAGGCATAGTTCAGGTGAATAGTGAGCTGTGTAGATTATGTACTCAAGTACGTACCCACACCTTCAGGTGTGCTTTTACTCACCTAATCCATACCTTGTCATCTGTACTGCCATTTATACCTGTGCTGAGGGGGACTACATGTGCGTACACTATACACTGCCAAAAGAAGAGTGCAGTGTAGTGTACAGCAAGGCCAATTCAAACACTGCCCACCTGCTGCATTCTTGGAAATTGCCGTGCTAGATCAAACCAATGGTCCATCTAGTGCAGTCTTGTCTCTGGCAATGAACATTACCTGATGCTTCAGAAGAAGTTCTGAAACCTCCATAATTGAAAATTACATAGTGTACTTATGGGGGAAATGTCATCCAACATTAGGTGATTAATAGTTAGATTTTTTCTCTGAGAAATCTGATGGCTGATGTGTTGTAAATGATCAGCACATTTAATGCAATTCCCATGATACTAGTGATGCTGTTATCATTCATGCAATTCTTTTAAAATTCTACTAAGCTGTTTCCCTCAATTTTTGAAGTGAGTTCCACAGGTTAATTGCATTAATTTTTTAAAGACACATATTCCAGCCCTTTTCCATCTTCTACTTAGATAGTGCAACTAGGTGGAGAAGCAGTGGACAAAATCTGATAGAGAAGTGTTAATTTTTTTAAAAATACCTATTTTAATTAATTTTAACGCATAAACTAAATAAATGGGTTTACTTGTAAATGCTCAGAAATTTAATTCAGTAGTCAGAGAAAGTACTGTAATTTGGTGGAGATACAGGGTACTCTTCATACATAAAAAAGAAGTTGAATCCCTGCTTTACATGCAAAACTCAACTCCACTTAACTATGGAGCTGTAACTAGTACCTCCATAATAATAGCATTAAAATATTCTCAATGCCTCTTTTTTATAGAACCCAGTGTATTTTATTTGCCTTTTTTACTGCCGCTGTACATTGAGCAGATCTTTTAATTGAGCTTTCACGGTGATGACTGTATCTTTTTCCTTAATAGTTAATTTTGTGCTCACCTATGTGTATGAATAGTCAAATTGTTCTGTGCACTACAGATTGTTATCCTTGCCTGTAATGAATTTCATTTACCAGTGTGTTCTCCATTGATTAGCTTTGCTCCCTCTTTAGTTCTTCACTTTTCTAGTCTTGATTAAACCTTGACCTTTTGGGTATTGAGCAAATTTTAGTTTTAGGTATTCAGCAGATTCTTGTGGCAGTTTTGTTAGTAACCTGAGAAATACTTGCAAACATGAGCAATGAAATAAACATTTATAGCTTGATTTAGTAGTGACTATACTTTTCTGAACAACATACATACTCAGAAAACTTTCCATCTATTTCTCATACTGTATATCTGTGTCTCCTCATGTAGGAGAGGTAAACAGTTATTTGTTTTCTCAGGCACAATAACCTTGCTGTGCGACCAAAAGGACTGTCTACACTGGTAAAGAGTGGTGTTCCAGAGGCACTACGGGCAGAAGTTTGGCAGTTGCTGGCAGGGTGCCATGACAATCAGGCCATGTTCGACAAATACAGAATTCTCATCACCAAGGTAAAATTTATTTATGCTTTCGTTTTCTATAATAAACTATATAGAGCCTCAGTTTTGTGTGGCTGCAAAGTGGCAAGTTTGCAGAGCTCTTTAAAAAAAAAAGGGGGGGGGGCGAGGGGGAGTAATTGAAATTGTGATTAACACACTTTACCCCCTGCCATGGGTAGCTGCTGGATGGCATTAATTAACAATAGAAACCAATGACCTATATCCATAGTAATGCTTGACATTTAACTATATTGTTTTGATAACAATAACTACATAGCCTTGTTTTTAAAGTGTTGGGTCTTATTAAGATTTATTGTTTCTTAGCATCAGCCCCCAATCACTGTGTATTTTAATTTTTTGCTCTTTATTGAAAGAATATGGTTTTGGCAAAGGTTTTTTTTTATATAAAAATGTTAAATATATTTATGTATGGAAACTTGGCTCCTGTTCTCATCACATGGCTTCCAGTGCATAGCATCATTAGTAATCCAGAGCAGTGTTTCTGCAAACTTTTCATTCTGTGAGCCACTCTGTTAGTGGAATATCCTCTCATGGATCACCTCCCCTCGCCACATCCCAATGTCTCTGCTGCTTGGGTCTTCTAATAGATTTTGCAGATTATCAGGAACGGCTTCCCAGATGGCCATGGACCACAGTTTGAAAATCATTGGTGTGAAATTACAAAGCTTCTGTGCATTTTTAAAGGGCAGTTATTCTGCTCTATAAGATTGTTCTAGCTTATATTTCTAAAACACATATCTCTGTTACTTTAACTGATTTAAAACAATAGCCACAAATATGAGTGTGGTGGAAAGAAGTAATGACTACAATTTTACACAGTGCTTGTACAGTGTACTGGATTTATAGCCGCAGAGACTTAATTTTTCTGTCCACAGAAAAAATACAGCATGGGCAATGGCAGTGAAACTTCTTCACAATGTCCTGTTAGTATGACTCAACCCTGACTTGGAGAGGTCACTCATGACTATTATTAGCAATCTTTAATAGCATACTTAGGGTGCCCATTGTTTTAGTATCTGGTGCCCTCACAAGTCTTAACTGATGTTCCATTTCTTTAATGTCTCTATTTTATCCTGCTGCTCCTTGAACCTTTTAATCTGACCACTAGGATTTTAAGGTGATAAAGCTGCCCTTGGAGTTTAGAAGTGTTCAGTGTTCATGACCTATTTAGCTTTGTCAGCAAGCGTGGTGGTTGTGATGGTACTATTTTGTAATTTAGACACGGTTTTCTCTGGGAGCCAATCTGAGACCACCATTCTGTTGTGTGCTGCATCAAATCCATTAACCATTATTCCACCTCTCCATTCCAACTGTGGGGAAGCTGTTTATCATGGGGTAAAAAGTTGATTATTTTCTATATGACTCTCATCTTTAACCTATTGCATTACACAAATATATAGCTGTAATTTGGGCTTTTCATGAGATAGTAGAAGGAAAGGATTTCAAAGTGGCTTATATTTTTCAAGATTAAGGGACACAATACATCTAAAGTTCCAATGAAATACCTCATTGTCACATGGAATAGCAGTAGACCTTAGAAAATTGATGAAATCCCATTATGACCCACATAATTTTTGCAAACTCAGTTTACTGAATGGAAATCTTTCTTTCTGAAGGCATGAACTTTGGCCCATCAACTACTAATATACAAAAGCTAGTGATAATATAATTTGGCATATGATGGATAAAGTGGTTAGTGAAGTGAGATGAAGGGTTGTTTTCAGTGAAGATGTTATTTCCACTTTAAATGTGCATCATTCTGCTTATATCTTTCACCAGCTCTCATGCCTGTCCTAGTGAAGTCTTATTTTATCAGTGTGAACATAAAGACCTTTTGAGATCTAGTGGGTATTAACAAAGTCTATACAATCTGTGTTGTTTTAACATCCTTTATTTCCAGTTGTTTTGAGGGATGCCTATCAGTCAAAGGCTCATGTTTAAAATTGGTTGTAGCAAGCTTTTTTTTAGTCCTACATGCTGTAACTGTGCCTCGGGTAGTTGAATGGGATGGAGAGAAAAATATGAAGACTTTTCCTTTAGCGTTTAAGCCAGTATCACTTCCTTCCATTCTCAACATGCTGGGGCACAACCCAAGAAGTTGTATCTATGATGATCTTGGCTGGTAAAGGTGAATGAAGAGAAATTTGATCAGCCGTTAATAGGAATTGTCAATGATGCCTTTTTAGCATCTCTTAAAGAAGCAGTTGTTCGACTCTTGATACAGAGAACCTTAGTTGCAGTCATGTCCACAATTTTTCTTTTTAAGGGAGAGTTATTGAATTGACTGTGGGCAAAGCAGCTCAGATCATATCCAGACCATCAAGATCTCTGAGGACCCTGATTTTGGGCCTTGTTATGGTATGGAGGTTGCACTGTAGGATGATCATCTTCTGGTGACTGAAGATTGAGTGTCCATGCTCGTTCTGTTGGATCTATCATCAGTCTTTGATCACAAGATACTGTTAACATGGACATTGGTGGACCCCGGCGTGATAGTTGAACCAGCTCCATTCTTTATTTCTTTGATAAGACCAAAAAGAGAGTTTTAGACTATTGCTTCTCTGTGGACTTTCTCATTTGCAGTACTACAGGGTTTTATTCTGTCAGGCCTCCTACTCAACGTGTATCTGAGGCTGTTATGGGAGATAGTTAAGTGATATGAGCTGCAGTGCCTTTAGTATATATATGATACCTAGCACTACGTTTCTGTTAGACTGTTCAATCTGCGACTGATATATCAGCCTTTCCAATCTCTAGTCAAGGTAGAGCTCTAATGAGAGCTACTTGGCAAAGGCTCAACTTAGGGAAGACAGAGGTAATGATGGCAGACAGGGAAGCACAATGGAAAGAAAAACAAAGGTTGTATAAGGTTCCTTGAATGAAGGCATTTGTCTGCCTTTTTGTTGCTCAGGTTCACAAGGTGAGGGTTCCTTGTTTGTTGCTGGATTTACAGACAGGAGTGGTAACTCATAGGCCAGAAGGCGTCATCATGATCATCTAGTCTGACCTCTTGCACATTGCAGGCCCCAGAACTTCACCTTTCTACTCCTGTAATAGACCCATAACTTCTGGCTGAGTTACTGAAGTCCTCAAATCATGATTTAAAGACTTCAAATTACAGAGAATCCACCATTTACTCTAGTTCAAAAAAGCAAGTGACTTGTGTTTCAAGCTGCAGAGGAAGGCAAAAACCACACAAGGTCTCAGCCAATCTGACCTGGGGGAAAATTCTTTCCAACCCCAAATATGATGATCAGTTAGACCCTGCGCATGTTGGCAAGACACACCAGCCAGACACCAGGGAAAGAATTCTCTGTAGTAACTAAGAGGCCTCCCCATCTAGTATCCCATCTCTGGCCATTGGAACTATTTGCTAATAGCAGTGACTGATGGGCCACATGCAATTGTAGGTAATCCCATCATACCATCCCCTCAATAAACTCATCAAATGTATCTACAGAAGATGATAGAAATTTAAAATCTATCCTATCCTAAGAATCCACCATGCTTTATTGTATCTCCACTTTCTAGACAGAATCACACAATTTCCTATGAAAGATTCTGGGTAATGTTAGTCCAACAGGAAATTTCTTGTACAAAGTAGTATTGTAATTAGAAATACCACTAGCGAGCACTCAAAACACTATGTGTACATAGCCGTACATTCCAACATTCACTGCCAAAGTTCCCTTAGTTGAAGGAAAGAAATAGTGGAATAAAAGATGAAAGACAGACATTGAATTATAAGGGGACAAACTCCAGAATAACTCATCTCCCCCAGTATAAGCAGTCCAAGACGATTCAGACCTGACTGGTGTTATGTAAGTAAGATACTTACTGGTGGTTAGCACCTGGGATGCTGGTCCAGTGCTCAAAAGTAATGGATCCCAAAGAGTTATTCACAAAACAAATGCAGGTGCACTACCAGTTAAGAGTAAGTGACTTCCTTTACTCCAATGGTTTTGGCCAGTACACAGCAATGCAATACATTGCAAATCAACAGCTGGACCCAACCGATGAACAAACATACCTGTTAGAAATCTGACACACAAAATGTAATGCTGGCAGACTAACAGTGAAACAGCACATTCAAACCACCTAAGCAGCTCAGCCCAACTTCAGTTAGCTCACTGAGAGTACTTTTTTTAGGTGTGCTTTATTAGAAGGTTGTGACCATTTGAATGTAGAGCTTTCTATATCGCTGCATGCCTTGCTATACTACTGCATGTCACGTCCAGAATGGATTGCTGCAGTGCAGTTAGCCACATTGTGACTAGGTTTTCAATGGGCGGGATGCATGGAGGTACCCTTTCTATGTACCATACAATGGAGCAAGCTTTCTACATTCCACTGTGTATCAAGAAGCTTGCAGTTTGTTTCTAGATGTGACCTGCTAAGTGCTGGCTGTCTTACAGACTGCTTCTTTGCTTGCACAATACTGCAACACTTAACGATCAACCGTGGTAGTTGAGCTAGCAGCTTTCATGTTTCAATGTAAGTGGGCTGGTGGCAGAGTGTTTCTAGTTAGGGGCCCTGGACAGAAGATATTGTCCCACTCACTTTAGTTTCATAAGGCTTGGATCTTTATCTTAAAGGAACATTGCAAACAATGGAACTGTTTTCTCATGCGTTTTTGAGGGTTGAGGGGTGGAGTATGTATTTGCTTTTACTTTGGTGGACTTTGCAGGGGTTCTTTATGGTCAATGATGAATTTTTTTTATTAAAGTAAACTGTATGTTCATGCAGAACTTTGGCATTTTATTACAAATAGAAATAAATAAAACTCTGCCAGCCAGCTGGCTTGGGTAATGTGCAATGAATCCAGGCTCAACTCTTCTGTTCATCACAGTGTATTTTTAAATTGCTGGGTTGAATACACTTCACCTTGTATGCTAAGGTCATTTTGCCTTATGAATACTTTCTTCTAATATTTTATGTAGTTTATTTCTCTGCATATAATTATTGCTCATATAATACATTTTCTGTTTTCCATGAACATTTCCTTAAGCTGTTACAAAACCTAGGAATGTCTATAGTGAACCAGATCAAAGGTTCGTCTGTTCTGGTATCTTGTCTCAAGCAATGGACGGTACCCAGATATCCTCTTAATAGACAAATATGGAATAATCTGCTCCTAGGAAAAGATTTTCCCTGAACCCTGTCAGTTAGGAGTTGGTTTATATTTTGAAGAACTTTCTTTGTCGTTTAAAAGAAAATGTTAATTTAATCTTGGATAATAAAACTTGATATTTTATCCATATAAATGTCTGATCCTTTTCTGAATCCTTCTAAGCTCTTTGCTGCAATAACGTTTTATGATAATAAATTTCAGAGATTGTTCGTTCAGTTTCAAAATTTAAATTTCCTGTCCTAATTTCATTGTGTCCTCTTGCTCTTGTATTATGAAAAAAGGGTAAATAGGAACACTCACATTATTTTTTCTGGACCATTCAGATACCTCTGTCACCACCTCTTATTTATCTCCTTTCTGAACTAGTCATCATCTTTTTAGCCTTAAATTGATGAAAATTGGAGATTGTAGAGACTTCCCAGTACTCTTCTCTTGACCCTTCCTATTTGTGGATATTTTTGGAGATGGGGTTAACCTCTTTGTATCTTTGTGTGCTCTAGATATATGCATTCATTGTTTAGGCTTATTTCTGGAAACTCAGTGTATTGTTGAGTTTCTTGACCTCTTAATAGCATAGTCTCTAGAAGTAGGAATCTTTACATTATGTGCAGTAGAAGACTTGGTCACAAATGAGTAAATCAGTGATCTTCAATCAAATGTTCGCAACTATGGATTTAGGTGGCCAAATTTGAGGAACAAAATTCGAAAACTTTGGCTTTAGTCCCTAAACAGGAAGAGAGGACTGATAGTTGGAGGCTCTAATACTGAATGTATAGTATCTTGCCATTATTGCTTGCAAGTAGGGAAGAGTGTTGTGTTAGTATCTGGAGGCTTTGAAAATATTCCAGCACTGATACAACATAATCCACAGTGAGGATCTATCTGCTTGACTTTATGGAAAATTGCTACTTGTAGGCAAGGGTCAGGAAATATATCGTATATGGACCCTCAGATTAATTAAATTATGGCAGATAAAAATAAATTTTAGTCTAATTTGAAAATCTAGTAATGAACAAACTTTTTGAAAATGTCATACATTTGACAAATAGTAATGCAAAAATACTTCAAATTGTCTAATCGTGTATTGTCAAGTAATTTCATAAGTAGTGTTCCCACATTTTAGTGTATAGTTCAGTGACAACATATAATCGTTATTTTATTTTCATTTTTAATTAGGCAACCATATCAAAATAACATTTTAGATACAAACAACTTTGAAATATATCACTTTCTTTTACTTTTTTATTTGTGAGTGTTTGAGTCTGTGTTTTGGGTGGGAATGGGTTTTTGTTTGTTTGTTTGTTTGTTTGTTTAAATTCAACACAGGAAAGCAAGGTTTCACCCCTTTTTAAAAAGATCATCTAAACATACTTTGTCCTCCAAGAGACATGTCTGCTGATTCTCTACACAACACTGAGAAAGGCAACCTGCAGAAGCAGGAAAGCCAAATTGATCCACCTGCTAGAATGCGCAAATGACATGTAAGGTAGGGAAGCTGAAGCAGGAAAGCACTTCTTCTGAGAGAGAAAAGGGATGTGGAGTCAGGCTGTCTGGAGTGGCTCATGAATGTGGATGCCCACCTCAGGGCAGACTGTAACAACGAGGACACAAACCCCAAACTAGTTGTATATTCTGTAATTAGCTTTAACCAACCAAGCATCAAGTTTGAATTCCTTAGGCACTGTAACAGCCTTAACATGAAGTCACAGACTTAGAAATAATAAAAACTCCACACTGCAGAGGACTTACTGGACTTAAATGTGAATAAAATCTTTCCTATCCTAGGTGCATCTCATTAATGTTTCTTATTCCCTTAAATTTTGTGACTTGATTCTTAAGAAAAAGCAAACTTGTAATAGTTTGCCTTATTCTATTATTAGTGTTGCCAAAATTGAATCAGCTAGAGAATTATTGTTCTTTGAAGTTCTCTGTGATTGCTTAATGTGATGCTGTCAGTTTAAAATCACATTTCTCTGTTTGCTAAGGTGCTAGATAAAATATTAAAAATGTTTCCTAACTGCATACATAGGAACAAATGATCAAAGACAAGCAATTAGCAGACAATATTAAAAGAGCACTGAAAGTGGTTCATTTAGAATACTGAGACAAAGAACAAAATTATTCTCATTATATGATGCGTTTCGGATTATATGGGGTGAAAAATTTGGACAACAATTTGCAATACAAATGTCCTGGAATGGACTGAGATTTGTATGAAGAACTTTAGGCAAGAGTTAATGACTGTATTTCTGAAAGATCTGACTTGAGTAGAGGAACCAAACGAGGCTGTCCATTATTGTCGTTATTATTTGCTATGGAAATAGAAGTGTTTGCCCAGAAAATTAGACATAATCAACTAATTAAAGGAATAGAAGTGGGAAAAATCAGCCAAATAAAAGTTACATTTGCTTACTGTGTAATGCTTGTATCTGGTCCAAGAATATAATTGCAGGCCATTCAATTGGAGAGTGACCATTCTGGAGATTCTTCTAGGTTTCAAAGTATGGGAAGTTTGATTCTGAGATTAAATGACAAAATCAGGAGAAAAATCTCTTTTAAAAAAATAAATTGAAATGGGCATAGGGAAGCAATTGCCATCCTGTTAGGGGACAGTTGTATGAAAGTAACTGTAAATGCTGTTGTTGATATAGATCAGGGGAGTTATGGAAACATGGAATAAATATACTGTTTCTTAGCAGGTTAGAATCTACCTAGTTTATTCTTTGTTTCAAGCAGTAACCATATTATTGTGATATCAGATATAAATTTCATGATTTGTTTAATACTTGTCTCAATTTAAATGAGAAAAGAAAATAGTCAGAGTTAAGTCTTCAGGTCTTTATAGACCCTTTAAATTAGGAGGTTTTATGTAAAATTAAATTTTACATTAAAAATTAAATTTGCAAGCACGTCCTCTGAAAAGAATTGCTTGCAGCAAAATCAAGACCCGCATTGACAGCAAATAGAGCAGTCAATGTTCTGAGGTAGAGCTAAATGTAATCCTCTTGATATCAAAAAAGTATAGATTTTTCAGTATTTGCAACTACTCATTTAGAAAACCAACTCTTGAATTCTGGGATGAAGGTTTTGAACAAGCTTATTTATTTCCATAACCATTGTTACCAGTTGTAAATGGCCCTGATTTTAACCCAAACAATGTGGTGGGGTTTGGGGAAAGGGTTGGGAGGGACTTTGTGGAAGATGGGCAACATTAAGTGAATGAATCAGCTGTTGAGGGCTGAAATCTTCATCACTAATGATGAGGTCAAAAGAAAGTATAAAATTCCCTTCTCAACTTCTGTCAGTATATGCTATGCAACACTGTTGTGAACAATTTAGGCAGAATTACAAAGATTAATAGATCTCTCCCAGTCTCAGACAATAGCATCCTAATGGGGACAGTAAAGGGTTAATCAGTTATATATACACATTTTATGAGAAGAGAGAATAAAGATACAAAAAGAGAAATGAAAAGGAAATTACAAATAAGAAAAAAGGAAAATTACTTTGAATTTTATCATCAGTTGTGTCTGAAGTTATGTTAGAGCATCATTTCAAAGCAGGAATACACAGATATTAGAGGGTATATGAAGAAAGAGGAAGGTGGGTTTTTTGGTTTTTTTTACCCTTTTCGATAATGGACAGCTCCTTTATCAATAGTCTGTGATCCAAAATTAGAGAACAAATATAACTAATAAGAAGATGTTGCATTCCAAACAACCTGGAGTAAAGGTAAAAATCAGGGTAAGAATGTTTCCATTATGTCGTCTTTTCCTCTGTTCTGATCAATTCTGGGGTTTTAAAAAGTACTTATTTTGAGCTGGGGTTCCATTTTCTAGAGGAGCACATTTTTCCACAGAACTGAATTAATTTTATGCTAACAAAGTTTTAATATAGCTTTTTCTATGCATTTTCCTGTTAATTCTGTGCACAAGTTGAATTCAGAAGCTTGAAGTAAAGTATCAGCTTTCAAATATCCCATGAAAACCTGTTAAGAATGTATGTAAGCATTTATTTTTTCAACATTTCAAATTCTAATAACTCTTTTTGTACAGTGGGAAAAACTTTGCTACATATTTAATATACTTTGCTTTTAATATACTTAGCTAATGTTCATTTTTCTAAGTTAACTAATGCAGCCGGAAGATAGAAGGTGAAGGAAATTGCTAAGAAAAAAGAAAAAAAAATCCAATGATTTAAACATTATAAAGGTAATTAAGATTTTATCCTCCTTATTAAATGGCAAAAATAACATAAAGTAAGTCCTCTTACACAACTCAAACCAAGTGTGATATGATTATCAGTCTCATAATGAGTGACATGAGTATTAGGCGAAATAATAATTTTGAGAACATACCTTCATATTAGGATCATTGTGAGGTGTCTATGTATTTGTTACCCAATTATATTTTTGTTTTAATTTCATTTTGTTCAATACCAATAGCAGATCTGCTGTCTTAATTTTATCTACTTTTCCTAGAAGACAAATGATAAAGTGATTCATAATTTATCTTCTTTCCACACTCTTAGATTATTCATGCCATTTATGTGAATCCTCAATCTTTTAAAAGTGTAATACATTTTACTTCTCAAGAAGAAAGGTTATTTCAAGTGTCCATTCAGACTGAAAGGACAGCATGTCATTTTCTGGTTTAAGTTAATATTCTGAGTTTTATAAGTGCTAAAAGTTAGAAGATAGGTAGATCTCATGTTTTACAAAGGTTTTCTAATGTAACTTTTTCAATTATTTCAGTAGTGCTACATTTTTTTAGCTTTGAAGATATTGGACTAACATGCAATATGAACTGAAAACATTTATTACAAGTAATTAGTAAATGTTGAGGCATATTATTGCATTTGGAAAGCCAGCCTATTCCTGTTTTCCTCTGTGTAATCTTTTTTGTTGAAATGAAGTGACTCTCAAATAAATACCTTTTATTATGTTTTAGTAAAATAATTAAACCCAGATTTTCAATGAGCTGTGTACACATTTTTGTGCATATTTGACTTGGTGTGTGAAGCCCTCATGAGTGCCCAAACCACAGCTTATATGGCATGCACAAAAACCATACACATAACTGTTTGAAAATGTGTTCTCTAATCTGTTGAACCTAGTCAGATGGTATTTGCACAGTGCCAAACACATTAGTGCTAAACAAATCAATAATACTAATAATGGTTTATTGTCCACTACTTGTTCAGAACCCTTGTGCAATAAATGAATATCTGAAGAAGGAATACAATTGTTAAATACAATGAGATACTTGGATACCAGATTTGAATGATCTGATGAAAATAAGAAACATTAATTATGACAAAAGCTCATATTTAAAATCAGTGATGTGTATTTGTTAAAACACTTTACCTAAAATATACTGTTGCTAGAAATTAGTTCTATTCAGTTTTAAAGACTTTCTTAATGCTTAGAGCTTGATCATGTGACTTGTCAACTTCCATTGACTTCACTGAGAATTAAGGAGCTTGACACACTGGAGAAGAGATGCAGTAATTTCAAGATCAGTTACTTCACTATTGTGGGGTTTTTGATATGCTTCTTTTTTTTTTGCTTAGCAATTGTAACCATTTTTATGCCTTTGCCATTTGGTTGGCCTGCTTGAACATAGATAATGGCAGAAAAATTCTGAGAAATCATCAGCAAGCCTAGGTGATAACATCTGATGAAGCATTAGTCTCTTGTCTTTCCACCAGCCCTGCCATTACTGTTTGTTAGAATATCCGGGTCTCATGCATGTATTGGACAGATTTACCTGCGAGGCAAAAGCATATGCTATATTTTGTATGAAAATAATATGAGAAACTTATATCTACAAATAACGTAACAGGCCAGGTTCAGTGATTTGCACCAGCTGAGAATCTGGCCCACAATTCTTGATTTATCTGTGAGTAGGAAAGTGCTTAGAAAACAAATGTCAAATTTTAGAGTCTTAATTAATAGCTTTCCCACTTAAATATTACATAATTAACTGAAATACTGAAGTAACTAGTCACTTGTGTGTCTGAAATATTCCTTCCTTTCATGGCTTTGTGCACATCATTTTGAAAATAAATTTTCAGAAAGACAACTATGTAACATCATTCTATTTAGATGATTAATTGGTAGAGCATCCTCAATTTTTACATGTAAGGAAAGTTCTTATAATCCCACAAACAAACAACTTTTTGATTTGCTCAGTGTAGCACAGGATAGAACAAAGGATTGTTAGAATTTTCATTGTTTCTGTCCCTAGTATGAAAATAATGCTAATCAGTTAAGCAGTGGGAAACTCATGGCATGACAGTTAATATTCCTTCATGATGTATGCACAGGTTGTATACAAAAAGTTAAGAATCTACACTAGAATTGTACTCTTAAAATGTGTTTGACAAGCAATGCATAAGCACTGTCCACCTTAGACAAAGGAATGTGTATTTTATTCTATGATCAGCCTGATTGTCAGGAAAAGACAATGAAGGACTGTTTTTACATATTAGGTAAACAATGCTATCAAGCCAAAAAGTGGGGAAGAAGACAGCATGGTGTCTGTATCCTCTCAGGAGAGAGAAGCCTGGTCTGGGTTTTACTTTTCAAAGAATATATTGCAAAGATTTACTGGTCTACAAAGGCGGGGTGCGGGGGGAGCTGAACCTCAAATGATAAGCAACTGAATCAACTGATTGTATATAATATTACTGTATTATAAAAGTGTGTAGAGTTAGGTATTTTCTGAAAGTTAATGACACACTGGTGATTAATATCATTGTGAGATGTATATTTTGACACTATATAAGGAAATATGGATACTTAGTGATATTATGCTTTAAAGTCTGTGGCCAAAAAAGGGGAGAGAAGTTCCTCCCAGTCAGAAGAGAAAGCAGTTACCTAGTCTCCAGTGAGATTAAGCAAAGTGTGACCAAAACAATGGAAGCCAAAAACAATGATCCTTGTCACAACTGCTTTCATTAACAGCTGTGTAAGGAATATAGGGATTGCAATTCTGGATCAGATTTATGATCTATCTAGTGCAATATCCTGTATGAATGGCCACTACCGGAGGCTTCACAGGAAATTTCTCAGTAACGAATAATTGTATAGTAGATATAGTTGCAATAATTGAAGCACTTTTCCAGGAGCAATTTTTAAAAAAAAACAATGGATCTGGGATCAATAAGCATCTAGCTCTGGAAAGTTGTTTGTATATTTTTGTGAACTTTAACTTATTTACTTTTAGAGGTTTGGGTATCTTATAACATCCCAAAGTTTCAATGCTTATTCACATCAATGGGGGCCCAAATTTAGACTCCATGTTTCTCCATCCCCACATAATTCCCTTTAGCAACAGGCACGTTTTGTCTGTAATTATCTTGGGAATGTGTGGACATGAGCAGGCTACTTGCATACTTGTGATATTTCTAATGAAGAACGTCTTTCCTCACCCACCCCACTTCTGGTGCTTTCTTCCCTCTTCCCACCACTCTGGGAAGTGGGGGATGATAGGGCTTTTTCCTTCATTGAATCTCATTATAGGGAACGTCAGGATCTTCCTCATTTACAATATTTTGGTATTGGGATGATATTTGATGCTTCCTGCAAGTCTCCTATCAGACGTTTTCCCCATTTCTTTCTCCATGAGCCCTAAGGTGGGAGTCTGAGTGGGCGAGAACTGTGCTCTCTGACCATCATTAAGAGACCAGGCTAGCGGGTTGGCAGCTGCTCTCTTTCTGACCTCTGCCAGCCTTTGGTGCTCAGCAGCTACCTCTTGCAGGCTCTGGGAGAAGATATAGCTTCCTTCTGTGGCCTAGTGACTAGACACCAGATTTCTTTTAGAAAATGGAACCAGTGTAGGTCTTGAGATTTTAGCTTGGATTGATAGTGCCCAGGAAAAGATTTAAAGATAACTATCAAGTTTTGTGCAGCTCCATGTGTGACAGTTAAGTAAATTATCTATTGAAAAAGTTTGCAAATAGCCACAAACTTCAGCTTGAAACAGATGTGTAGCTCTAGTGCTGGTGAAGGACGTTGGCTCAGTGGCTCTGTTTATCCAGTATGCATAAGCTCTGACATAAGGGCATAAGAAAATTCCTCTAGCGGTAATGAGTCGTTCAGTATCCATGACCCCATTCAGTTTTTGGGCCTCTCTGCTGAGTCTTAATGCCAGATATGGTGATGAATTTGTGATGAAGGAGCTGGCTCTGAGACCCACCAAACTCATCTCCTATTGGGGCCACCAAATATCCATTAGATAGCAACAGCTTTTAATTTTTACTGATGTAGGCTGGATTCAGGCTAGTGACCTATAAATAGAAGGTCCTCTAACTTCTAATAATTCTCTGAAGCATCAAGTCCCACAATAAATGCTAGGCATAATTTCTGGAAAAATAAGTTTAATAAATTAAGTTCTGGAGCTTTGGGAGCTGACACTTTGCCTTTGCTCTCTGTCTGGATACAGAGGCAAAATCTTCCCCACACTGTTCCGTCATAGTCAAATATATTCTATAATTAAAGCTGCTCTTAAAGGAAAAGCTCCCATTGACCAAAATACAAATAATAATAGAGCAATAAAACAAACATTAACAATCATCCAAATTCATTTCTAAGTACAATATTTTGCAATATAAAATTGTATCAGAAACTACTATTATTCCAGGATATTCAGTAACGTAAGAAGTAATTCCATATATTTAACTCTTTCATTTGTAAGTTGACACAATACTGCATTATTGGTTATAGAATACAGTTTCTGCCTCTGGTAGCCTACTAGCTACTGGCCTACTAGCTAGAGACAGCATATCAAAGTACATAATATGGCACATTTCTTCTAAAGCTTAGTATGGCAAAGTGAATGAGATTTGGATTTGTCATATCAGAGACCTGGATTATATTCCTATCGCTGTGTGAATTGATCTTATGGAACTTTCAATTATCTTTAAAATAGGTGAATGATAATTGCCTCTTCCCTAAAGGAGAGTGATGAAGCCTGGCTATGAAGTGTGCAGAAGTATTAACAACAGTCATTGGAAAAACTGGGATTTGAATTTATGGTCTTTTGGCTTGTAGTTTTGTACACATTCCCTAAGGTATCAGGGCATTTTGTACTGGAGGGTTAGAATCACTGTCTCTTCTTCCTCTTCTCTCACACACATTTGAATGATAGCTTTGCAAGATGCTTGACACTCTGCAGGTCTGTTTAAAAATCCAGGGCAGTCCAGGCCAAACTGGGACAATTAGCAAGAAGGGTAAATAAAATACATATTGGTTTCTTCCTTACTCTAGATATTTAGTGATATGTTTTAGGCTCTGAGCGTGAACACATTGCTGTTCATACAGCAGTTAGAATGAAAAAAGTATTAAAAGTATGTGTTTTCTATATCACATTGTAAAAGTATCTGCTAATGTTTCTGAAGGCAGAAATAATTGTTCTTAAGTTCTCCCCATTGTGGACAGTTGCATGTAATTTGTGTTCAGTTTGTGTATAAGCACTGAACTGCTACAGCCAAAGGAACTCCATGAAATATAAAGAATTATTGAGAAGTACACTGTTGACAGGTCATTAATTTCTCAAGAGAAAATAAATCCCCAAAATGAACCTTGTGATTATTAGTGTCTCCTTTCAAAGTGATTGCATCGTGACTCTTTTCTAAATACCCCCACCTTCAAACAAAAGGTTGTGTAATTGCCAGTCAGGACATTGAATTACTAAAGGACGAGATTTGTTTCAAGGTGAGAGAGAGAGAGCTAGCACTAACCTTTCTACATGACTGTGTGTGGAACAACTGCCAAGAGACTTGTGTCTTTAGGGGAAGTAGAGACTTGTCCCATATAGTATATTCTGGTAGTTTTCCATTCTGGAAACCTAACGTCTGGCGTCACTGAAATTCTGAGAATTTAGATTTAACATTTACTTCTGCTTTTAGGGCTAATTCACTTCTGCCCTTAACAAACTGATGGTAAAGGAAATGTTAAACCTTACTCATTAAGGGAAATTTTAGCCAGCTTCAACCTGGCTTCTGAAACTTCAGCCACATTTGTGCATGTAGATCAGGTGATTGAAGGCTGACCTACCATATTTGTATCTGACAGTGCAGATGTGCATGCACAAATGCAGTAAATGTGGAATATTTTGTACGTTTACTCTTCTGTGCTTCTGGCTATCATTTGGGTTTATTCCTTTTTAGAATTGTGTGTGTGTGAAGTAAAGTTCGATAGCAACTTTCTCCTACCTCCAGTTGTATAAATCTGAAAGATGCATTCAGCCAGGTGAAGGGCAGTAGCTCTGTAGAAATGCCCTGCCTGAAGTTGTACAGATATTATAAGATAAAAACAAGTATAAAGGTCAGCTTTTAAAATGTGTAGTGTTGTTTGTTGTGTTACATACAAGTTAAGATCCATTTGTATCTCAAATGCTGTGTTATACGCAAAGTAAGATCAATTTGTGTCAAATGCTGAAGCAGTTTCTTTGAAAAAAACTCAAATTCTATATTTGTTTATACTGCTATATAAACCATATAATTGTTTCTCAACTTGGGGGGGTTGCAACTTATTGGTATGGTAAAAATGTATTTAATATTTTATTTAAAAATAATTAAAATTTATTTAATGGTAAAAATAAAAAAGTAAGCAATTTTTCAATAATAGTGTGCTGTGAATCGTTTGTATTTTTTATGTCTGATTTCGTCTGACGTAAGTAGTTTACTAAATTAAGGTGAAACTTGGGGTATGCAAGACAAATCAGACTCATGAAAGGGATACAGTAATCTGAAAAGGTTGAGACCCATTGCTTTATAGTACAGTGATATCTGTTCTGGTGCCAACAACATATATAACTAAAATTCAGCATCACTTGTAATAAAGGAGCTCATTCCATGCAGAACCCATGTTAAATCAGGGTGGTTTTGTCCCCTCTAGTGACTAGTCCATACATACAGCCTTTGAGCTACGGAACCTGGTTCTTCAGCTCAGGTAATAGAGGATCATGATTTTATATGCAGATATGTCAGATTTAATCCCTTGATGATGATTTATCCAGAGGCATTGTTACACATAGGATTTTATGGAAGTCAAAGATACTGGATTTATGGGTAGACGGCTTAATTATCATAGCATCCCGAATCCATATTTGCATCTCAAGACGAGATATGACTCTTTGTCAGCCTATCTCCTCTCCCCACTTCAGAGAGAATGTCTTCACCGCAAGGTTAGCCTGGTTAGCATAGTACAGGTGTGAGCAGCCACACTGCAAATCCACAACTGACTTACTGCATCCTGACTGTTGCTGGACTCCAACCAGCATGTTGCTAAGATTTCTGGAGGCATATCTCATGGTTCTTTGTGCTGCAGTAAGCTGAGCCACTCCTGTAAATTGTGGGAGACCATGTCTGGTCCTGATGGGTACATGGGGAGGAATTGTGGGAAGGCATTGGAGGACTGTTAGCAGTTGGAGTGGTTTAACCTGCATCCACACTGCAAAGTGTGTGGGATACTAGCCTGAGTGAAAGTGGAACCTGATCTCTAACTCATGTTCCCAGCAGTGCCAGCTAGCCCTGGTTGAAAGCGTCACCAAACCTGCATAAGGTTTTTGTGTATGGATGTGAATGGGTTAGAGAAAACACCCTGTCAAGAGCTTGGGCTGACGATACAGCAAAGACGTATTGTAAGACACATGCTCCCTTTGGTTTTGGCCCTCACTATTGTTATAGCTGGAGTGCTAGTAACAGCTACAGTATCAGGTTGCCAAAGTATTTTCATTTATAAATAATTTTCAGTTTCACCTAACTTTCCAAAGTTTCACTCTTAATGCTGAAATTTTCTGTTCCTAGTCTACTCAAACGCGGAGTTTGTTTGAGCAAAAAGGGTTTCCCTGTTTAAATAAAAAATAATAAAAATCATCGCAGTCTTTCTAAAAATAGAGATACAGCCAAACTAATTAGAAAATTTAAATTTTAAAAAGTGAGCTCCTACAAAGAAGAGGCTTTTTGAATGTTTTGGTCAAAGATTAGATAGGATTTGACTGAGTTGTGAGGCTTTGAAAGTTGTACATTGAGCATGTCTGTTAAATTTTTAACAAAAGTGGTAATTTAATAATCATCTGATGGTGTTTAGAGAAAAAAGGTAGGCTGTGCTAAGCTGATGTGCACAGCAAATTTAGCTTTGTAGTAAATGTGTACATATAGCTAGGATTCCTAAAAATGTATCATGTGTATTAGAAATTTAAATACATAGTGATATTTGAGAAAAATTGTGATCCATTAATTAATCTATCTCCTAATTCATACTCAGAGTTATCTTTGGGAAGACAACCTTAATTTTTATATTTCCTGATTGACTGCATAACTTTTAACATAGTTTCTTAATGCAATTTTTAAAATGTAATTTTTCCCACCACTACAATGAATACCATAAATATTATTTATCCCTAACTTCTAACAAACTGATGTAGTTCTGTGGCCTAGATGAAGCTGCAGGGACACAAGTGAAGTAACAAAATAAGAATCTTTTTACCAGCTGGGCAATTTATTATTTTCGATTCACTTGTACTTCCCTCACATTCTATTACCCTGAAGAGTTTTAGAAAAGTTACACTGTAATTCTGATCTCTAAAGTAGATTCATAAAAGCAAAAGAACTTGTATCTGAAAGCTCTTCTGAAAATTGAGTCATAGATGTTACATTTTAAGGCAGCTGAAGGTTTGATTATTCTACTCTTGACTGCTTTTAAATTTCCAGTTGCCATAACAACTTTGATATTTCTTTATTTTTAGCACATCAGTTGCCATAACAATAAAATATAGCTTTTTGAATGTAACCTTTTATTCTCATTTTTTTGTCCTTTTTATTTTACAGAGAAACTTTTTCTGGGGGAAAAATATTTAAATGTGTAGCAAATTTTTCTCCATAATACGAACACTTTAGTTAGAATATAATGTTGCCCATGTAAATGTTTTCATATACTTTTAATGGGTTTTCACAGCCTTTGAAGGCTGATCTTTTATTTCTATGAATTTGAATTGAGTTTGTGCACAGATGTTTTAGGAAAATCAATGGAGATACCTTCATCGAACCTTCTCCTGGATAGAAAATTAATTAGTGCTAGAATTTTGTTTCACAATAAATACATTTTGTACATGATAAGAGTTTAATTCTTCTAAATTCAAACAAAATCTAGTTTTCCCCAACATGTTTGTTTATAGTGAATGATTATTTTTCAAGAATAACATATCTGCTACAGGAGGAAGCCTGATTTTTTTTTCTTTTTTGCTGATGAAAGCCATCCCTTTTCTTTTGATGTTATCATTTGCATTTTTAATTCTCTAAAAGTTGCCTTTGAGATCTGTCTTTCAAGCTTTTTGTTGTTGACTGATTAGACCTGGCATTTAACATTCGTATTTTTTTAAATTAGAGAAGGTTAGTAATAACTTGCATGTAGAAAGAACACAAAATACGGTCTGACACCATTTTGGTATACATTAAAACCAATGCATTAATTGAATTTCAGGTTGCCAGTGGATGCCCAAGAAGGATGTTTTGGTGGAGTTGGGGATCATCCATTTAACCAACTTAAATTTTTTTAAATTTATAGTATTTCCAAAATAGGTGTTCTGATCTATTCTTTAATTATACCTGTCCATTTTGTGCTCTTTAGAAGGATGGTGGAATATTCTGGGCTCCGTTTATGCTTGCAGTACAAAGCAGAGACATGTTGGGGAGAAGAAAGGGCACTAGAATTATTTTAGCAGTGCATGGAATTATTTGGCCTGTGTAAAGCAATTAACTCCCGAGGCTTGTAGGGAGGAACCAGTAATGAGGCATTGGGACTTGCTTACAACAATGTAATAGGTAGGCAGTGCTTCCATATTTCTGCTTATGCTCCTCCTTATGCTGCCCTGCCCAGAATTCCTCACACTATCAGCTTAGTTCTCTCTTCCTCGTCTGTCCATGTGTGCACTGGGGTAAGGACTTGCTGTGCCTGCCCAGACGTGGTGGAAGGGCCATAATAAAGCCCATTATGCATAGCTGCCAAGTTTTGTTATGCTCTGTGAGACATTTTAGGGAACTAACTTAGTTATTTGTATATAGTATGCTTATAATCATAAATTTTAGGGGGTTTATTAAATTGTGGTTTTAGTGCTAGTGAAAGGCATCAGGCTTGGAGTCATGGTCTCCGGATTTGTAGCTCAGTGTCTGTTTGCTTAGGCTACAGGGTGTTTTGTGAGGAGACTCGTTCTTCTGCAAAAATGTGATAAATTGCGCGAGATGCGGGAACGCATGAAAAAATTGCCAACTAAGCGAACGTCATGTGAGATGCAAGATACTTGGCATGTCCAAATGTAACCGTTAGTGAACTCTCAAGTAACCTCACCATGGAACAGAAATCAAGTGCTTAGTAAGCATTTGGTGTTTGTTTACAGAAATTAGTCACAAAATATTCTCCAAAATTTGTAGCAAATCTCGTCTTCTCATTTGCTACTTTAAAAGGGACATTATCAGATTAACTCTGACCCAAAATTTAGGTTTTTTTAAGGTTTGACAAGACCTAAAAATGAAAAAAAGGTTCAGCAAAATCTCCCAGCAGGAGTTACAACTCTGCATTGTGCCAGTATATAAGATCTCAAAAGTGAAATATGCTATATATAAAAGGAAAACTCACCCGTTAGTTTCTCTTGTCCAGCAGAGACCAAGGAAGGAAGTCTGTAAGCTAAGAGCTTAAATACTGAAAAGCAAATTCTTACAATTGTGTTTTAATTAACTAAGTTTGTTAGTAACTGAAGTAAGGAAACTTGTTCTTAACCAGCAGTTAAGCTAATCTTCTTCTGTGTGCCAGTAAAATACATATATTTAATTTATTTGTTTTGTGTGTAGAAAGGTGGGAGGATATTTATGGGAAAAGTGCCAGTTTCCTAAAACTAAGTAGAAATCTAAGATTTGTTGTCCAGTCCACATGATATTTACAACACATATTACTTTATTTCTACAAAGGGTACATTTTTCTCATTATGCAATAAGGTCATACTAACATTGAGACAAAAAACCACATTTAATTATTAGACGTTGAAGATAATTAAACAGCAAATGTTAAAATGCATAAAGATCAACTGTAACACTCTACAACTGTTTCTGATTGGTTTTTCAGATTTTTTTTAAGTTAATGTTCAACTTAATTCTTCAAAAAAAATTAGAAACATTCTGTCGAAGGGTCATCTTGTTAGCTACACCCAGGCTCATTCCATGGCTCCATCTCCTCTGAGAACTACCACTGGAATCTCCTCACAAATCTGCTGTCCTTCCCTAAACCTCCCCTTAGCTTCTTCACAGCAGTAAGCTATTGTTGGACCTTCCTCCAGACCCTGATTATGCCCAGCCTATAGGTGCTCCAAGTTGCTCTTTCCTCTGCTTGGGAACAGGTACCTTATATGTATCCCACTAGCCCTGGCTCATCGTTACTTCTAGGAGGAAAAGCAGGCACAGGTCGCAATGAGCCTAAATGCACCTTACAGGGCGAGCTTACCTTGTGGCACTCTTCAGCTTAATAGTTTTAATATTTTTATGCCCCATCTTTCCTACATTCCCATCTTCTTCAGCTGGCTTGTGTGGGGGGCTCTGAGCAATGGGAATGTTGGAGGAGTTGGATAACTGGTAGGGGAATCTGGGCATTTTGTGAGAGAGCTATGGGGTCAGTGCAGCATGGGGAAGTGTTGGACCAATGCAGGGAAGAGTGAGCTGGAAAAGGGGGGGCCAGAGGGGAATTTTTGGGAGGGGTCTTCAGCTCTGTTCCTCCAAAACCTCCACTTCTGTCAGTCCATTATAGGTAATGTATTTGGTTCCCCACACCATAGTATCTGAGCACCGTACCCTCTTTAATGTATGTACCCTCATAAGAGCCCTGTGCGGTAGGGAAGTACTATTATCCCTATTTTTACTGATGGAGAACTGAGGCACAGAGACTGTGACTTGTCCAAAGTCACCCAGCATGGATCTGAACCCAGGTCTCCCAGGTTCTAACCACTAGGCCATCTTTCCTCTCATGCCCCTCTCATCTGGCCCTCCTTCAAAAATGCCCCCCCCCCCCCCGTGACTCCCTGCACTGTTCCTGCCGTCTCTCCCAGCTTCTCCTTTACCTGGCTATGTGCTGGTGCCTACCTCTCCTGGGGGAGAATGGTTGGGCTAGGGGAACCAGTCAGAGAGATGGGAGATGATGCAGAGACACTGAAGGGATCAACATGCAGCTGGGGCATTCTGTGGTTGGGATAATCATTGCTGAGGAGCCTGAGGCAGTGGTGCATGGACAGATGTGCTGTGTGAATAGGGGTGCCGATCATTCTTTTAAAAAGGAATTAAGAAAAATAAATACTCCAAAGCTTCATCAATGCAGAATTAAGGCTGTGCAGTAGTGTCTAGTGGCTTTCTAGAATGCAGAGAGTGGATAAATGTAAACCCTTGAAAACCAAGAAATACAAAGTTAAGGTACACACCACTTCTGCATGAGGGCTGGGGAAAAGGAGGGGGCAGACTGGGTGGGCCAGGAGTATGGTTGTGGGGGGTCTGGCTGGAGTAAGGATGAGGTAGCCCAGCTGGAGGATGCGTGATGAGGACACAGGGCTTGTCTCTATGTACAACTCGGTCTATATAACTAAGCAGGCATGTGACCTTCTAGTAAGCCACTGCCTGTGATGTGTACACAGCAGCAGAAGTCACCAGAGAACAAGGAGCAACTTTTTACACCCTAAATTTAGGGACAGTTGAGGAGAGAGACACCTGTCTTTTCTCACATGCTTAAAGTTACTGTAACCAACAGGAAAAAACTGTCAGGATTACCCTATCTTTGGTTTCACTCGCTGCCTTGTCAACAACTCCACCCTCCAAACACTTCAAAGCATGACCTTATCCCTATTCCACTTTAGCAAAGTGTATAAGCGGTGAGGAAAAGGTAGGAATCACACAGTATCCTTTCTTTAATTATGCGCAGTAGCATTTCAACTGCAAAACTACCCGATAATGAAAACTGCCTAAATTACCACCGACGTCTACAAAAAACACGTACGTTAACAAAACTTTGTTCATGCTGCATTGAGGTTGCCTGGGTGTATCTCATGTCCTTCCGCAACATGGAGTGCAGCAAAACGCAAACCTCTGAAAACCAAGAAATACAGAGTTAAAGTACACCCTAACCCTAGTACACCCTAGCCCAATGTTAAATCTGCCCTTTTTGAGTGATGCCTCAGTACAACCACGACAGCGTACTTGCAATCAACCTTTGCAGATATTGTAGAGCACTCAAGGAATAAGGCCTATGACCACTGTAGGATAGTCTGATTTTTTTTTTAGCAAAAAAATTGTATTTAGGTACAGTGTAGTGAACAGAAGCTACCTGGATCAATTGTACACTCAAACACTGAACCTACTTCACAGATACAATGCCACATCTACTACATTTTACAACCCCTTAATCTAACACTACACTTTTATTTATAACACCCACACACCTCTCTCTTATCACATTTCACTGCTGATAAGCCCTGGGAGAAGAAGGCCCCTGGGCACCACTACTAATACATGCTACACAAATTGCTGCTGAAATGAGTCAAACTGCATTCCTCAGGGCATACATATACCCATTTCCTTTCATTACGTAGACACGTTAAGGAGCAGACAGGGACCCCAAGTTGCCTCATACCACAATTATGGCTCTTTCAAGTTTCTCCATCTGATTCCTCCACCATTCAATACAGCTATACCTAACACAATGAACGCAGCTTAAGTGCATACAGAAAATTCCCAGTGATTACTGACAGCTCCAGCATGCACAGTTGAATTTGGGTTGATGTGTACCTTAATCCTGTATTTCCTGGTTTTCAGAGGTTTGAGTTTTGCTGAACTTGATATCCTGGAAGGGCACAAGATACCACCAGGTAACCTTATCTCTGCATTTAACTAAGTTTTTTGTCAGTGAATCCTGTAAAATTTCTTATAAATACTTGCAATCATCATAAAAGTATGTGTGTCTAGGAAGGCTGCTTATTGCCAATTTTTCAGTGATTTTTATTAAGAGTCTTGTGACATTTGGTGGTTTTTTTTTAAAGCCTCAGCTCTTGGAGTCATGTGATTGTGAGACACCCACCTTTCATTTAAAAAAAAATATAATTAATTTTCTAGTCCTCATGGCTGCAGAAATAAACTTAAAAGTGTGAACTCAGAAATGGAAGGCATATAAAGAACCTCAAATTTATTATTTAAAATCTCATGACTTTTCAGTTCTTATTACGATCTTTAGGGTCTGACTCATGATTTTTTAACATTTCGTTTGTTTATACAAGATGATCATTGGTTGCTGCATCTAGCTCATTTGGTTGGAGTGAGTTGCTAATAGCACCAAGGGTGTGGGTTTGATTCCTGTGCTGGCAAAGTGCCGTGGCTTTGTACGTAGGGTTGTGGTGCATTATCAGTCACTTGAAGTCTTTAAATCAAAACTGATTATGATTTAAAAAGATGTACCCCAGAACATCAGTCGCAAAACAAAACAAAAAAAGGAAGCAAGACATGCAGGTAGGTTGTCAATCAAAACATGGAACATGTTAGGTCAGCAACAGTCTGAACAAAACATAACAGTCCAAATAGCAGATGTATAGTGACAATCCCTGAGTAGCTGCACCCACCCAATGCTATACACACAGTTCCCCCACAATCCCCCAAAGAAACAGGCACAGGAACCCTGAGTTCAGGGAATAGCAACCAAGAAACAAACAAGAACAGGGAAGAGAAAGGCAACGCACACCCCAGCCATCACAATTTCCTTCCCTCCTCCCCAGAAGTTTGGCAGCACCTGGCTGAGGCACCAGCTGATCCCGAGGCCGCAGGTTGTACCTCTGATTCATTTCTGAGGATGAATGCTGTTGCGGTGGCGCAACTTCCCACATTGGCCATATGACATCATATGCTGAAAGAACGTCCTCTTCCCTGTTTGTTCTCCTTTCAGTAGGCAGTATATCTTGCTGGTTAACAATGCATTCTTCTCACCAACACTCCCAACCCTATAGCTCACAAAATCATACCACAAATATTGAAAATGCTTCTACCCCTTGCCTAATTTACGCTGTTTGTCCAGGAGAGAATACATGGAGTATGTCTATACAGTAATTAAACACTCATGGCTGGCATGTGTCAGCTGATTTTGGGTTGGGCTAAAGGGCTGTGAAATAGCAGTGTAGACATTCAGACTTGGGCTGGAGTCTGGTCTGCGGGACCCTCCCTGCCTGCGGGTCCCAGAGCTCGGGCTCTAGCCCAAGCCTGAACAATTACACTATAATTGTACAGCCCTGCAGCCCAAGCTGTGCAGCTGAAGTCTGCTGACTCAGGCCAGCTGTGGGTGTCTAATTGTTGTATAAACCTATCCATGGAGTCTTGCATGAGTATGCTTGTTGAAACTCACATATTTCCTAATCACATCACTTGGCTTCTTGGACCATGATGGATGAACTTTTTCCATCAGCATAGACAATTTGGTTATCATAGGTTGGCTGAAGAGCTGATAAAATGGGGTTTCTCCTATAATTTTATGAGATGTACTCTGAATAGCACATAAAGTACAACTTAATGCAATGGGGAGAGGGTGTATCTGTCTTCAGCTGTATGGAAGCTACATGCTGCTTCTGAATTCTATGCAGTCTCTGCTATTCCATTTCCTTGGTGATGGTACATATCAGATGGTGCATACTGTCCTGTACCAACACTCACTGGAATGCCTTCAGATTCTATGGATACAGAAGATCTCCTTATCTGAAACAAGGCTTTCTAGTAGGCCAAAAATAGCAAATAAAGAGGTTAAGCAAGAAATGAGCTCCTTTGAGTTGTCTTGTGAAATTTTGAATGTGGAAAGATAACATGAGTAATAGTCTATAACAATCTACAGTGTGTAGCCATGTTTGCAGCTGAAAGATCAGCAATATCTACTGCAGTTTTCTGCCATGGTCCATGACTACTAGTTTCAAAGGCACCAGAGGAAGTAGTTCTATGCATTGGGTGGGCTGAGCATGCTTTCTCCTGATGCTCAATGTCTTGAGTGCAGCCAAGCATACTGACCACCAAGCATAACTAAACAGTTCCTTTGTAACTCCTAAATGGTACACATCCAGGACTGGTTGTTG
Organism: Mesoclemmys tuberculata; assembly: GCA_007922155.1. Classification (NCBI taxonomy): domain Eukaryota; kingdom Metazoa; phylum Chordata; order Testudines; family Chelidae; genus Mesoclemmys; species Mesoclemmys tuberculata. The sequence goes on along the minus strand of ML675646.1, from coordinate 5,142,561 downwards.
CAAGATTGCTGGGACAATCACCCAGGCTCCTCTCCATAAGAGATGATGAATAACAAGTCTTCACTGTGAGCTTGGGATGAATTTTGTAGAATGTACGCTAAGTTTTCTTAAGGACTGGATCCATCCAAACCATGTCTACAGCACATATCTTTCACAGTTCAGCATCTTGAAGTGTGATGTCAGCGGTCCACCGCATATATTTCAGTAAAAAGCATACAAAGTACCTGCTGTTTCTGCCTCCAAGGTCACCAACTCAGAAGAATTTCTCAAAAGAGCATCAACAAGTAAATTACGTCTTCCTTTGATATGTACCAAATCAAAGTCATACTGCTGCAACTGAATAATCTACCACTGCAGCCTCATACTCAACAGGTCAATAGCCTTAGGATAAAGTCCCAGAACAGGCAATATGATTGGTTTCTAAAGTGAAATGTCTTCCCACTAAGTAGACCTTGAAGCACACAATAGCAAGAACTGTAGCTCAATCTAGAAATACCTCACTTCTGTCAGGATGAGATTATGGGACACAGATATAACCGTCCCTCCCACCGGGAGCAGAACTGCACCCAGACCCCAATTGCATGCCTCAGTTTGAATCACTGTGGGCTTCTGTGGATCAAAATAAGCATGTGATCTAATTCAACAGAAGGTTAAATGCAGGGTTTTAAAAGCCTGCTTTGCTTCTTTTGTCAAAACTAATTTTTCCTGACCCTGGATTAAATTCTATAGTGGCATGGGAAGGGTGAGTACTAAAATGGCACTAAGCACGTCCATCTATGGCCAACTAATTAATCTAAACTGTGACAATCCAGTGGGTAATGCTAGTAAAGCAACAGTTTGTAACCATTTAGGCACTGGTGTCACACCATCGCCTGACTTCTACAGCATCTTTTGCAAAACTGCACTTGGCTGCATTCAATTTTCTGCCAGCATTTTGGAGTCAGGTTAGCCCCTATTCTAGAATAGCATTATGGTCAGAAATGATTTTAGCAAAGATGAGAATATCATTCAAATAGCAACAGGCACCCTAGATATTATAAAGGAGCTGAGAAACCACTCTCTGAGATATCCCAGGAGCAGAGACTAAGCCAAAAGGGAGTCATGGATCGCCTTATCTCTGAAATGGCAAGCTAAAAAGTCAATAACCACAAACTTTCAGTCAAAAGGAGTTGCCAGTAACCTTATCGGTAATCCAACACAGGAAAATCCAGGATCCACATATCCAGCAAATCACCTCCTCAAAGGCTGGCAATTGAAACTGCTTGTGTCTCCTTTGAGTGTCCTAAAATCTGTGCACAGCTGAATGTCACCGTTCTTCTTGTATACAATGACAGAGGGTGAGCTCCAATCCATAAGCCCTTCCCCCTCCCACATGATACCATTGTGTTTTATGTGCTGCAGTTCTGCTCAGATCTTGTCTACAAGTGCAGGAGGTATGTGACGTTCAGGTGGTGCAAAGGGTATTAGCAGGTTGCCAAGTTCATTGGGTGCTTTTAATTGCTACTCATTTGTTCAATAGTGTACTTAGAAATTCAAACTTTTATTTGGCACTTGAAAGTCCTGTATATTGTATTTAATAGATAATTTATTTCTTATGACTCCAGTATATTTCCATGTGCAGAGGCGGTGTATAACATTAAGTTAGCTGCACAGTGTATGCGTATGTTGAGGTATTTGAATTGCAAAAAGGGCAGTTTTAAATGGAATGCATGTTTTTAGACCTTATATATGCTTTCACAGCCATTAAATAAACATTAGTCACATAACCAGAAGCAGAGGTTAAAGGAAAAGTCAATACAAATAACAGTGCCCTTGATCACGGTGCCTGAGGCAGTGGTAGTTAATGCCACTTTGTATATTTGCCAGTTTATTATTTTTGCCTGCCTTTTACTCTTAATATGAAGGCAGGCAGGTTAGTTTTAGTGGCAGTCTCCCTAGCCACATGACTCTGGCTGAGGGCATATACATGATTTCTACTCTTTTCCCCTCCCTGAAGCAGTACCTTGAGATGGGTACCCAACTAAAGGAAGTCATGGAAGGTTGTCTCCTTCGTGTTAGGTCACCTATTTCCCTGCTTTATATTCTCTTTCCACTCAGTAGATGCTCAAACAACGTGTGCTTATCTAACTTGAGGCAGTAGTGCTGCTTTTGCTGCTAGATATTACAGCTACCTACTAAGTGATGCAAGAGAGCAATATCCTTTAGACTTCTCCACTGCATCCTCCTTGGGTAAATCATCCTCCAGTCAGTTTTCCACAGGGCTTTTAATTTTCATTGGCAATTTTGGTAGTCAGATATATGTGGAGCCCTGACTTGAATTTGTAGTTTGAATTCCACATGTCCTAGTGAGTACGGTACCAGTATAATCTCAAGTGAATATGTAGTTATCTCCTATCAAGTACTTTTGTCAATATAAAATTCAAAAGTGTAGACATTTAATCCTTGAGTTTCCAAACATTTTTAAAGGAAAGCTGCACTGATTAGTGCTAAGAACTAATATTTACTAATACAAATATATAAATGGAGTCTCTGTGTTGGTTATTAATACCAAGCTTTTAATCATTATAAAAGGTGCTTATATAGTATAGTATACAGGAACATAAAAGGACCAGACAGAGAACTTTCACAAATTCATGGCCAATTCCCTTCACTGATCCAGTTTTGAACAGTAAAGTGTAAATACAAACTAAAAGTGGGCAAATAAACTGTAACCTGAACAATTTAAAAGTTAAATTATATTAGTGAATAGTCTTCACATTAAAAATAACAAACAACAGCTTCTCTTTTGGCTGCCTTAAGTTGATTACAATGGAATGTTACACAGTTGGGCTGGGCTGCAGAGGCTGGAAATGCATTAAGCAGAATCTCACCAATTGAGGCACTACTATGAATTAAAGTAAACATGAAGTTAATTTTTTCCTAACTTTAACACATATGGAAGTACAGGTTTAATTTATATTAAATGAAATTTTCAAACCTGTTACTAGTTTTCACTATTTCAGTATTTCCATTTAGGCCTGCATAGCATAAGAAGAGCTACTCCTTGTTTATCCCCTACAGTAGCCTGCTTACAAGGCCAGCCTTACGGGTGGGCAACATGGGCCAACACGGTTGGGCAAATGTCCCCATCCCACAAGCTCCTCTCCAGCAGCACCAGTGGTCCTCCTACCACCCTCCTCCACAAATGACTGAAAAATAGTCCTATGACTCAAATCCCATGATTCTTTGCAGCCTCATAGGATTGTTGGAAATGGTACATTGAGAGATGGGTCTCTAAGAGCTGTTCTTAAGGTCACAAATTAAAAAAGATTGAGAACCACTGATCTAAGGAACAGGGTGAAGGGTGAATCAGGCCTCAGATGGCAATATTTCATATGCTGGACTCTGTAAAAGGTAATTTAGCTTCTTGATAATTCACCAGTTTCTTTACCACGTGCTCTTACATATTTACTCCTGATGAGTGTTTAGGGGCCATATAATACATTTGTATACTGTACATAAGTACATTACATTTCACAAACTAGGGTACTGCATTCTCAGGATTGGGTCCCTACATAACTTGTATACCCTAGAGCTGTTTGAGGCAGGCTGCTAAATATGTAACCACAGGGGTTTCTCATAGGGTGGGAGTAGGAGGAGGGTTTACATCCCAGCTACTGAATCCAATTGGTCTCAGACCAATTGCTGACATCCACATGATTTCATAGGGCATCCTGGAACTGATAATACTGTCCTTGGGACTCCACTATAACATCTAAAAATTAAAACCCAACTGGATGGTTGATAATTTCTCCCTATCTTCTTCCCCTCTATATATTTGCTTGAACTGGGGCTTCAGCCACTCTCATAGCGCAGGGTTCCCCCCCAGCTATTAATTTTTATATGGTGGTGGTTATATTTGTCAGGCTTTCTATAAGGCACAATGATCTAGCAAATAATTTAGATATTTCAAAGTTAAAACAGACTGAAAACAATTCTGATGGTCCCTAAGCATGTACCCTTAACTCCTTTACTGTCATCCCTATTTGGGCTTGTGCTTGGGACAAAATGCATTGCATATAAGGGGAGAGAGCACCCACCACCTGAGTGTGCCTCCCATCTGTCCTTATCAAAAATCTGATCAGCTCTTTTCCATTTGTTTTCTGGTCAGTTCCTAAATTCTCAAAAACTGCTCAGGCACAGATTTGAGAATCCAGCAATTGTTTGATTAGCTCTGTCTGCATAGGTGATTCATCTTCATGTCTTTCCCTCAGTGCTCAATTCTGCACAGTTCCCTGCAGCTCTGATTACTTCCACCATGGTAACAGCCATAGTGGAAGTAACTTTATAGTGCCAGCAGGTGGAGTAAATGTAGTATGACAGCAGAGAGGAGGGAGGTACTTGACATGGAAAAGAGAATTGATGCTAGCAGCTGTCAGGTGAGGTGATTTGGGTGCAACTTGGAAGAAGGGAAGAGACTAGGGGGCTGAATTTGAGACTACAGGTGGGAGGAGGGACCCACAATTCGTATTTACTTAAATATAAGAGTGGAGGAGAACTAAGGAGGCAGCAGGGCTACTTTTGCAGCTGAGAACAGGAAGGATTGCAGGTGAGCGGCAGAAATTAGGAGAGCAGAAGGGAAAGACAGCAATGGATTGTGGAACAGCAGTAATGGTAGGGATGGAAAACAGTGAGGTCAGTGGAAGAAGATGTAAAATAAAATATGAAAAAGTATGGAAAAATATTTAGAGCTGAAAGGGAATTAGACAGTTGGGATGAAAGGAGAATCAAGGTTAACAAACTTCGGAGGAAAAATATCTAGAGTAGAAAAGAAAGAAAAAAGGATGGAATTAGGTAGAAATTAAGTAAACTATTTAGATGTTAAATATTTAAAAAAAAATATGGAATATTTTTGCCCCTTTGGCCTGAGCAAGTAGCCACTATTTTGGGCCTTGTAGAGTTGTTTCCGTTAGGAGGAGGAGATGATGATGCAATTCAGATATTTCTTTGGTACAGTCCTATTTATTTACAATGAATGTACACAAACTCCTATTTCCCTGGGCTCAGTTTAAAAATAAAAATAAAAAAAGCAGAGTTTCCTGGCTCACAATTTCCGAGTCTACCTCTCCAGTGATTTTTTTGTGTCCAAGAAGCTGTGTGGGGTGAAACCCCTGCTTATCTCCTGGGGATAGTTTTGCTTAGGCCTTGCCAGGTGGTCTCTTGCCTTGGTTGGTAATTTCTGTTGTTTTCAGCTATTTTACTATATAAGGGACATTTTATTGTTCCATCCATTTAGCGTGAAAGGAGGTGTTTAGCAGGGACCCATGGTTTGAACCAGATCTGTGATTGTCTGTAGATCAAACACCTGCTTGATGGCAGCCATTAACACCTTCCAGCATACAGCTATATATAAAGGGAAAGTAATAAAATGGAACAAAAAATGAAGACAAATTTTGTTTAAAAAAATTATGGGCTAGATTAGCTCCTAATGATCTACATGTGAAGTTCCTTTTTGCGTGTGGCTTTCCCCCACCCGTGCCGAAACAGGACAGTCCTACTTCCAAGGCCTAACATCAGTTTCCTCATACCCTGCAAACTTCATGGGTTTGGCAGGGTTGGCTGGTTTCTGCTTAATTTCCTTCCCCCCGCCCCCCTATTCCCCAGCATCTAAGAAAACAGCATAAATTACCATAGACTGTGTGTTGTAACTTGCGCTATTTCCCCCTCAGCTGTTTGAGAAAATCCATAATGAGTCAGGCTCTAGGAGCAGCTGAGGTCTGGGGAGCAACTGGCAGCTTGCCACTTGGCCTCTTGTTATGGGAAAGAGAGTAAAATCTGACTTCATTCCCTGAATGGAATTCAAATTCCCGTAGTTTTGTAAGGTAATTCTCACACAAAGAAGGGCAACTTTTAATTAATCCAATTATTTAATCATTTTTATTATAATTCATGAAACAGTATCATTTTACACACTGAAAAAGGGTCAACATACGTTGACATTGTTTCCACACTGTGTTACATGCTGGCTGGTTAGTACCCTCCTGGACTTTTTGTACAACTTCCAAAATGGAAGGGCAGGATTGCTGCTTATAAGTATGTGTAGGACTCTTTCTGAGCACAGTAGAAAGACCTGAACTTTCAGAAGTCTGCAGGACTAGATCTAATGAATGAGGTGGTTCTTAGTGACAACTTCTGTTTTAGTGATGCATCTCTGCAGGAAGCCCAGTTGATTATGCACATTAGGGCTTCAAACTAGGAGCTTCAACATTCAAAATTGTTCTTATTCTTTTTATGTAACAAATCTGAGAAGCTGTTCCAGAATGAGGTGCAAAATAAGTGAGGAAATTTTAGAACAAACTGAGCAATTAAACAGTAATAAGCCATCAGGACCAGATGGTATTTACCTAAGAATTCGAACTCTTATATGAAATTGCAGATTTACTAACTGTGATATGCAAACTATCACTTAAATCAGCCTCTGTACTAGTTGACTTCAGGATAGCTAATGTAATGCTGATTTTTAAAAAAGACTCCAGAGGTGATCCTGGCAACTACAGGCTGTTAAGCGTACCCTTCAGTACCAGGCAAATTAGTTGCAACTATAGGAAAAACAAAATTATCCCCCACAGAGATAAACATATGTTTGATCAGAGTCAGCGTGGCTTTTGTAAAGGGAAATCAAGCTTCACCAATCAGTTAGAATTCTCTGAGGGTGTCAAGAAGCACGTAGAAAAGAATGGTCTAGTGGATATAGCATACGTGGACTTTCAGAAGCCTTTAACAAGTCTCTCACCAAAGGCTTTTAAGCAAACTAAGCATTCATGGGGTAAGAGGGAAGGTCCTTTTATGGATTAAAAGACAGGAAACAAAGGGTAGGAATGAATTATCAGTTTTCACTATGAAGAGAAGTAAAGAGTGAGGTCCCCCAAGGATCTGTACTGGGACCTGTGCTGTTCAACATAATCATAAATGATCTGGAAAAAGAGGTGAATACGGAGATAGAAAATTTGCAGATGATACAAAATTACTCAAGATATTTAAGTCCAAAGTCTTAAGACTGCAAAGAGCTAGAAAGGGATCTCAGTAAACTGGGTGACTGGGTGACAGAATGATGGATGAAATTCAGTGTTGTTAAATGCAAAGTAATGCATATGGAAAAATAATATCAACTATAGAGACCATATGATGGGGTCTAAATTAATTGTTACCACTCAGGAAAGAGGTCTTACAGTCATTGTGGATAGTTCTCTGAAAACATCAAGGAGCAGTTTAAAAAAAAATGACAATGTGAGGATCCATTAGGAAAGGGAAAGATGATAAAACAAAAAATATCATAATGCTACTATATAAATCCATGTTATGCCCATACCTTGAATACTGCAAGCAGTTCTGGTCACCCCATCTCTAAAATAAAATAAAGATTTAGAATTGGAAAAGGTTCAGAGAAGGGCAAGGGAAAGGATTAGGATATGAAACAGTTTCCATATGAAGATAAATTAAAAAGACATGTTGTTCAACTTAGAATAGGGATGTGATAGAGGTCCATAAAATCATGAATGGTGTAGAGAAAGTGAATAGGGATGTGTTGTTTATCCCTTCGCTTAACATGGAGGTCACCCAATGAAATGAATAGACAGCAGGTTTAAAACAAATAAGATGACATACTTCTTCAGCCTAAACCTCCAACTGCCAGAAGCTGGGATTAGATGACAAGGGATGATAATTGTCCAGTTCTGTTCATTCCCTCTCCTTCTGAAGCATCTGGCACTGGCCACTGTCAGAGTCATGATACTTGGCTAGATGGACCATTGGTCTGACTCAGTATGGGCATTCTTATTTAGAAATCAGTAAGTTTTAAAATTGTTGCCATGTAAACTTTATTTTTGTAATTTACTTTTTTATGGTTCACTTAATCTTAGGTTTAAGGGCAGTTAAATTTTAAATATCTAATTTTCAGTGTTTTAAAAGGTGTAAAGAGCTCTTCACTTTTAGCCTGGACCATGTCTGGAGTCCAGCACAAGGAAGGGAGGAGTTGGAATGTCTCATGCACTTTTCCTCTCCCAAGTCCTCTCCTCACCCCCATCACTTTCTGCAAGCAAATGGGAAAGGAGGGGAGTCAAAATTCCTTTCCTTTGTTCCCCTTGTGATGCAGCTAGGTGTTACTCAGACCTGAGCCTAAAGGCTCAATCTAGTCCTAAAGCATTTTGTTGCAGCCGTTTACAATAGCAAGTGATTGAAATATCTTTCATATTACACTAGAGTATTGCTTAATTATTTTTCTTAAATCCCTTGACTGGAGGAATACAGTATAACTGCCAAATTACTACCAGTGTATTTGTAGTGATGCAGTTATGCTGCTTCAGTTCAGTATACAGTTCTGATTTCTACATTCAGCCTTGAAAATTTGCTCCAGGCTAAATTTGAAATACAAGGTATTAACCCAGGAGCAACTTCTGCCAAATTTGGTCTGTGGTTTGATGTAGCAGAACTACAAGAATTAATAGTTAGAAACGTTAATTATTCTATTTTATTCACCCTTGAAAACAAAACCTGATGACAAATGTATTTTGCTAGCTCTTAGTCCAAAATATCTATTGATGTATATACAAACCTAAACATACTGAATGCTTCAATTTAATGTTAAAAAATATGGCTACTGATGTAATCGTAGTTTATACTCATTTTGTATCATGGAATCACAAAACACAAATACATTTAATGGATCCATAATCAGAAAAGGAATAATATAATGAATATTTATTGGTATTATGTAAATCAGTGAATTGAGTTAAAAAAATCTGCAGTCTGAAATGTACCAAACTACTATAGTTATATAGTCAGAGACTTTAACACATCAGTGGTCAATTACATTGTCTCAGATCTACCTATTGAAAGAAAATTGTTCTGTCCAAAACCCTTTTTTTAATAACTTCCTAAATATGTAGTTAGAAATTTTGAAATATTTTAGGGACTCATTTTCATTTACCCCTTTAAAAACTATTGGTAACGCCCCTCATTTTTAACATTAAACTACAACAAATAATTGATTAATGTTAAATTAATTATTTAATTAATTAAATGATTAAACATTTAGAAGCAATAGATGTCAGATACATTCTCAAAGAATACAAGACAATAACTTGCTCAGCATTGTAGTTAGGTATTGCATACCGTATATTTCTGAGACCTCTGTATATCTAGAGATAATAGGGAGAGTTAATCAGATAGTTTCAGCCTCAATTTTAAATATCTTTGCATTTGTGTATTTATTTTGGAGTTTAAACTTTGCTTAAATGTATTTTTTATGATGTTATAGTTATATTAACCTGTCTACATTTGTCTTTGTTTAAATAGTTCAGTAACTTGAATTGAGAAGGGTAGGATGTGTTTTTAAACTTCTATTGATCCAAATAGAACAGCATGTTTTTGATTTTAAAACAATCAGTTTGACTTTATGAAGGTTAGCACTTATTTGTTTAATAATTAATAGGTCTTTCCTGCCAGTAAGGATTAGATTACTGCTGACTTGCTTTTGCCGGTGATTGTTATAATAATATTATGATAGTTTCTATGTGGTATGCAAAGGTACATCTATGAATAATTTCATGTTTTGCTAATCTGTAGGATATAACCCTATGGAAGTACTAGAAGGAAAGCCTCTTTCAGAAGTTTCTAAATGCCATTAATATATTATAGGAAATGGTCAATTCCATTGTCTTCATTTGTCATTCTTATTTGCAGCTTGCAGTGTAAGCCTGCATTGTGCCTGGCAACTGTTACCTAGTGACAATTTCAGCTGCTTTAGCCATTGGCTGTGCTGTTGATTGGGGCAGAAGGACCGAGTCACCTTTCTGATGGTGAGTTCTTCTGCATCAGCTAAGGATAAAGAGGAGGAGCAGGCTCAGGTGCAAGCAATAATTTCGAGAGAGAATGTGAGAAGTAGCGACAGCATCCTTGTAACTGCCTCACCATAAATAGGACTTCTATATCAAGCAGTTCACCATAACAGCTGATAAGAATGAATGTAGGTGAGAAACATTGGCTTATTGCTGTAGCAAGAGAATTTAAAAAAAGTAGTAATTTTATAACAGATTAAATTACTTGTAGTCAGAGGCAATGAACAACTGGCAAGTGTTTTGGGATGTAATAAAATAAAAAAGAACCTTCTGTACAGCATGCTGGTGCACATCGGAAAATTAACTTCAAAAGAATCCTTTCTATCGAACTGCATCAGAAGTGGAGAAAATGCTTCTTTTCTAGTGAATGAAATGCCTTCTGAAGGAGCAGCAAAGACTATCAAAAGCATCAGTGAGATGTCAGGACTTTTAAAGGAACTTTAAGCAAATGCTAATATAATACCTGAATGACCTTGGAAATCTTTTTATTTGGATTGATTCACTATTGTGTGCATGTTCCTAATCTCAGGAATTCTAGGTTTAGAGATATTTTTAGTATTTCTGGGGGCTTTTAAAAACAAAACTGTGTACACTTAGTAACCTAGCTAATGGTCCTTGCACTAATCAAGCATTTACTCAAAAATGAATACAGAAGAGGCTTTCTTTTAATGTGTGGCTGCTCCGTAACTGCAAATACAATTAACAGGTATTGTCCAGCTATTAGCAGACCTGTTTTTGAAGCAGTGATTTATCATGCTAATCGTCTAATGAAAACAAAGGCTGTGGTAACCTAAAAGATGAAGCTGAGTGACAGAATAATGGAGTAAACAATGGCATCTTTTCTAGACAAATCAGCATTTCATTAGCTTCACAGCAGACTGCAGATGGAAGTTTCTGTTCTTATTTTACGGAGCTTGTGAAAGGATCCAGGTGTTGCTACAGAGGTGAGAATTATCATGGATATACTATAAACTTCACTGTACTGATCCACTGTAGCAGATATGGCATTATTTCTGAAGAAAATTATTTTCATTTATCATTGCTGTAATTAAATACAAGAAGGATTTATTTTGTCTGTGAGGACCTTGGATTGTGCTGCTGACATTGATAAGTGTACTGGACCGTAACTGTTTAAAAGAGTTTTGAATACTGACTTAAAGCTCCGAAATTTATTCTTACATTTTTCTGATTTTTAAGTGATTACACATGATCTTCCTCACTCTATGGGTAGATGTGTTTTTCTTCCTGGGAGTCAGAAGACAAAGCTGACTCTCCCCATACCTTTCTCCCTCCAAATAAAATTCATTATTCATACACAAACTGTGGTGAGTCTATTGGAATTAACCTTGACAGAAATGTTTTCCTTACCTCTCTAATGAATAGGATAGATGAGACAAAGATATCCTGAACGAAGCCAAAAGACACAGCATGATACGATTAACTTTTCCTTGGTTTTCCAGATATTCTGTAGTTTTAATTATTTAAATGAACATAAAATATTAGTTTGTTTCTAATGATTGCTAATTCAGGAAACCTGTATTGTATTGAAACATTTTTCCCACTTTAGCAGTTGTATTTTTCTAGCTAATTCCAAAGAAACTGCCTTTCTCAGGAAAAAATATCCATAGAATTTTTTTGAGGCAGTTGACTTTTTCCTGTTCCATTTGTTTTGGTTTTTATTTTCATCTTCCGCAAATACAGTAAAAAGAACCTGTTTTCTTTAGGAGTGCCTTGTGTTTGATAAAGATGGTCAAGAGCACTGGAGAAAACTGGTCAGTGGCCTTTTTTCCTCCTCCTGGCTTTTTTTTTTCTTTCTTCAAAGTAAAGGTGTGTCAGAGTGTTGCACTGATGCTGAAGAGGCATCAATAGCTATGAGACTATAACCTCCCTGATAGAAGTGTTGGCAGCGTCTACAAAGTGAGATCATGAGACTCCGAAGCAGAGTTTAGCTGATGTTTGGCAGGTCACCTGCTCACTGTAACTCTGATTGCAGTGTTCCCTAATTTCAAACCATGAACCACTCCAGATGGATTGAATGGAGGACTCTGAACATGAGCAGTAGCATGGTGAATGTGTCTGAGCATCTCTCCTGCCCACTAGGATTTGGCCACTACAATGCCGTCGACATCTGCATCCTTGAGACGGTCATTATTGTTTTGCTAACGTTTTTAATTATTGCTGGTAATTTAACTGTAATATTCGTCTTTCACTGTGCTCCGATCTTACATCATTATACCACCAGCTATTTTATTCAGACCATGGCCTATGCTGATCTTTTTGTTGGAGTTAGTTGCCTCGTTCCTACATTATCATTGCTTCACTACTCTACAGGTGTCCATGAGTCCTTGACTTGTCAAGTTTTTGGATATATCATCTCTGTGCTGAAGAGTGTCTCCATGGCATGTCTTGCTTGCATCAGTGTGGACCGCTACCTTGCTATTACAAAACCTCTCTCTTATAATCAACTGGTCACGCCTTGTCGCTTGAGAATCTGTATAATTTTGATCTGGATATACTCTTGTCTGATCTTCTTGCCTTCCTTTTTTGGTTGGGGAAAACCCGGATACCACGGTGATATTTTTGAATGGTGTGCTACCTCGTGGCTCACCAATGCCTATTTTACTGGCTTTATTGTGTGCTTATTATATGCTCCAGCTGCCTTTGTAATCTGCTTCACGTATTTCCATATCTTCAAAATTTGCCGGCAGCACACCAAAGAGATAAATGACCGGAGAGCTCGTTTTCCTAGCCATGAAGTGGATGCTGCTGGAGAGACAGGGCACAGCCCTGACCGCCGCTATGCCATGGTTTTATTTCGGATAACCAGTGTGTTTTACATGCTCTGGCTTCCCTATATCATATACTTTCTGCTGGAGAGCTCTAGGGTGCTGGAAAATCCAGCGTTTTCCTTCTTAACAACATGGCTTGCGATAAGCAATAGTTTCTGCAACTGTGTGATATATAGCCTCTCCAACAGTGTTTTCCGGCTGGGACTCCGGAGACTGTCGGAGACAATATGTTCATCTTGTATGTGTTTAAAAGACAAGGATGTACGGGACCCCAAACCTAGAAAACGGGCTAATTCCTGCTCCATTTAAAGAAAACTGGGACAACTAATAAAATGCAGTCTGACATTGGGTTTGGATAGTGTTTGATGCATCTGGAAATTTGCCACAACAGAAATGTTTACTTGAATAGTTCCTGTGACATGAGATGTGGGTTTGAAAGTTATTCCTAAGAAAGGAAAAGGTTGTTATTAAAAGGCACTGAAAGGGTACACAAATTATTATGAATATGGGTTTTGTGAAATTGTGAGGTGGTATGACAAATTTAACCGAAGATGAAAGAAATCAATATCTTGTATCTTCCGCAGGGCATGAAATAATTGGCTCTTCAAAGCAGGTCCCCCTTAGAATAAATTAGTGACTTATTACATTTTTTTCCTTGTAGAGAAATTGCCATATATCATATATATGGCAGGATATACAGTAGCCTTTGCATTAAAATACACTTTTTTTAAACACAGTGAATGGCTGTCCATAATTGATATTGATAGAGGGGACATAATAAATGTTGCAGTTTAACAATCAGCTGCACAGTCTTTGCTTGTGTCTTGTACTATTTTCTGTTGTACAAATATCTGCTTAAGAGCAGTTTAGACAAACACCTGTCAAGGATGGTCTAGGTACTACTTGGTCCTGCCATGAGTGTAGGGAACTGGATTAGATGACCTTGCGAGGTCCTTTGCAGTCCCATGATTCTATAAACCTTCCCTCCACCCCAAAAATACATATAAATTAAAGAAACTGATGGGTATGCTTTTTAGATAAAATTCAGGTTTTCTTTTTGCATTTCTTTGTGCAAGTTCCAGAAAGCCTGCTTTTGCCCCTTTCATTTCCATTTTTTTCATGCTCTGCACCCTGGGTTCCATTTTTCAGAAGTGACTTAGTTCATGAGGGAGCCCATCAAATAAACTTAATTTCAAATAACCTCTTCCTTCAAAAAATAATAGCTATTTTTGATGAGTTGGATGATTGCATATTCTACAGACTTTAATAACAAACTTTGTTCTCTGGATCATGTTGAACTAGCACACAGTATTGATGTGGTGTCCTTTAGGAAGTACTACAGTTTTTTCTTTAACAGTTACACAAATAATCCTAATGCAAATATGATAACCACACATGGCAGCGTAACATCACTGCTCTGTGAATTTAAAAACTATTTTTTATTGAAAAATAACTTTTCTGTGGGGTCTGAATAGCTTAACTGTGGTAGCTGCCAATCCTTTGTGTGAATCTTGCTTGCACATATTGTATTTAAAAAAAAACCAGAAAATGTAAAGTATGTGGTCCGTGCCTAATGTTTTCATAGCACATGGAGTAGGTCAATGCTATTTTAAGTCTACAGGATTTCAAAAAAATAATTACTTGCTTTAACAGAAATACTTTTGTGCAGTTGTTAAATAGATATTTATTAGAGGTGGGGAGACAATTTAGTATAAAATACAGATTAGAGCCTCAGTATAGCCCTTTGTAATGAACTGCCTTTCAGGTTCACTGCTTAAATAAAATGTTTTGCAAGGGCACTACATGTGTAATAAATTGCCTGGGGTTCAGATATAGTATGGCAGGCATTGAAATATTTTATATTATTTTTGATCCAAAGTGTCACTTTCTCAGATGGTGGTGTTTTTTTTTTTTTAAAGGCCTAATTATTGGCCGTCTTGACATCTGCGCTATAGTTTCTTATTTTACCAAAATGCATATAATGAAATTGTGCCTATGACTTTTCATAGTGGAAGTCAACCCTATTTGCACACCAGTGGTTTGACTACAGTAGTCCCTCTAAAAATAAAAATGTGTGCATTATTTTATTGAGGTGGTTCTGAACCCCTGTGCATTTTTAAAACTGTAAGAAAGGTAAGAAAAAATAAAAAGAATAAAGTAGTATTATGTATATCAAAACCAGACTTGGCTTAAATTCCCTGATGTTATGCTGTGTTCTCTCTGAAAGTGAATTAAGAATGGGTGAGAACTAAGGAATTAGAACAAAAAATCCTTAAATTCTTGGGGTTTTTTTGCTTTCGCTACATCATGTGTCTATCATTGTCTCTAATATTGTGTATTGGTGAGGAAGGTTTAAGTGCCACTTGGAATTATCCTCTAATAAGCTTATTTGGTGTTGATAATTACCCAAGACTGATACTCCAGATAAAATTTGGTAGGAATTCTTTGCTACCTTTTGTCTTCATCCTATATATATTATAGTTGTTCCTTTCTAGATGGTTGAACCTATTCCTTCCCTTCTGAAGACAATGGATGAAATTTCTAAAAGTGCGTAATTGGTTTAGTTCCATTTTTAGGCATTTTGGAGCCTACCTCTCATTGAAAGACAGGGAGATTTAGGCTCCTAAGTATCCAGGGTGGATAAAAATCTATTTTAAAAAAATCAAAAAAAGATTTTATTTAAACTATTTTTTCTTTTTAAAAATAAACCTTTACAATTAATTTTGAAATTGTGACAACCTTTGTTAAGGCTTAAACTTACTGTAATCTATTAAAATAATTTAAATAAAAGAAAAATGCTGCTTTAATTAGTCCTCCTCAAGTTTTAATGACTTAATGGGTGCTGGCTTTTTAATGATATAAAGAATCAGGGAGAAAACATATCTAACTCTTGCAGTCAACTCAAGCATTGTAAAATGTCACAATACCGCATTAAGTATCTATATTATTTTTAATCTTTGCAATGTAATGAGTGACAATATTTACATTTACTTTCAGTTTCTGCTGAGCAGAAAAGGTTTTGCCTTAATTACTTTTGTTTTCAGTTTAGTCAGCAGATGAAGAAAGAATATTTTTTTCATTTGGATGAATTCATTCAAAATTGCAAAACCAACTGGGAGTTGAAAAAGCAGGAAAACTTGTTTTCATTCAATATCTGAATAAAAACAAAGTGAGAGAGAGAATTAGATCTACTAATTCTAAAAGTTGATGGACATGGGGCAAGATTTTCAAAAGTACTTAGGTGCCTAAAGATGCAGATATGGGCCTATTGGAATTCTGAAAAGTTCCTAAACAGATCAGATACATATCTGCGTTGTTAGGCCCCCAAATACCTTTTTTATTTACTGGTCACCATAGGCCATATTTCCAATCTGTCAGTTCTCTACAACAATTTATATTTCCTTTGTTCAATAAATCTGTTAAGTCTTAAATGCAAAACCAGTTATGATAAACTTACGTATCTAGCACATTTAAGGTAGTTTTATTTTACTGATAAACAATTTTTAAATGTTGTTTTTCTTGTGCATTTTAAAATTAATTCCAGTTGCCTTCCAAATGTAACTCAGCATAAATCCGGAGTAAATAAATTAATCATCTAGTAAATAAAAAATGCATCATTAACCATTTTCTAACAATAAAAAAGTAAAAATTAAGAATATGAATAAATGAATGTAAAACTATATAATGGTTTAACTAAGTGTATAAATACAGAGTCTTCTCCTGGTTAGCAAAAAGTAATCAGTTTAATGTGAAGGTTATATTTATTTGTAAATCACTATGTTTTAATGGCTATACCTACCAATGAGAAAAAACCTTTCTTTAGGAAAATAACTAAAGTATAAATGCAAAACAAGGTTAAAATTAGTTATTTCTTTCTGATTGAAATTAAAATTATTGATTTAAATGAATCCACCTGGTAGATACCGGAGTCATTTTTGAAAATGGGTTTAAGGTCCTTTTGAAAATTTTACCCAATGGATATTTCATAGATATCACCAGCTGTATCTGTAGGTATGGAATCAAACTCAGGTCTTCATGCTGTAGCTAGTTTTGCAAAACTCTACATGGTGACTCTGACTTTTTTGGGGAAGTGTTACCTGTTTATTGGCCTAACACCTATCTGTGCCCCCATATTCACAATTCAGCTTGTAGTGAAGCAGCCTATGGGAGGGGTGAAGTAGTAGTACACCAGTCTCCAATGAAAGAAGCTAATTTTTAAGGTAAGGAAGGGAAAACGAGAGTACCTGTCAGTGATCAATGTCTTTTTTTATATCCTCCAAATCTATTTTTATGAGTTACTATAACTGACAAAGTGTCTGATCCATAGGACAACTATATAAAGGCTTGCAGGATTGGGACCAAGATAAGGCTTTTCTTCAGATCAGTAGTACTACTTTTTTAACCAGTTTGTCTGCCATTTACCATCATTTGAGTACGCAAAACGCTGTGCTAGCAACGTGACTCATGCTTTCGACACTTTGGGTTTTTGATTATCATTATTTCCATGGCTGAATAGCCTTCATATGCTCTGTGAGCCTCTAGGATGTCACAGCTGCAATAACTTCTCTTTATTCCAGAGATTTTCCTCTAGCTGATTTCAGCTTTTTATGGCTGCCTAATCCTCCCCAGTTCCCAGAAGCAGACTTGGACTCCACCCAGCCTAATTAGTCTATATAAAAATAAAGTTAGGGGATGCCCTGAGCTTGCGCAGCATATCCCAGATATGTAGGAAATGGTCAGTTATATGGGCAGCCAAGAAATAAATGAAAAAGCTCATTTAACTATGCTCCCTGGCTTGTCCCACCTTTGTCACCTGGAGTAGCTCCATTACTCCAAGCTGCTCACTTGGACACTCTTCCCCTTCATATTCTGACCTTCCTGATCAACCCAGTCAACAAACCCTGTATTTGACCTACTGAATCTTATCAAATCCAGAAAGCTGCATGACTTCTCTTCTAAATTCAGCCATATGAGCCCAATGTATGATTGCTTTCTTGAGGTTAGAATGAGACCATTAAGAAAGAGAAAACAAATTGAAGGGGTACTTGTTTTCTGGAGGAACACTTTCCTATTATGCTGTTAGAATTCCACTGCAGCAGTGACAAGGTGGGGAATAGCAAATGCTGACAAACAAAGTTAATGTTTTATGTGAGGAATTACGTATTAATTGGTAAAAGGTGTATAATTGATCCCGTACATCCTGATGACTACCTGGAAGTATTTTTTTTGGATAAGGCAATAATAGTTAACACTTACTCAGCAAGTTACAGGCATTTCTTAAAGTTGAACAAAACTTTTACTTTTAAAAAGTAATATTAGTGTAACAAATTTTTACTATAGCACCATAGGTGTGTGTGAGCATTTACAGACCTAAGGTCTAATTCACTTCTGCTAGCAGTGCCCTAGCTGCAAGCCCTCTTTGTGCAAATGGTTAGCGGTGGAGAGGAAAGTTCTTTTGCATATGAAGTCATTCTTCTGTCATATAATGGCAAAACTTGGTCATACTGAACTTCTTTTTGTAGAGATGGCTGGAACTCTGTTACCTAGCAGTTAGAATTCTGAGATGGAGCTCCACCCTAGAGATGCTGCGGCAGAGTGTATGTTGGTGGACTGCCTTTGTTCCTTGCCTAAGGGTCAGAATCTGTGATACTTATCTCCCTATCCATCTTCTCAGCCTTTGCAGATATCATCTGTGGGAAAGATTCTCCTCACCCTCAGCCAAAGAGCAGTTGAAGGACGAGTATGTCAGAACTCCTCCTGGACACACCCATGCTTCCACACCACAGGACCTCACTTTGTTTCTTTCTCTCTGCTTTTTCTTTCCTGTAACACTTACATGAGTTTACTGCTGTTCTAGGCTGCAGGAACCTCTGTGTTGGGGTGGAGTGAATGGGGTGGATATTCTAAATTCTGGATGGGAGTAAGGCATTTATTTGCTTATCTGGGTCCTAGAGATGGGACTGCTGTGGAGCCATTCTTCACCTATTCTGTACCAGCCTGACTGTCTTGGATTCTTTTGGTAGCAGTATCAATCCCAGGATACTAGTGGATGAGCTAATATCATTTATTGAACCAACTTCTGTTGATGAGAGTGACCAGCACAAAAGCATGTTTCTCTCCTCAACAGAAGTTGTTTCGATGAAATATATTACCTCACCCACCTTTTCTTGAAATCTGTCAGTCTGATTGCTGAACTTTCTAACTCATGGGTTAAAAACCAATGTGTCCATAACTGCTATATGTCAGAATCTGGCCTGTAAAGCAGCATGACTAGCTGTAATTTTTATTTATTTTTTTTAAGTTTGCTCCTTTGAAGAAGGAGCTGTCTAACAAATGAGAATTCTCTGTAGGCTTGCACCAAGGTTTTTTTTCCCTTAGCATGCACTGGAGGATTCCACAGGAGGCTTAATTCCTTTTGATGGTCAAAAGGAAGTACAATAGATACTTCTTCTCATTATATCGGTCAGGCAACTGCTCAGTTTGTCTCATGTCCTGATTGTCCACCAAGTCTCCCAGTATGATGAACTCATGTTCTTGCAGGTGAAAAACAGGTTAAAGAGAGAGCTTTGATTTTTTTTTCTTCTTAAATTTTTTGTTGTTGCAATTCCTATTTCTTTGTTAACTCTTAAGTCACATAAATGTATTAATAATGGCATACTCCTCATTTCCATGCGTAAGACCTTTTGAAATACAATCAAAATGTAGTAAATAACAGTACAAATATTAACTAAATAAATCAACATGTCCAACTAAGTCATCAAATCAACATGGCTAATAAAATGAACATAATAACCCTCCCTGTGCCATGAGAATTCTGGAGTCCTCTGAAACATTTTAGGAAATGGCTCATAGTAAAAAAAATTAGTTAGTAAAGCAAAAAATTAGAATGAAAAGGTTGAAATGAGGACATGTCCTGTATTGTAGGTTAAGCAAAGCAAATTTGCTTACATTTATGTATGAGATTCTCTTGTGCAAATGTGTATAGATTGCATATATCGTGCCATGGCATTTGCTATTCCATTTCTCCTGTGTATTTGTATTGGTAGCTTGAATCTGACTTTACATTTAGTATGAATGAGGATATGTGAAGATTGGCATCTACTTAGGTGCAGCTGCCTACCTTCGAGAGTGGAAAGGACAGAACACTTGAGTAATGCAAAAAAAAATTAGTAGTCATTTTCTGATAGTAAGAATATTATCCATAGAGTGACTTTTTTCAGGGAAATGTGCTCCCTTATTTTCTTAAATTGGCAAATTTGATCTCTTTCTGACATGTCTCCATTAAGGCAGAGAAAACCATAGGAGTGAAAGACACAATGCCGCATTTAAGTATGTTTCTTTTTGATTGTCTAATAAGATCCTTCATATTTGCTGAAAAAGCTAAAATGTCATGATGTGGCAGTACCGAGGGAAGAATTGCATATTGTGCTATGTGACCTTTTTAGTTTTTGTTCCAAGTCTATGATTTCCCCACTCCCACTCCAAAAAAGGTGTTTTGTTTTTGTTTTTGCTATATGGATCTTATATTATTGATTTTGGCTGTACAGGGCTTATTAAAGATCCTTTTAAAAATTGTATTTGCTATTCTGTTTCAGTGAAAATTTTTAATGTCCATTTTTATTTCCTTGTTGAATATCCTTGATCACTTTTAGATTTTACCATGAGCAAAATCTAATCAGAATAGCTTTTAAAAGTAGTTTACAGGTCAAATTGCATAATACCACAAAATGGCTATGGAGGAAAATATATCATTGTGATGATTAGATGTTGCCTTAGTCTATTATCAGGTGTATGACAAATGCAATTTAAATATAAACAAAAGTTATAGTTATTGCAACAGCACATCAAGATGGTCTGGCAACACATCAGATATTACAGCACCTCAGAGTACTGTCACCAACATGAAATTACTATATCCTCTTTCCCTGTAATTAAAGATGTAGACAAGCAAATAAAAGTGTATGGTCGGTTTCTTATTATGCTAGTAAGTTTCTGAGGGCCTTGTCATACCCTAGACTATGCCCCCATCCATAGTGGAAATATCAGTCTAATGGGTCTTATAGCCAATTGCAGAGTGCCAGGCAATGTGGCTCCATTGGAACTGATCTTCCAAGGAGAAGTGTCAGCAGCACATGTGGTCAAAGATGCTGTGGAGACACAACTTCCATGAAGATACCCATGGCCTTCTGAAGATATATGAAGTTTGTTTTCTGATCCTTGGGAGATGTGGCAGGGGCAACCCCTGTCACCCCAACACTATCAAAGGGATGATAGCTGAAAAATCCCCTCCTAACCCTTTCTTTCTCCCATCGGCTTTCCAGGGGAAGGGGGTTTGGACCCTGTGTTACTATTAGCGGAAACAAATCTTTAGTAATTTAAAAATCACTATGGCTTTTGTATTTTTCTCAATATTTTTGTGAACATTTATAATTTAGAATAAAAGAAATTAGACATTAAACTGCTAAATGTTTAAGGCATTATGATTCATTGTTAGTTCTTTTCTTCAGAAAAGAAAAGATAAGGAACGTAACCAGTGTGGAGGCTGGACTCTCTTGTAATGTGCAATATTTCCAGGAGCATTGCTTAAAGATGGTATTTCATTTATTAATGGAAGCATAATCATAAACTGTGCACAGCCAAAGTACAAGCAGAATGTTTTTTTCACTTTTTATTTTGACAAAAAGGTTCCTTAAATGAAAAATATTTGAATTCAGTATTTTATGTACCTTGTAAATTCTACAGACTTTCCGGTCATTAACGAAGTTTTGATAATGAAGTGTCATCTCAAGCCCTCAGATTTCAGCCTCAGAGGGAAAAAAAGAGTGGATCCTCTCACATCACAAGTGAGTCTGAGAGTTAGAGGGAGTTGTGCTTTAATAACATCCCATCCTTCCTGCCTTCTGAAATCTTGTCCTTCCTTCCTCATCATGCTCTGGATTCTTTCTGTAAATTCTGATCAAGGAATTTTTTGGTGTTGAGGGAGCAGAGTCTGTGAAAAGGAGGAACTACACAACTCTGTCCTCCAGCAAACCCATGGGCAAATATAGGCAAGAATTAGTACTGACCATTTCACAATTAATTCCTGTGGACTCTTGCTGTGGAACTTCAAACTCCTCTCAAATAGTAATTTGTACAGGTGAGATGCAAGGGCAATGCAGCTTTTTCAGCCAAGCTGACATAAGAGGTAGGGGGAAAGGTTTTCAGAGAGGCTGAATGCTCCAGCCCTCTATGGATGCCATGAGATCAGTATGATTTTATCAGATTTCAAGACAAATGCAGAGCTGGCCCCTCCCTGCAGTGCCCAGCCCCATCCACAGAAGAATGTGACACATTCTGAGGCAATAAAATATATATATATATATATGGTTCCTTAGTTCAGGCATGTCCACATCTTGATGGTATTGTTGTTTATTTTTCTTTTCTCTCCTTCGGTTGAGTTCCCTTCTATAAATATTTAATTTGAAAAGGAGGAAATTAATTAATATTACTCAAATTGAATGAATAACTAATGAATTATTGGGTGCATCATGGAAGATGTGAATTTTCAAGAGACATATAAATGAAAAGTGTAGATAGGGTGTTCCATGTGTAGGGAATTGCATGGAAAAAAGTATGGTACGTTATTAATTCCTGGACCTGTAAATGTGTTGGATTCTCCAACACCTCAGATGAGAACCACTTCGGATAATGCGCCACTTATAAGAGTTGTTGTTTATTATGAGTATGCGACCTCTTTAAGTATTATCTAATTTGTGTGTTTATATTTAATTTGGGTTTTTTTTTTTCAGACTTTGCTTCAGGCAGTTCTCCTTGTTTGACATCTACATTTAGAATTGTAAATGGATAAATGATATTTTCAGTGATTAGGCAAATTTGTTCTGACCCGTGAAAGGCATGTAGGGTACCCACAGGGCTTGGAATGTTTATTAACCAATTAAATTGTTCAGTTTCCCATTAGCTATTTTATTATGGGAGAATGAGTAATAGGATTTGTGTGTTAAGGCAAAAAATTAACAAGTCTACAACTGAGCTGCTTTTAATCGCTCGTATTAATTTATTGCAGCAAACCATTTTTATATTTGAAAGAATTCATTGGAGTAACAGTGTTGGGCCAAATTGTGGCTTCCTGTGGGCAAACCCTCAGGGGCAGGAAAATTGTACAAATTCTTGGTTTATGTTAAAACAGGTGAGGGTACCATATCTTTGTGTTGGTTCTCTTCCCTGTTTCAGTCAAATGAATTCCAAACACAAATTATTTATGCAGTCTTTAAATGTATTAATAATACCCAGTATCCTTTGCAGACCTGTACCAAGATGGCATGCCATATAAAGGCAAGAAAATTCCTAATGCATTTAAAAAGCAGATCTTGCTGTTGGAATTACTGAATGGATTATTAGTTAAATGAAATAGGGGCTAATGTGCAATTGAACAATTCAGCCTTCAATAGATTAAGATAGAATAGTTAAGATTGCACTATTTCCTTTTAACTTCTTCGTAAAGGAATCTATTATTTTATCAGGTGCACTTTATACAATGAGTTTTTGTTATAATCAATCTTTAATGTATCTTGGAGAAATCAAGATAGACTTAGACTTACAATGGCTATATTTTCAGTGATGAGTTTTGTTTACTCTCAGGGCTTTAGGAGCCATTTTGTAAGAATAATCAGATAAACCTTATATGTGTTTGTATAATTTAAAATAAATAAACTCCCCCAAATAATAGTTACATGTCCAAAGATACTTCTGCCTCAGCTGTGGTTATGCAATGTCATCTCAAATCTGACCTATTCACAGTGATGGCAAGGTAGGCTCTTGAAAATGACATAGGTTTATTTATATTTATTAGACTTCATGTCCCTCTGTGTTCTGTTTATTGCAGTTAATGAACTCTTCATTTTTAAAAATCTCTCCTGTGAATTGTAATTTTAAATTCTTTTCTCTTTAATTTCTAACCAATAATTTATTGGCCTACAGAGTTTATTACTTTATATTTTGGGATTTCCTAGCCAATTAGTTACTGTTTTCTTTACCACCTGCAAGATTTCTACCTGTTTTTCACTTTATCATCAATAGTGTTCCACTATTCAGAAGTAAGGCCCCAATTCTGTAAACATTTGGCATATGCTTAACTTTATTTATGTGAGATCATGTGTGTAAATATTTAGTTACATTTCTTATGAAAGGCCTTGATCTTGCAGTCTCACTTAGGATCTTGCAGTCTTTGCTTAGGATATATTCCAGTATTTAGAAATGAAACTGTCTGTTTCTGTACCATATTTAGTATACTTGGCATATCTCTTTGAACATCTTTACTTAAGGTAGCATAGTGGTTTCCACAGTAATCTTCTCTTTTCAGATACTCAACACTTCTTTGTGGGGGTGTAATCTGTTATTAGACATTGATTTGTTTGATTAATTTTTGTAAATAATTTGACTTACCATTCTGATTCCATTGTTAAGGGTCTAAAGTGTTTTTACATTATAAAACCATTTTGACACCCCCCTCCCAAACTTTTTAAAGAAAGCTTCATGCTCCTTTCTGCATGAAATTTCTCGTGTGTAATTTGTACCCAGAAGAGAACATTTATGGAAGTTTGAGCATAAGTGGACAACTACTTTGAGCTTGGCACCTCTTCAAAATGGTGGTGTTTCGTCTTTGAAAATTGTTCTGATTTTTGGAATTCCAAATCTACATACTGAAAACTTTCACATTTGGAGAGTTAAGGATAAGAATATACAAGTATTATCCTTACATATGGCATTCGTCTGATATATTTTCAACAACAAACAAATGAATTGTAAATGCTAAAAACTTGGAAAATTCCCATTTGATGTTCCAGCATTTTGGATTGGATTTTCAGAAGCACTCTGCATTGGCCTAACTGTGCTGTGAATTACACATTTTACTTCAGTGAAAATCCCACCCTTCAATCCTAACTCTGCCCTTGTAACAACGTTCATTGCATCTTCTCTTCCTCTGCCTGTTTTGTCTGATTTGTGCAAGTTGTGCCATTAGCAGAAAGCTGGCTTTCAGCAATCACCAGTGCACTACCTGCTGAAAAATGTAGTGACCTTTTCCAAACCTAGGAGTTAATAAGCAAAAAGTATGGGAAAGAAAATCCTTGTGGCTCATTGGATTAAATACTGTAATTTTTGTGGATTTCAATAAATTTAATGATCTGTCAGTTTCTGAAAAAGTTTTTTCTTTCTTTAAACAATGGTGGGTCAGCACTTGTGAACTTTGTACTTTGCTGGCTGTTTGTATTGTTCATATCTCCTTAAATCTAGGCATAATTAAAAAGCGTTCAAAATGAAAACTATGGCAGAGGGACTTGTAGTAATAATAGTAGTGTAGGTAGTGAAAGAATGCTATAGTTGTAAAAACAAATACAAACTATAATTTCGAAAACTACCCTCACAATACAACAAAGGCAAAAAGAGCAAATGGAGGGAAGATCCTACACTGGTAAAATGGGAAGAAGAAAATTTGAAGTATGGGAGGAAATGGGTATCATTTCTTAAGACAGTAAAAGTTGCAAGTTTGGATTATTGGTTTCATATGCTTGTAACTATCCAAAACACTGATCTTGAAGGGAGATATTTTTCATTCTTTGTCTCTGTCCAAAAGTGATTTTACTCAGTTTTCAGGAGGAAGTCATTCAGCTATTGTTGAATTAAATGGAGGATGAGAAGTACAAACCTCTTGCTGTCACATCAGAGGTGTGTATGCATGTATGGGTGGCACTGACTGCGAGAACAGAAGTGCTGCTGTGCTTCAGGACTCCCCACCCTTTCCTGCTACACCAAATAAAACTCTTGTAGAGTGGCAAATTTTCAGCCAGAGCTGTGGTATCATGGGGATTGTGTGCTGCTACAGCTGTGGTTTCAAATCCCAGTGAGAACAATTTACGATTTTTAAACTTTGATTTAATTAGGAGTTGTCTTCCTCTTCCTCCACTCTCAGAGTGGGGATGTGGGGTTAGGAAAGGTCTACCACAAGCAGGAGCATAGAGGCTAGTCCCTATTCCGCATATAAATGACCTATATCTATCAGCAAAGCTTCACATCTTCTTTGAGTAGATGCAGCTGTGTATGGTATGTGGGATGCGGAACCTATGCAGTGGAGCTAGAGAACTTTGCCTGCAGTACCCATAGTGGTGTTCATGCTTGTGGCTGTAGCCCCTCCCTTGGCTGTATAAGAGTGGCACTACCCCGACCCCTTCAGTTCCTTCTGATTGCCCGTAGCTAGAGTCAGTTCTGTGTGGTGTCTTCACCTCACACTTTCAGTACTGATTCCAGTACAGACAATGTCAGCACCAGTGCCGACCGACTCCATACCGATTGCATATCAGGTGCCATCAGATTTGCTTTGCCCCTCAATCCAGGACACTCTGTAGGTTCAGAAGTTCTCTGGTACTGTGGCTTCTAACTGGATCATCCTCCGTTGTGCCCGAGACACCTTTTAATCTTGTCACAAATCTGCTGGCTTTGTCAGCACCATCTGGGCTGCAGACTCAGAGTTGAGGCCAGGCCCAGCACCAAAAGCCTCTTTTGACACTGGTGCATCCCTCGGCACCGTCACTATCTTGCTGGCAAATCCCATCTTTGAGTTCGGTACTGGCCACAGTGCTGACGCCTTTCCTGGTACCAGTGGGAATGTCTCATTTGGTGCTGTCGGTGCCAATTCTCCACTCTTCTTTGGCACCGAAGTCACCTCCTTATTGGGCTGCAGATGAAACTGCTCAGTTTGCCCCATTGGTGCTTGCTCCCCCTTTGTCATCTCAGAATCTCTGGGATTCCTCACAGTGTTGTCCTCCCACTGCTTGCTAGATAGTTGCCAGAGGTTTCCCTTGGATCACTGTTGGTACCTACATTTCACATCTGTCCTGCAATCAGGACAGGGGATCTTGCCTGACCCAGGAGTGGGGGTTCACACAGCGGAGTATAGTAAGGTGGGTTCCAAAAGTGAGGGATTGGGGTAACACAGCAATACACCAGTCCGGATTGCAGAGGGAAACATGTCAGTATCCTCTTCCCTGTAGATGTGCATCATGAACCAGCAGGCATTGCTCTCTAAATATGACTTTGTTAATTGGGCGGCCATGTCTAAATTTGTGGACAAGTTGCCAGCAGCCTCAAGGGAAGAGTTTACTGCATTGTCTGGCTATGCTGGAAGTAGGCGAGGAGGCACTGGATGTGGTTTAATTAGGCCACAACTTTATTCTTAACTGTCTGGGAGTACCCACCAGTGCTGATAATTCTATGGTCATTTTCATATATAGCTGGGGAGTTTCTGTCAGCCCATACCATATCCATCCTGGACCTCAGCCAATCAGCTGCTGGTATCTCACCATCTCTATCTCTCAAATGAGATTTGGGAGGAAGGCTCTAAAGCAGGGGTCTCAAACTCGCGGCCCGTGGGCCAACTGCGGCCCGCGGGCTTGTGTTATCTGGCCCGCAGTCCGAATCCGGCCGCAGGCTTGTGCTGTCTGTTTTCTGAGCGGAGCTCAGGCACGTTGTGGGACATCTTGCGTGAGCTCTTAAAAAGGAAATGGCCGTGTTAAAAAGGAAATGGCCGCCGAATGTGATCCCACAGGGAGATTTAATGGTGGAGAGTGGAATGTGCAAGTCCCTGTGAGAGCCTCTCTCTCCTACTGTGCCGCCGAATTTTACCCTGCGGGGAGATTTTTCGGCGGAGAGTAGAGCATGAAAGGTAGAGTAGAGAAGTGTGTGTTATGTGTGGCCCCCCTGAACTCAACTTAATGTAAATGTGGCCCGCCATACCAATTGAGTTTGACACCCCTGGTCTAAAGGATGGAGCAGTTGGCTCCTTGCCATGCCAGTCATAGAAGCCCTGAACCCTGCCCCTGTTTCTGTTCCTTTAATGAATATCTCCTTTAGATTCTTTATCAATCTAGGTTAGATAAAATGGATTGGTGAAGTGATTATTCCCATCTGTCTGGCACATCTGGAGTATTGTGTCTGTTTTGGGCCCCCCAGTACAAGAATGATGTGGACAAATTGGAGAGAATCAAGCAGAGGGCAGTGAAAATTATTAGGAGGATGTGGCATATGGCTTATGGGGAGAGACTGAGGGAACTGGGCTTATATAGTCTGCAGAAGAGAAGAGTGAGGGGAGATTTGATAGCAGCCTTTAACTACCTGAAAGGGGGTTCTAGGGAGGATGGAGCTGGGCTGTTCTCAATGGTAGTAGATAACAGAACAAGGAGCAGTGGTGTCAAGTTGCAGTGGAGGAGGTCTAAGTTGGATATTAGGAAAATGTTTTTCACTAGGAGGGTGGTGAAGCACTGGAATGAGTTACCTAGGGAGGTGATAGAATCTCCATCTTTAGAGGGTTTTAAGCTGTGGCTTGACAAAGCCCTGGCTGGGATGATTTAGCTGAGGTTAGTCCTGCTTTGAGCAGGGAGTTGGACTAGATGACCTCCTCAGATCCCTTCCAACTCTAATATTCTATGATTCTATAAGAATGGCCTATTCAGCCATGTAGTCAGGACATCTTGGATACTAGTCACACCTTCAGTCCTTTGCTCTTGCACTTAGTTCACTGAGAATGCACCTGATGGAGATTTTGGTGTTTCATCTACCCATCCATGGGAAGTCGGTGTTTTCTAACCCCATGGCAATGAGGTTCTTGGAAGGAGTCTTTCATCTTCACCCACTGGCTAAAGAGCCAGTTCCCTTGTGGGACCTTAATATTGTATAGCAGCTCTTCTGGGATCTCTGTTCAAGCCTCTGGCAACTTCTTCTTTCTCCCTTCTGTGTCAGAAAGCTGTCTTCCTTGTGGTAATAATATTGGCAAAGAGTGTGTGTGAATTGCAGGCTTTGATGGTGGAGATCTTCTTATGTGCATTTTTCCATAAAACAGTAAACCTGCAGCTGCACCATAAGTTATCTAAGGTGACTTCCAAGTTTCACATGAACCAAGTTATACATCTACTAGTGTTTTTCCATAAGTCACATTCAACCCCAGAAGCACAGTGTCTTCACACATTGGATGACAGATGATGTTTAGTTTTTTATCTGGATAGAACTAATCCTTTCCATTTCTCACCTCATCTGTTTGTTTCATATGCGCTCTGAATGAAGGGCCAAACCATCTATTCATAGATACCAAACCATCTATTCACAGATGGCCAAGCCATCTATTCACAGCTGGATAACTTCCTGTATCATGACAACATACAAACTAGCCCAGGCTATACCTCCTCAAGGGATGAGCTCATTCCACAAGAACTCAGGTGACGTCAGTGGCATTTATAAATGACATTCCTATGCTGGACATTTGCAGGGCAGCCCCTTGGTCAACTGTGTCATTACAGCTGCATCCAGATTAGATGCAAACTTTGGGAAGGCAGTCTTCCTTTAAATATACTCCAAGCCCCAACACCTGCGAATACTGCTTGTGAGTCACCCACATGGAACACATGACTGCATCTACTCAGCAAAGAAAAAATGGTTACTGAGTGTAACTGTTGTTTTTCTAGGTATGACTCACCCTCTGTCACTTCTGCATCAGAGTTTGTACTTCTGATGTTCACTGTGAAGGAACTGAGAAGGTCAGGCTGTTGCCATCTGTATATGGTGAGGGGAAGGGCTATGCCCATAGGGTGTCAGCACCACCCTACAGGCACTGCTAGGCAAAATTCTCCGGCTTTTATGTGCAGAGTGCACATCCCACATGGAATACAGATCTGTATCGCATCTGGAAGAAGTACAGTTTTTGGGGGGAGGGGATTGAGAATCAATAGCAATGTTGCATACACCTAGCAGTATGAGTGAAACATTCTTCCCAGGGCGAGTTTGATCTGCCATGGGGCAGAGATATGCAGTTATATATCTATTCCATGTTTAAAAATGATCTCACCGTGAGGCCACTAATGTTTGAAAAAATGGGAGGACGGATGCTTGAGGTATGCAGCATATCAAATATTTGTATATGGGGACTTAAAATTGTTCAGCACAACTAATTGACTCACATTTTCCTAGGTCTCTTTGGAACAACTAACGTTACGGATATTCCAGCAACTAAGTTCCTTAATTACCCAAGCAGTAATCTTGGTCAGCCATAACAAAAACTGCTGAGTGATCAAATGTGGCCCACCATAATTTAGAACCAGCAGGATCATTCCGGTCCTTAACCAGTGCACCCTCCATTCAAATAGAAGGCCACATCTCAGACTGAATACATCCCCCATGTCATTTGTGCCGAGGTGCACATATCTGAAAATAGAGATTAGTATGCTGTGAATGTATACCTTCACAATACACGGCAATAGAGCCATGGCTAGACATTTGTAATGAAGGGAGGGGGCTTTGTCTTTATAACAGTCTCTTTTGGTTTTCAGTTTACTTGCTCATAGGATGGAGTGTTTAAAAGACATGCGTTCAGTCCTTCCTTCTCTAGATTTTCTGACCTTCTCAATGTCTAGTCCCTGAATGGTTAAATCATGAAGCTCTAGTTCTGTTTTGCATTCTAGTTTCCTATTTTCCAGTTTAGAGTGCTATTGGACCTTCAGGCTAGCCTGAATCTTCTTTGTCTTGTTTATGAATTCAACGTGTTGAAAGAAAGCTTCCATGTTTAAATTATTTCATGATTTAAAACATCCTGTTCATGTTCTCGTAAAAGTATGCAAGTGACTAAACAGATACCAGCAATACCCTGGGAACTTGTAAAACTATTTTTCATTCTCCTTCCTAAAATGAATTCGTTTGAGACCAAAAGGAGCATATTCTATATTAGAACAAATATATTTTTGAACAGTGAATCATAAAGTTTAATATGTATACTTCGATGATGTTGCTTCCTTTGGCTGTTTTCCTGGGACCCTTATTAAAAAAAAAAAAAAAAAAGGAACAATCGAAGGTGGTGTCCCAAAGAAAAATGTTCTTATCATGCTTTTGTTGACTTACCCAATGGTAGATTAAAATATACTAAGGGTAAAATAACTGCAGATACACATCTATGTAGTGTAGTTGTAGCCTTATTGGTACCAGGATATTAGAGACACAAGGTGAGTAAGGTAATGTCTTTTATTGGATCAACTTCTGTTGGCGAGAGAGACAAGCTTTTGAGCCACATAGAGCTCTTCTTCAGGTTGTTTAAACTGCAGTTGTTAAGAATTCCATTGCTAGCCCCAGTCTTTTATTTCTTTGGTCTCATGCCACAGGAGACATTTAAAGATCTTAAACTTGCCACTTCATATATCTTTTTGAACAGTTATATTTAAGATTGCAAAGTGGTTTCCACTAACTCTTTTCAGATGCTCATAACGTTGTGAAATTTCCTTTTGAGCTGTAATTTTCCATGCTTGGAATTTCATTCCAATCACACATTTTACATGCAGCTATACCACAAATGGTTTAAGTTTGAAATCAGGCCCGTGATGTCTTGAAAATGTATCTGTTCTTCACTTTTTCAAGATTTTCCCAACTTTTTTGGCTCAACATCCCTCTTCAATGGCTTGTCTTAAACACTCCAAATTTCTTTTGATTTTTTTTAGCCTTGTGGAAATTTGCCTTTTAATTTTCGAGAGGAGTGCATGTATGTGTAGGAGGGTGTATTTAAAAAAATTAAAATATTTTAATTTATAAAGAGCAGTGTTTAAACTATCAAAATGATGAATATTAACAGACCTGCTATTAACTCCTAGCTCTTTTGCTGTAGCAATAACTTGGCTGAAATAGAGGTGTGGGCAATGGATTGGGGTTGAGTAAGAAAATGGGGGAATTAATGCTGTTGGAACAGGCATTTGGGAGGAATCTATGGATGGGAATTGAGAACAGGGGAGAAGCAAACAGAGGGAGTTTGCCTTGGGGGACTGCCTACAGAGTTTTTTGCCTTTCAGTGTTCTGTGAGCAGTAAGTACAACATCTGAAGAGGTTCTTAGAAGGAAGACAATATGGATAGTGAGCAGTGAGCTGTTGTGACTTGCACAGGATGTGCCATGTTTGTCTTTCTCCCAGGGGATAGAAACAACTTCATTTGTATGAAGTGCAAGCTGGTCTACATATTGAAAGAGAAGGTTAAAGGACAAGGGACCCAAATATCAATCCTGCATTGCACCTGAGAAAACGAAGACTTTCTGGATAGAAGTCAGGATTTGGTACTGTAGGCACAGCATACTGAAGAATCAAAGAGGTAGTGCAAGTGGGTGTGAAGAATGGGAAAGAAAATTGGCAGCATGTTACCTCCAGAAGAAGAAAGAGGAGAACCCATATATCCCCAGTGCAGATAGAGGTAAGCAACCATTTTCAGGCTCTCTGCACGGGTACTACTGTGTGGAATGATTTGGAAGAGTCACCTGAGGGAAGGGTTCAGAAGGAGATCCCATTGACTGGAAGGCATGGAATGCATTGTCCTAGAGATGGGAGTTCAGTGACCACCACTCCCAAGAGGAGGGATCAGGTGGCAGTGGTTGAGGACTCCCTTCTAAGGGGTACAGAGTCATCCACTGGCCGTCCAAATCGGGAAACTCAAGAAATGTGCTGCTTGCATGGAGCTAGAATTCAGGATGTGATGGAGAGTCTGCCGAGACTCATCAGACCATCAAACTGCCATTCCTTTCTATGTCTTCATGCAGTGATATTGCCAAGAATGATCTTGAGAGTATCACTGCAGAGTATGTGGCTCTGGGAAGAAGGATAAAGGCATTTGAGGTACAGGTGGTGTTCTCGTCTATCCTTCCTATTAAAGGAAAAGTCCCAGGTAGGGACCATCGAATAGTGGAAGTAAATGCATGGTTACACAGGTGATGTCGGAGAGAGGGCTTTGGATTCTTCCACTATGGGATGTTGTTCCAAAAAGGATTGCTAAGAAAAGACAGTATCCACCTAATGAAGAGAGGGAAGAACATCTTTGCAGACAGGCTTGCTAACCTAGTGAGGAGGGCTTTAAACTAGGTTTACCAGGGGAAGGAGACCTAAGCCTGGAGGTAAGTGGAGAAGTTGGATACTGGGAGGAAGCACAAAGAGGAGGGTGCAACAGGAGAGGCCTTCTGATTCATACTGAGAAAGTAGGGCAATCAGCTGGTTATCTTAGGTGCCCATACACGAACTCAAGAAGCCTAGGAAACAAGCAGGAGGAACTGGAAGTCCTGGCACAGTCAAATAACTATGATATGATTGGAATAACAAAGATTTGGTGGGGTAACTCACAAGACTGGAACATTGTCATGGATGGTTATAAACTGTTCAGGAAGGACAGGCAGGGGAGAAAAAGGTGGAGGAGTTGCATTGTATGTCAGAGAGCAATATGATTGCTTATAGCTGCTGTATGAAACTGGAGACAAGCCTGTTGAGAGTCTCTGGCTTAAATTTAGAGGCTAGAGCAACAAGGATGTTGTCATAATGGACATCTGAATAGACCACCAGACCAGGAGGATGAGGTAGACAAGGCTTTCTTGAAACAACTAATGAAATTTTCCAGATCACAGGTCCTGGTTCTCATGGGGGACTTCAATCAGCCTGACAATCTTCTAGGGAGCAATACAGCAGTGGACAGACAATCCAGAAAGCTTTTGGAGAATATTGGGGACAACTTCCTTGTGCAAGTGCTGGAGGAACCAACTAGGGGTTGAGGTCTTCTTGACCTGCTGCTCACAAACAGGGAAGAATCAGTAGAGGAAGTTGAAGTGGATGGCAACATAGGCAGCAGTGACAAGTGATGGACAAGTTCAGGTTCCTGACAAAAGAAAGAAAGATCAGCAGAAAATAGACCATGGACTTCAGAAAACCAGATTCTAACTCCCTCAGGAAACTAATGGACAGGATCCCCTGGGAGGCTAATATAAAGGGGAAAGGCATCCTAAATTTTAAAGAAATCGTATTGAGGGCACAGGAACAAACCATCCTGATGTGCAAAGAGACTAGCAAACATGTCAAGTGACCAGCATGGCTTAAAAGAGAAATCTTCCATGAGCTTAAACACAAAAAGGAAGCTTACAAGAAATGGAAGCTTGGACAGATGACTAGGGAGGAGTATAAAAATATCGCTCAAGCCTGCAGGGGTGAAATCAGGAAGGCTATAGCACAATTGGAGATGGAGCTAGCAAGGGAGATGAAGGGTAACAAGAAGGCTTTCTTACAGGTATGTTAACAACAAGAAGTAGGTCAGGGAAAGCGTGGATCCCTTACTGAATGGGGGAGACAACCTAATGACAGATGATGTGTAAGAAGCTGAAGTACTCGGTGCTTTTTTTTTACTCAGTCTTCACAGACAAGGTCAGCTCCCAAATTACTGCACTGGATAGCACAATATGGGAAGCATGTGAACAGTCTTCAGTGGTGAAAAAACAGGTTCAGGACTATTTAGAAAAGCTGGACATACACATGTCTATGGAGCCAGATGTAATGCATCTGAGGGTGCTGAGGGAGTTGGCTGATGTGATTGCAGAGCCATTGGCTATTATCTTTGAAAACTCATGGCAACCAGAGGAGGTCCTGAACAATTGGAAGAAGGCAAATACAGTGCTCATCTTTAAAAAAAGAGAAAGAGGATCCGGGAGCTACAGACAAGTTTGCCTCACTTCAGTCCCCAGGAAAATCATGGAGCAGGTCCTCAAGGAATTCATTTTGAGACATTTGGAAGAGAGGAAGATGATCAGGAACGGTCAGCATGTAATTACCAAGGGCAAGTCATGCCTGACCAACTCGATTGCTTTCTATGATGAGATAACTGGCTCTATGAATGTGGGAAAGCATTGAATGTGATATAACTTCATGTTAGCAAAACTTTTGATGAAGTCTCCCACAGTATTCTTGCCAGCAAGTTAAAGAAGCGTGGGTTGTATGAATGGACTGTAAAGTGGATAGAAATCTGGGTAGATTGTTGGGCTCAACGGGTAATGATCAATGGCTCAATGTCTAGTTGGCAGCCTGTATCAAGCAGAATGCCTCCAGGGTCAGGCCTGGGACCGGTTTTGTTCAACATGTTCATTAATGTTCTGGATGATGGCATGGATTACACACTAACCAAGTTCACAGATGACACTAAGCTGCAGGGAGTGGTAGATACGTTGGAGGGTAGGTATAGGATTCAGAGTGACCTAGACAAATTGGAAGATTGGAACAAAAGAAATCTGCTAAGATTCAACAAGGACAAGTACAGAATCCTGCACTTAGGACAGAAGACTCTCATGAACTGCTAGAGACTTGAGACCAAGTGGCTAAGCAGCAATTCTGTGGAAGAGGACCCGGGGATTATAGTGGACAAGAAGCTGGATATGAGTCATCAGTGTGCGCTTGTTGCCAAGAAGGCTAGTGGCATATTGGGCTGCATTAGTAGGAGCATTGCCAATAGATTGAGGGAAGTAATTATTCCCCTCTATTTGGCACTGGTGAAGCGACGGGAAGTGCATTATGTCCACTGCAGGAAGGATGTACATAAATTGGAGAGTCCAGCAGAGGGCAATGAAAATTATTAGGGGGATGAGGGACATGACTTATGAGGAGAGGCTGAGGGAACTCGGCTTATTTAGTCTGCAGAAGTGAAGAATGAGGGGGATTTGATAGCAGCAGTCAACTACCTGAAGGGGGTTCCAAAGACAATGGAGCTAGCCTATTCTCAGTGGTGGCTGATGACAGAACAAGGAGCAATGGTCTGAAGTTGCAATAGGGGAGGTCTAGGTTGGATATTAGGAAAAAGTTTTTCACTTGGAGGGTGGTGAAGCACTGGAATGGATTACCTAGGGAAGTGGTGGAACCTCCATCCTTAGAGGTTTTTAAGGTCTGGCTTGACAAAGCCTTGGCTGGGATGATTTAGTTGGGCTTGGTCCTTTTTTGAACAGGGGGTTGGACTAGATGACCTCCTGAGGTCCCTTCCAACCCTAATATTCTATGATTCTATGAACTGAGAGATAGGAGAGAGGATGGTGAGCATGGAGGGGCAGAATGGAACTGTGAAATATGGAGATAAAAGTTGGCTCCTGGAGAGGGGAATGACACTGACAAGACATGGAAGAGGGATGAAGGGGATGCAGAGGAACCTGGGGGCATAAAAGAGTTGGGACATGAATAAAGGGCAGGAGAGAGGGCATGGAAGGGCAGTGCTTTGGAGGGCTACATAAGAAATGCCAAGGTAGAGCTCCCTTCCTATGGACATTATATGTCAACCCAAATATTTTTCAAAAATAGGAAAATTTCTAAATAAAACTTTGAGCAAAATGTTAACATTAAAACTGTGTTAATGGAGTCCAGTATATATGCAAAACCCAACACTACACATTTCTTACAAAAATCCTACAGTTGCAATCAGCCAAAACCTTACAACGTTTGGAATAGTTAAGGGACCTATTAATTTGGTATTACTGTAGTACCTCAAGATTCTACATCAGGGTCCCATTGTACAAGCACATAGTGTGATACAATCCCTGCACCAAAGAGCTTGCATTCTAAATAGACAAGACAAAGGGAAACAGAGTCACTGAGGTTATAAGCATTTTGCCTAAGTTTACACTGCAGGTCAGTGGCTAAGTAGGGAATAGAATCCTGGCTCCAGTCCAGTTCTTTTTCCACTAGACCACAAGTTATGTTGTCCTTTCTCTCTCATGTTCACCCTGCCTGGCATATGCCCAGCCACCCAACCTTAACTCTGCCCTCT
The DNA here is from genome assembly GCA_007922155.1 of Mesoclemmys tuberculata. Lineage (NCBI taxonomy): Eukaryota > Metazoa > Chordata > Testudines > Chelidae > Mesoclemmys > Mesoclemmys tuberculata. Next base: position 5,106,277 of record ML675646.1, on the reverse strand, counting down.
AAAAATTCATAAAAATATATTTTTAAGATGAAAGTAAACTGCTGATTTATACTGTGGTTGGTCTGTGAATCAGAATCAAGTATGTATTACAGATTTTTAAATAGCGGTACTGTTCATTGTCATATGTAGGGATGCAGAAACCAGATACCCATATGCTTGTATAGTGAACATAAGCATATGGTGCCTTAAAGCACTTCTAATTTCAGTGGTAAGCCATCATTTTACTGTAGGATCTAAGAGCAGTAAATGAGATTTCACTGAAAAGCTGACTTTCTGTATCCATCCAATTTTATTATCCAATTCTAAAGGTTTGTTTTACAAGGCAGTTGCAAAAGATGTGGATACTTGATCGCATGAAGAATTGTAGCATTAAATATCAAGCAAACTAGAGAAATGAATAAATTATTTGAAATTAAAGGGAATTGATGTCCCAGAACTTTTCCTGTATCAACACTGTTTTTTCTATTAGAATGTTCTGTATATTGTTTCTTTTTTCCTCTACAAGGTGTTTCTGCTTTCAGTTTTTAAGTGTTAAAGATATATGCACCAGCAAAAAATTACTTCCTTACAGCCATATTCAAGAGATTTTGGTTAAAAGTAGTCAATATGAATTTGCAACATTTTCATCCACTTAGATTATTTTAACATAGACTTTTCTTAACATAGGTATTTATTACTTACAGAAAGCTGCTTTCTTTTCACATCAGATGCTCCCATTAACTTCAGGGGAAGTCTTAGCTTTTTGAGGAATCTTATTTTATTAGTTTTGCATATCCAGATTTTAGATGTAGATTCTAATCAGAGTAATATCTAAAGTTTTAATTCTTCAAACACTTTAGGTTTGTGCATAATTTGCTTGTGAGTAGTCCTATAATTAAGAGGAAAGTACAGAATCTTTAATAAGCGGACGATTTGTATAGGATTATCACAAGTATAATTATGCATCTGCTTAAGTGTTTGCATGGTTGGGCTGAAGAGGACATATAACATGTTCAGCAAAATCTAATGTTTAATTTCTACTTTATTCTTGGTTGAAACTATGAAAATCCACAGTACATTAAAGAAAAAATGGAAAGTATGCAGTAGCACCAGTTTACCCCATCTTATCTAAAACTTGGCATTTTCATGACAAGCAGATCAATTACCCTAGGTTTTACATTTAGGATAACCTGGTTATTTTTTCATTTTATAAATCTGAGTTCCTCTAAGAAGAGATGAGACTTGTAACAAAATTGTATTACTTTAGAGAATTACCAAAGTTCTTAATAACAGGTTAACTATATATGTATATTGTAATACATTGAAAAAAGCATAATTCCTCTAACAGGATATTGTTCTAGAGCTGGTATATTTCTGCATCACAAAGAGCACATGGCTAAATATATCACTGTAATTATAATCTTTTGTATTTGTGATTATATAGAATAGTCCAGTGATTAATATTGTAGTATATGGTTTTCATTTGTAATTAAACATTGAACATTCTGAATTTCATTTTTTTGGAAGTGTAATGTGACCACATACAAAGAATTTCAGGGTACTAAAATATTATACAAGCAATTTATTAATAACTTTAGTAATGATTTCTTTGTTTTAATTACTTAAATGACTTAAAACTATAAAACTGCACAGTTAATGAACATATTTTAGGGAAACAGGTTGAGTGAAATAACTATATGTGACATTTATGTAGCTAGAATGTTCATATTTCCCTACTGGAAGGACTTTGTTCCTGTGCAGTCTAGTCAGTGGTATCAGTTTACTATGTGAACTAGGGCTCTTTAAGGGTAGTGATCTTATTTTAGGTTCAGACATTCATATACTCTTTTTCATTAAAGTAATGAGAAAGGCTAATTGTGAAAGAGGCCAATGTATTGTAATTGTGTATGGGGAAACAGACAAACCTCTTGAAAGAGGCCTACTTTGGGGCAAGAAAGTTCCTTCTCAGCTAGATGGGAGGCATCAAACAGAGTTGGTCAAGTAAGGCTAATGGAGTGGGATCATGAAAAAAGTCAAACGTAAGAGGGGGGAACTAGTGGGAGGGATACTGAGCAGGGAATCTCTCACAGTTTTGGAAAAGGTGTTGTCTTTCCTTCAGAGTGATGGGAAAGGAGCTGACTTCTGTAGGAGTAATGGGGACCCTGGATAGGCCTCTCCACAGAACAATGACCTGCCTCTCAGGAGAGGGTAGAGGCACACAAGGCCACAAAGAAACAAGTCACCTAAGTACATGAGACAAACTGAGAAATGGTGTGCACAGGGTGAGGTCAGAGATACAATAAACATGTAACAGTGGAGGACACCAAACAGAAACCCTCAAAAGGGAAAGGAGCCAGCCTATTTGAATTGGAAAAGTGGCTCTACCAGGAACAGAAGGCCTGCCTTCTCAGATGAGGGAGGGGGCACAGGACTATGAATCAATTAATTGCATGAGCAACAAAATAGGACCGAGAGTGAAAGTCAAAGAACTGCTGAGCAGAGAACCCTGGACTATATCCACTGCTTTGTGAAGTAGTCCAGGAAATCGGTGGACGTCACCCTGAGCAATTTGGCCCAGATACATGAAACAATTAGGGAGTATAACAAGGCCCCATAGTCACAGAGAATTTTCCCATCAAACTTTCTCCTTCTGAACTAGTGGATGGCTATATTGGCCAGTGCCAGGAAGTGGCTGATTAGGTCTCTGTCTTTTGGGGGGACATGGATAAGGAGTGCATTCTGGGTGGGATGTGGGGAGAAGTGCATTTACAACCTAAGCAGATAGTTCTGGAGGAGCCAGAAATGGGGCTGCTGTCTGGCACACTGCAGGTAGATGAGTTCCAGGGTCTTCCTCTCTCTGCAGATGGGTCAGGCATCAGGGTCAACCATGATCCATGTCAGCCATGCATCTATGCTCACAGGCCATGGGAAGAGGGTAGAATAGAGATGGCCCACTGAGAAGTGCTTTCCATACAAGTGGTAGGATGTTGACAGCATGAGATGATGACGAGGCCCTCTGTTTATCTGCAGCATCAATTTCCAGGATCCATTTGGTCCCTGGTATTTCTGCTGTGATTGTCGTTATTGGATGCTAATCATGGTGGGTCATTTTTGTCTCTAGTAACTGAACTGAGAGTACTAACTCATTTTACAAGTAGTAGGATATAGAACAGCCCGCAAATGGCAATGACTTTGATGTACAACCTTTATTTTAATATCACATCTGAGCCTTAAAACCTGCCTATAACTGGCTCAGCTTTCTTAACCAAGCTGCCTGCATGCCTTTATTAATACATAAAGTATCAATGGTTTAGGAAGACAGTGTGTTTTCTTAAAAAATAGCATGTGAAGACTTAGAAAATATATTTCCCTCAAAATCCTATATCTCTTCAAAGGAGTGTGATAATATTTTTCCAAATAAACTAGGTTATGAAATGATAGTAAACAAGAAGAAACATTTCCTATAACATCTTAATCCTCTATTATTTCATCAGCAAGGTCTTTTTCAAATAAACTGGATAGATCTGTGGAATTTTTGGAGGTCACTAGCATTGCTAGACAGTTTGCATTGCAAGTGTTTGTAAAGATCTCTGTAGTAGGCAAAGGAGATTGAACTAAGAGGGGAACTACTTAGATCAGTGCTTATCCAAGATGGAGAAAGGAGGGAGCCACCCCATAGCTGTTAACACACCTACATTTAACCTGTCTGCATCACTGAGTTGTTATAATGAGACTTTAAGCTTTAGCTTCCGGATGAAAGGGTCTAGGAAATCACACAAGCTCTTTATTGCTAGCTGGTGTCTTCAGATTTGAGAAAGACTGTAAATTTAATTCAGTTTGCTCAGTAAGCAATATTTATTTTAATTTGTATCCTTTTCAGTTTGATATTTGTCTGTTTATTGCTCTCATGTGTAATCATAATTTGCATGACATAATACTGAATACTTAAAAGTTTAAAGGAAATCTCTAATAAAACCTTGTAAGAAGAGTACATCATTTTCAGGAAAGCACATGTTCATTTGTGTAAGAAAAGCAGTAAATCCTACATGACATATATACTCTATAACACACTTTTGTACATAGATTAATAGCATTCATTTATTCCATTTAATTTCTGTCACTTCTTTCAAGTTTTATCATGGTGCTGGATTATGTGTAGGGGGTGTGCACCAGTTTTGAGTGTTTTTTCTATGTGTACAAAAGCTGCACTAGTTTGGCCAGGTTAATTCCACTCTGCGTGCTGAGGAGGCCATGCCCTCTCGGCTCTACTTGACATGCTCCACCTGCAGCCTCAGTAGAAAAGAGAGCAGCCCAGCTCAGGGGGGGTGGACCGATGAGGAGCGAGGATGCAGCTTGTAGGCTCCATCCCTGGACTGGCCAGAGCCCCAGACTGTGCAGGCTGAGGGTACTGCAACCTAAGAGAACACTGCACTGCCTAAAGGAGGTCCAGAGGAAAACAAAGTTGCTGGGAGCTGCAACAACTGATGACCCCAGAGATCTGGGAGAGCTACGAACTTTGCCACCGGGGGAAAGGGGTAGGAAGTAGCCCAGGGGACTTAAACTTTGCTACAGTGTGGGAATTGGGGAACTGGTCATCGTGTTTCTGGAGGATCCCCGCTGACTCGGTGGCAAGCACCCCCACCACTACCAGGGCCCTGAGCTGGGGCTCAGAAGAGCAAGGAGATCCCAAGCTCCCATGCCTCAGGTCCACACAGCCCTAGGTGGTGCCCCACTCCCCCAATGTACCAGTAGGCCCCAGTACCCCATAGGGGAAGGTGACCTTATTGACTCCAACCATTAGGACACATTGCCCAGACTGCAAGGGCAGCCACATTGACTTGGACCACTAGACAAGACTACCCTAAAACTCAGGGTGGGAAGTTAGACTCGACTGCAGGTTGTACAAGCCCTGCGACAGGGTGTACCAGTTCAGCATTGCTGGGGTGCCTGTCAACACGTGGGGCAGTTCGGAGTGAATCCTCTGGCCTCACTCCACTGTTGAGCCTTCTGGCCTCACGTTCCTGTTGTAATAGGGGCTTGCTGACTACTTCACCTCCACAGCTGGAGGTGGAAGCATCCTTCCTCTCCACTTTCCCACACGCAGGAAAACCTTTTGGGATACCTGGGGGTATGCTCCAGATGGGATTTGGTACTAATCCAGTAAACTTCACAAATCCTTGAAGCAGACAGGAAATGTACAAGGAAATGTAGCGTAGGAAATCCTTCCCTGGCAGAAAGATGCACAAAATGACCTAATGATTCTTTTCCATACCTACCATTTATCGTGTTATAAAGCATCAAGTTCTTAGATTAAACTTCAGTGCTCTTTGTGGGTTGTTTTTGGGGAGGTTTCAGTTATATTATCTAAATAGCCTTTTGGCTAAAAGCTCGTTTTATTTTTGAGGACATGTCTTCTGGAGTTGTCGTCAGCTGTTCTCTTGCTGCATTGCTCTTTTTGTGCTTTTGGCTAATTAATGGATTTCTCTCAGCAGTCCTCAACATGAAACAGGAGAGTGACTTCCACAACCATCCTTGCATTTCCTCTCTCTCTGTATCCTCTGATCTCTTAATACTTTGATTTCTAGGAAAAAAACCAGTCTCTTGGCTCTGTGAACTGAAAGGTTACTTACAAGAGCGAAAAACATTTTCCTGTTAGTATCTTGGATGGCTTTAGAATGACAATTGATATAATTGCCCCTTTTTTTTCTTTCAAAGAAATTTTTATGGGCCTGACCTTCATGTGTTCTGGCTTATATTTTGCTTAAGTTTTTATCTTCAGTCTCTTGTTATTTTGCATTTTTTCATTCTATTCTGTCCAGGCTACCTAGACAGCTGCGAATGGGTTGTATGTCAATATTTGTTGTTTATACTGTGCTATGAAGATATTGTATACTTTGTTAAATATTATTGTTTGGATAACAATTTAACCAATACAGTTTTAGTGGGGAGCAAATAGATAGCTTCCAGCCAGTTTTGTCTCCTTATCTCTTCCCTGAGCCTCAATTGAGTTGACTTTTTAAGCACAGAGACTGTGTTCACACTCACAAGAGGAGCTTGCTTGCAAGCAGCCAGTCAGCAATTGGGAGCTCACTCACAGAAGCCATAATGCTATGAGCAGAAATTCAGGCTGTTCCACGTCAGCTGCAAATTGGTCAGTTTCTCACCCCACCCTCCCAAAAAAGCTAGGGGGTATAGGAGATTGAGAGCCATAGGCTTCCTTGGCCTTAAAGGTCATTGTTGGGTGGTATAGAAAGGACTGTGAATAACCAGGGATTTTTAGGGAAAAAAATTATATCTAAAGTTTTTCAAAACGTGTAACGGGTGTACTGTTACATTTTGAAGGCAGTCCCAAAGCAGAAAGAACTAGGACAACATTTTCAAACCTGGGTACCTAAAGTTAACATACTAATTCCATATTTAGACATCTAGGTAGAGGTGGCCTGATTTTTCACTGTTGCTGAGCAACCCAGTTTCTCATTGAAATCGTGGGAGGTGTAGGCACTCAACAACTGAGGATTCACCCTGGAATATACTTGGGAGAAACGCAATCTAGAAACATCTTGATGGCATAGCAATGTGCGGCTTTTCTTCTGCCCTTTTTTGTCTTATATATTGTAAATTCTTTTATACCTAAGTCAGATTACTTGAGCTTTTAATATAGCTCTTTGCCACTTCCTGATGCTTGAAATGGCTTTTCTGCAGCCAGTGCTTTTCTGTCTTTGATATGAAAGAGGCACTGTTTTTGGCAGGGTGGATTTCTGTTCTTGTCCTCCTGTTTTCTTCCTTGTTTCTTTTTTCCCTCCCTTTCATGTTTTCTGAATTCTTCCTACTTTGCTTTTCTCCTTTCCTTGTGTCTCTTTCCCTCTCTCTGAATTTCTGAGAAACTATCATCAGTCTTTGCTGCTCACTAATCATACCAGCTCTGTTAATTGTTGTCTGTTGTCGCCCATCTGCTGGTCATCCTGTTTTAGGTGCACCCTGAACAGAAGTATCTTAGCTTGGCAGGCGACTGTTTGGAGTAGAAGAGAAAATGTAAAACAGGGGGTTGGAATAGCTGGACCTCTTGGATCCCTTCCAACACTTTATCATATCCTGACTGACTAGCAAAACTGTATCCATCTGTGTCACAAGTCAGCACATAAATTGTGACACCAAAATGAGGCAAGTTTTCATCTCTAGTGATCGCACTTAAAAAAAAATCTGCTACCCATATTAGAATCAGTAGGAATTGGAGAAGAGCAGAGAAGTAAAATAACTTTTTAATATGGGTGATAGTTGTGACCTTGGTCTTGGGTGATCAGGAGTCTTACGGCAGTAAAATAGAAGTGCTGTGACATAAGTTATGGGAGTGTGAGAGAGATCTGAAAATTCATTGTGCTGATTTTCTGTAGTTGCTGCTATTTCCATGCACTCTGATGGACAGAATGGTTGTAGATGTTGCATTCATTATGCCTGAATAAGAATAGCTCTAAATTATCTGGTTTGTACTATCCTTAATTATCTTACTCTCATTCACGCTATGGGAGCTCACCAAAGTTTTCTCTGTAGATTTTCCCAGGAAGAAAGGTAAATATTATTGTGAACAGGTAATTTCTGAATGTACTGGAGTGGCACTTCCCAAACGGCTCTGCAGGGAATTTGTTGCTGGTAATCTTGAGTAAAGCTGGCTGGTCACGTGGTGCTGACTCTCCTTGTCTCTGGCTGCTAAATCACACTAAAAGACAACTTTGAAAAGCAGTAAATGCTTTCCTAATATTAAGCAAATTGCCACAGGGATGTGTTTTGATAACTATTTGAAGGGCAGGTGGCCCTGGAAAGGGAGGAAAAAGTGCAAATGGGAGAGGAAATGTGCATGAGACAATTTCTCCATGCAGGATAGGTCTACACTTGTGTGTAAATTACTGACACTGCATGTCCAGCTAGCACAGGTATAAGTTGATGAGGCACTACTTAGGTGAGTAGGATACAGACATGCTAGGACCTTAGTATGGTCTGTATTATACATGGCTCTCTACACACACAAGCAGAACCTCTGACTTCTATACTGCTCTTTTTAGCAGTGTAGTAGTGTCCCACTGCCTCACTGCTGCCGGAGCCTTTCCCCAGCACAATGAAAGGCTCCAGCAATGGGGGAAGATTCTGGAAGGGGTGGCAAGGGAAAGGTTCCAGGAGTTCCCAACTGCTGGAATTTTTCCCACCTGCCAGAGCCTTTTATTGCTGCATGTAGCTACACACCACGGTGTGGAACGCTGT